>JAAALK010000288.1:11149604-11307624 GCA_019279435.1 Zizania palustris
AACAACAGGCGCGGCAGGGCCGCAACAAGCGGCCGCGTTCGAGAGCGCACCCGGGCAGTCGATGCGCGGGCACGCGGACGGCGGTGGTGCGATGAAGCTCTCGAGGTTGGTCTCCTCCACTCCTCCGCCGAGGGTCCGCCGGGCCCAGCACTGCTGCCATCTTCGGCTTATCTACCGCCGCTGGTATCGTCTGCGCTGTTGCTGGTGGAGGTGGCGCGCGCCGGCGGCAGTAGAAGCGCGCGCCTCTGGAGCGACGCCGGGGACGGGGACATGCCTGGACGCCCGGGCTATTTTTACGCGCGGGAGCGCTGATACGGATCTCCGCGGAGGTGAGAAAGCAATGCCAGATGAGAAGGAGTAGAGTGTAGGAGAGTAGGAGACGAAGCAGGAGGAGGGAGAGAGATGGATGAGACGGCAGGAGAGGAGAGGCGGGAGGGGGTAAAAGACGGAGATTTACATTTATATTGGAATTTGTTTTTTTTCTCTTGAATCCAGTTGTCAAATACACAGGATGTGGTAAAAAAGTAAATGTTATTCAATTTTGTAGCATAAGAGCAAAAATTCCTAAAAATACAGGCTCTCGGGGGTTGTGATGGGGCGTGGGCTCGCGAACATAATAATAATTAATTAATTTATCTTATTGAAAAATAGGGAAGGTATTTATGCATAATGTCTTACTTTTTAGACATCAAATACCCTTAATTTCTTTAAAATAATTATATTCAATTACTCATATTTTTTCTTATCTCTTCAATCTCTTTCTTTGCTTTTCTTTAATATAGTGTAAGCTTGTTCAATATCATCTCTCTCGCCTTAATAATTTTTTACCATACTACAAGGTTGAAACCGCCGTTAGAAATCTGGATATATTCACATGTAGAATTAATCCTGCAAGACTAACAAAGTCATAGATAATTGCTGGAAATTAAAGGGATGCTGAAAGATTTGTTGTGTACAAAAAATACATTTTTATTTCGAGTTGTAACCCTACTTTTTTTTTCCAAATATCCCTGCTTTATTCCAAAGAGTGCTTCACTAACTTTTTTTTTCAAATATTCCTGCTTTATTCCAAATAGTGCTTTACTATTTTCCTCTTTTTAGTTTTGCCTTCTCTATCTGATTGCAGTTTCAAATTAATAACCCTGCTGTAGGAGCCTGAACTATGATTGTGGTTGATTAAAATGATTGTGGCACATCTGACTTGCATCTTACACTGTAGATTGTCATGGAACTCATGGAACGCAACTATATGTTGTCAGATATCTATGAAGCATGATAAATCAGAGTGTGTTTTAATTATAGTAAATGTCACAGATATACTGGTTTTCATGAATAAAAGAAACAACAATCAGTGACTAGTAGAACTATAAACTAATTCACATTTTTGTAGACATAGTATTGTTTTGCAGTAACTATTTGTGGATTAATTGACTGAAGAATTTTCAGAGGTGAAGTCTCAGTGATCTTGCTGTCGACCTCGTCTGATTGCTCAAAAATATCACATTTCAGCGTTGCTTCACAACCATAGTTGCTTCACGGGCATCTGTTTATCTCAAAGTTACCTTGGCATCTCCCCTACTTGACGTCGACGTGAACCCAACAGATCTACCTTCATTGCGCGCTGAATATCTAGCAGGTGAGGGGGGAAAGGAGACGCAGCAGCGAAGAACGCAAGTTGGCAAATAGCAACACACATCGCGCAACGTACGCCAGTTTATTCCAAATTAAAGAACCATATCGGCCTCACAATGTGGATTCCGAACGCTGAAAAAGTTTTACTAGAGTGCCATAGTAAAGTTAGACGAATATAAATATCATCTTAACGTTAGATTGAGGACCATAATTAGGTCAGGACCAGGTCAGTCTCGTGGGGCAACAGGGCCAGCAGCCTCGGCAGGTATGTATGTGTGTGCGTGGGTGTGTATGTACATACGGGCTTGAACGACCTTTCAGGGTCCTCAAGCCTTCGGTCTACATGTTTTTGAAGGCATCGAAGTTATATGAAGCTCTCTAATGTGCTAGAAGTCAAGATTTTTGAAGCCTTATGAAACAGAGCATTTTGAAATACCAGTTCAAAGACTTAAACAACTTTGATCCCAATGCCCGATACTAGGTATATCCCTTCAAACGGGACGCATATTTTACAACACTACATGTAGCCTTTACTATAAATTAGACTATAAATACTCCCTCTTTACTATTAATAAAGGGGCCAAGCACTATTTAATCTAACAGAAATACACATACTTCCAGCGTACAATATTACTCTATTCAGAGGCCTACACTTGGACCCAAACACTCAGATTACATCTGAAGCCCTTTGAGGTTTATTAAACTTGTTATTGTGTAATAAATTATTACACTAACAATTGACGTCGTCTGTGGGGAAATATTAGATCTAATCTATCCTCTTTATCACAAACCTTCAAGCCATGCCTCTGAATAAAGCAAAAGTACAACTCTTCTTCTTCAAAGGTCCCCTTGAATTTCAAAGGCCTCATTGCATCCAAAACCCCTTACCGAGGCTAGTGCACAAGACCGATGAGACCCATTAGACCTCCCAATGGTGAATGTTGGTTCAGGGGTTGTGGAGAACACCGCAAACCTCCTGGTGGTGAACACCACTCCGAGGGTTGCGGAGCACGGTGCAGGCCACCGAGCTATGGACACCGCCCTAGGGTCTGAGGTGCACACCTCGATCCCCCCTTTGGCAAATGACACCACCAGGCCTACGGGCCCCGCTATGGCCCTTCGATGCCTGTTCCATTAGGAGCAATAGGGCTTCTACGCACAAGCACCCTACTGCCCCAAGGGTGATGCAAACTGATTACATTCAAACGTAGGATCCTAAAGGGCACCCTAGAGGAAGCGGAGCCTTCGACGGCGCACAATCCTTCGAGCTAGCCCTACTTAAGGCAAAGGTATTAAGGTGGCATCAAAACCCAATCAATCAGGCACACCCCCAGGCACACCCTCGGAAGTCCCCGAAGACCCTTCAAGACTGACCATTATTGTCGTGAGTGACCACGGTGAGTGCAAACCTCAACAACAGAGGCAAAATGCCTCTTTCGACGAGAGATCAACACTACACGTAGATCTGTATATGGTCCTTCTCCACTCGAAGTTCCAAGCCACAAAACTGCTAAAGTAATCTGGGGACTTGGACCTCAACGAATTCATGGGCTCCTATGCCCTCACAATCGAAACTATTGGATTCGAGAGATACCATGGCTAAATGCTTCTCATTGACCCTCGAAGGTATAGCCCTTCAGTGGTTCTAGTCACTCAAGCCTGGTTTGATGAAGTCATGGGATCACTTAAGAAAAAATTCACAATTAATTTTGAAGAGACTTATGTGGCACCCATGTCCTCCAGGAGTATGTTCTAGGTAAAGCTCAACCCCCGGTACAAAAAATGGGGCTTATATAGGTGGTTAAAACTACTAGGCTCGACCCCCGATACAATAATTTTTCACCACGTTCTAACCTCACGTGGTCACTAACATATGAGGCCACAGTAAAATAAGGAAAAATTACTCACATGCCATTATAATTTTAAGAATTTCCTATTCCATTGTTAGTGATTGTGTTGTACCCATCTGTCAGTGACACACCGATAGCATATAGCAAACCGTAAAAGTTGTAATGGCACAGAAAAAAAAACCTAAAATAATTAGGTCATAATAGTGGTGTGGCAGTTTGGCTTTGGAGATATGACCATTGTCAATGTCATTTGAGCTATTGAGTACACGTCTTATCGATCCTACAAGCACATTAAATGCTTTTCATTACCATTGCATGCAATGCCTATGATTCGTAGGTTGACAGAGGAGTCAGAATTTGAACTATGACTAAAACTCAAAGTGCATCCACCTTCGAACAAAGACATGCATAAGGGATACTATTGAGGGAATTACTTTCCACCATACTCAAAGAGATATCAAGGATTATAGGCTGAATAACCATTTGAAGTCTTGAAGCCTTCGGTCTACAAGCTTTCAAAGGCATCTAAGTTCAACGAAGCCTTTGAAGGCGCTCGAAGTCAAGATTTCGAAGTCTTCTAGAACAAAGCATTTGGAAATACAACCTCGAAGTCCTGAAATAGCTTGGGAGCCCAAAGCCCGGTACCAAGGGTATACGTCCTTCAAACGATCGAGACATATACTTTATTCTACATGTAGCATTTTACTACACTAGCTACCCTACGTATATTTGTACTATGTATTACATGCATAGTCCGTTGTAAATAGGAGTAATAATGTATTACCCTGTAAATTATGCCTAAAAAGTATCCTCTCTTACTACTAAGAGGACCAAACATATTTCACTAAGAAAAATACCACCATACTTTCGGACGTATAGGTATTACTCCATTTAGAAGACCTGACACTCATACTCAAGCACTCAGATTAAATCTTAAGCCCTTTGAGGCTTATGGAACTTGTTATATAATAATTCATTACATCACAATATATATAAAGACGTGATTATGGCTGTGTTGATGCTAAAAATAGTCCGACAAAAGCGGTCAAACGTCATTGGATGTCAATTCAACGATCCAAAAGTGTATAGATGCCTAAGGTGGCCCTCCAAACGTCACACGACGCCGCCGCCACGTTCCGACGACCCTTGACTGTGATGAGGGAATTTATGGTGGAGTCGTCAAGCAATTAGACCCACACCACAGGGGGTGACCCAATTGGCCAAGAGGTAAGGGGGTGGTCAGGACCGGCCAAGGAGGGCCAGTTAGACCAACAATAGGCCGGCGGTCTCAAACCCTCGGGACAAAGAGAGTATTCAGGGGCTGACTACGCATTGGGGGTCAGACCACATGTGTACCATCGCGGATCGGCACGTGCCGACACGGCTCTGTTAGACCAAACCGTGTGTCACCGGTCAGACCGACAGGCATATGGCGGGTCACTTTGGCTCACCGGAAGGTTGCACCAACGATGAAGACTTGATGCAGGGGCTCTTGTTGTGAAGATGTCGGCTTGAATCCTGCAAACACATAAGATCAGTAGCAATTCGGCCTAGAGATCGAATTACCGATAAAAAACCCATTACGAGGTTAAACGGACGATTCACGAGCAAATCACAAGGATTACCGCGATTATACGCGATGGACAGAAGGTTTACAACGCAAACAACAAAGATGGACGTGCTATGGCTAAACCTAGAGCGAAAAGGTAGTAGATTAAAAAAGAACAATTCTACGGGGTAGTAGAATAGATTGGATTGGAATATGTGTGTCCCTTTTGAATCAGCATTACCCATATATTTATAGGGGGTGGTCTTGTCGTCCCTGGGCTTAATTTCTCACCCTAGATGGATTAGGGTATGAGTCCAAGTCATTACAAATTGTTTAGATATCAAAACAACCCGAGATTAATTAATTCAACTCGGACTCGGACATGCCGGTCAGACTAGTCTTATAGCATCGGTCAGACCGAAGTGTGGCCAGTCAGACCAGCAGTTTATGGCCGGTTAGACTGGCATGTGCCAAGAACTACATATTTTTGGTCAACTATACCAATTTTGACAATTTGACAATCTTGATCATTAATGTCATTTTTTTGCTATCAACACATGCCTCCTACCTTTCGGCAAACTAGTGAGCCAAAAGCACTACGGGCTAAGGGCGATATACTCTATATCCGCCATACGGCACCTCAAGCATCTTGCCACACATTCAGGGAGTACTTTTTCAAATACCTACCATTAAGTGCTCTACGAAATCACTCTCCTTGCAATGACTCTAACAAGTATGCATTACCCAGAACGATTTCGACAACATTAAAAGGACCTTCCCAACTAGGTGACCACTTGCCAAACTTTTCACTTTTAGTGCTCAAAGGCAAAATCGTCTTCCAACTAGGTCACCAATCTGAAACGATTTTACTCTCACTTTCTATTTGTAGGCTCTAACTACTCTTTGCTTATCTCTTTCTATTTCCTCTAGAGCCCTCAACCTCTTATCGGTTCACTTCTTCCAAATTGTACTTCAAGAGAACTTCATAATCACCGACCGATAAGACATCTTGCTTAAGTAATCTCAAGGAGCCTAGATTCACCTCTACTAAAACACATTCTTTTCCATTTTATTACTAGACTCAGCCTGACCATTGGCCTGAGCATAGTACAACAAGGAGTTTACCAACATTATACCATAATATTTGACAAAATCTCTCACTTCTTTAGAAACAAATGAAGTACCTTGATCCGTAGTAAGAGTTTGGGGAATACCGAATCTATGTATATTGTGCTTCAAGATGAAATCAATTACCTCGTTGTGAGTCATATTCTTGAGAGGCACAACTTCGGTCCACTTGGTGAAGTAATCTGTAGCCATCAACACAAATCGATGCCCTTTTGAAGAGGGAGGGGGAATTTGGCCGATGAAGTCCAATCCCCAACCTCAAAACGACCATGGTTTGATAATAGGATTAAGCAAAAACGCAGGAGCAAGCTGAATATTACCAAACCTTTGACTTGCCTCACACCCTATGTAATACTTGAAGAAATCTTCAGTCATCGTCAACCAATAAAAAACCCGCTCTCTTGAGCATCCAACTCATATTCTGGGCCGACTGATGAGTACTACAAAGTCCTTCATGAAATTCACCCATAGAAAGTTTAGATTGATCGGCATTCAAACTTTTCAAAAGTACTCCATCAATTGTTCGGTGATACAATACATCATCAAGCAATACAAATTTAAATGCTTGCCGCCAAACATTCCGATCAACCCTTTGGCTATGTCTCTCAAATATTGAACAATTAGAGATCTCCAATCATCCTCATGCTCTCTGGAAACCCTTGCCAATTCTCAACCAAATCAACACTCAAAAACAAATTCTTGACTTGCCCCCGAGCCCTAGACCAATTTGGCACAAGTCAGTTAGACCGACCATAGTAGGCCAGTCAAACTGATCGTTGTCTGATGAATAGCACGGGGTGGTCAAACCAACCTGGCATGGTTGGTCGGACCGACTAGGACCTATGGTCAAAGGGGCTAACCAGGGCCGATCTAACGATGCAGTCTGACTCGCATGGCACAATTCATTGAGCATCGACTTTTCTCTTGTAAAAAATTTACCTCTTTTGATTTGATAGCGAGATGCTTGTTGAGCCAAATCATTTGCTATTGAGTTGGCTTCTCTAAACACATGATATATTTAAAAATCATAAAGAGTACCAATTATGTCTAGACATTTGTCCAAATAGCTATTTAATAAACCATTGAAGCATTGAGTATCTTTAGTTACTTGTTGCACAACTAATAGAGAATCACCATATGCATGAACATATATTGACACCCATGGATTTTAAAAGTTCAAGTCCTAGCAATAAAGCTTCATATTCGGCTTTATTATTAGTGCAAGGAATTCTAAACGGGTCAAGGTCTCAAAACTCATGCCGTTAGGCGATATGAGAACCACTCCAACACCTTGGCCATTTTAGCAAGCCAAACCATCAAAGTAAAGTTTTCATGGCACTACTTCAACTAGAGCAGTGTCACTACTTGTTCACGCCAAGATTTGGAAAAAGCCTAGGCCCACAAAAGTGTCACTACATTTTCAGCAACTCAACCATGGCGGGCGAGATCGATAATGACAACATCATCCTGATCACTCTCAAAACACTGAGTGAAGAGCAAAGTACGGAAGTGCAAATACACGTGGATAATTTCCAGAAGTTGTGTCTGCAAGCCTATGACATGATTCGATCGGGTCCCATCCAAAGGGATCCATTACCCAAGACCGACATTGGTTATAGAAGCCAGTCAGCCGATAGAAGCCCTCCGTCTAGTCTCCAAGAGATCATCGACCAGGCAATTCATCACGCGCTCGTCAACCCAATCGAAATATAGTCAACACCCTCCACGGGTTGATCAAGAAACTATTGATGGCAATGTAGCCCACGAGCCGCCACAAGGTCCAACATACCTCCCTGACAACCAAACAATATTGCTGCAGAATCCGCAGCATACTCGTTTGGCACCACAACTACAAGGGCCGATGAGGCTAGAGAAAACGGGAAATCGTTCGTCCATGAAGAAACAAGACGACCCATCGCTAGCTCTCGCATAGAGTTCATTGCAGAGTGTGCCATATGGCCTCGAAAGGGGTACATCGACGCCACTTTCGACATCTAACCCAAGACTACGAATACAAGAGATGGCCTCAGGTGACATATGACATCGCAAGGAACATACTACCAAAACCTCGTGCTGCCAAGGGGTGCATCCAATGGTATTCTTCTGGGGTATCATCAACTGCATACTATGGAGTGCCGCCATACGGTGATGAAGGACAATACAAGCATAATGATGCTTGGCTAGACCAATATCAGCAAGTCCCAATACCCAATCGATACCCTACGCCGGGACAATAGGAAGATGACTAGGTGAATCAGATAACAGAAGTTATTCGAGACCAATTTGGGTTGAAGCCCAAAGAACAGACGTACATGTATCGATGACCGTACCTGGAATGGTTCCATCGAGTACCACTGCCAGACTGATACAAGGAACCCAACTTCACCAAGTTCTTGGGACAAGACTCGGTCTCCACGATTGAGCATATCAGTCGTTTTCTCACCTAGTGTGGGGAGGCATCGACCGAAGAAGCGCTAAGGGTCCGATTCTTCCCACTTTCTTTATCGGGATTGGCATTCGCGTGGTTTTCTCCCTGCTGGTAGATTCCATTAGAGGATAGGTGGATTTAGAGAAGAAGTTTCATAAATATTTCTTCACCAGTATTCATGAGATGAAGCTCACCGACTTGATAGCTGTGAGGCAGGGGATGGACATGTCGGTACAAGATTATGTCTAGAGGTTCCGAGACGTATGGAGCAGATGCTATAGCTTGAACCTTAGTGACACCCAATTGGTAGAGTTGGAATTTCAAGGACTCCTGAACCCACTTAAGGAGATATTTTCATCACATGAGTTTGAGAGCCTCTCACAACTTGTGCAAAGGGTATCGGCACACGAGAGCTGATTCCAAGCAGCAAGGAAAGATAGGTATCAGAAAAAGGTGGCACATACTCAGGCCTACTATTCGGAATCCAATGAGGGTAGTGATTCGGATGCAGAGGTCGGTTTGGCCAAATGGTCCAAGAACAAGAAACATGTTGCATGTCCTTTGGTGAAGTCGTCCAAAAAAGAGGAGAAGTACAACTTCAAAGTCAACAAGACTAATAAGATATTTGACCTGTTGCTCAAAGAAGAGCATATTCACCTATCACCTGGTCACGTGATACCACCTACCAATGAGTTGAAGAAGAGGAAATACTCTAAGTAGCACAACTCCCCATCACATCACACCAATGAATGCAAGGTGTTCAGGCAGCAGATTCAATCGGCCGTGGAGCAAGGCCAAATCAAGTTTGACGATGGGAAGAAGCCGATGAACATCGATGGACATACATTCCCAGTCAACATGGTGCATGCGCACCACACTAACAATCGACATGCAAAGAAGAATGGGCGATCCAGCAGTAGCATCACTTCCTCAGACTTCACCGGGAAGTACAAAAGAAAATCGAAAGAAAGGATGAACGACAAGGATAGTCACGATTACTCATGATTAATTCCCCATTGGAATTGTGAGTTCTTTAGGTTCTGTTGGAATGAAGGACTACGTCTACATTCGATGGTCAAATTCCCCAGATGTGGCCTCAGAGACATACGGCAAGAAGATCATTAGCTGAAGCGCGATAGGTCGGAGCCACACGATCAGGAGAAGAAAGGCACTCATCAAAGGCCAACACCAAGGGTGTCTATACTTGAGAGGCTCGACCCCATCAATTTCGAGGAAATCAGCCAACCGGCCGATGGCGATACTGTAACACCCAAAATTTTCTAAAATTAATAAATTGGAGAAAATAAAATTTTTAAATGAATAAATCAAGTTTGGATAATAAAATGGTTGAATTAATTGAAGAACCTTAAGGAAGAATAAAATAAAGTAATAAAAATTTTACTTGGCTGAAGTCAATAAATTAGGTTTGGACCAAAGCATCTAAATACAAAATTTGAGAAAATTTATTTTTACAGGGAAAGGATTATTTTTGATTTTTTAATAAATTGAAAATGTCCAAATAAATAAAAAAATGAAGAAATAATTCAAATTTTGAGCTGAGAAAATTATGTTAGATTCATGCGACCAAAATATATTTTTGAGATTTTTTACAAATTTTTTACCCTTTGCTGAAAGCTCGTATTTTATAAATGAATTTCTATAATTATTTTAATCAGAAAACAATTTTAATTCTAGTGGGATGCTCCCCACCTTTCTCTCTCTAGCTTGGCCCAGCCCGCACATGCGCTCACTGACACCTAGGCCCCACCTGCCAGACTCTCCCTTTCGCGTGCGCTCGTACTCCCCTCTCTCTCCCCTCACTGCCACCCCGACCCCACCTGTCAACGCTGAGTCCCGCACTCGCTCCCGCCTCCTCCCTCTGCCCTATGGCCCCCACCTATCGGCGCCATACCCCTCTCTCGCGCCCACTAACCGCCGTGGCCCACACGTCAGATTCATCTTCCCTGCGAAGACTGCCCCCAAATCTCTCTCCCCTCACCGGCCGAAAACCCTAACCTCAAATCTCAGCGCTGCCGTGCGCAATCCCACAAATTGAGCACACCGTTAACATCCCCTAACTTCGGTGACCGTTTTCCCCATTAAATCCCGCCCGATTCCGTCCCGGTTTGATGTATCACCGTGCCTCTCGAGCTCACCAATGTTAAAGAGCCATTGCTCTCGGTTTCCCCCAATCGCGCCTTCTTAACACCTTCGGTGACCCTATAAAGCCCCTCCTCCTCTACTACACCCCGTGACCCGAGAGCACTCAGCTCCCGCAATCCCGAGGCCCGTAGAGCCAAAAAATTTTCATCACCTTGTTTCCACTCTGGCCACCCCTCGCCATCACCTGAGGCCTTCATCGTCCTCGTCGTCGGTCCTGTCGTGACCACCATCACTCGCCCGTCCCCGACCACCGCTCTTCTCGCGCTGCCGACCGCCAGAACGTCGTCGTTGCCATCGACCAGAATGCCCTTCGCTGGCCTCACTCTGTCCCCGTTGGCCCCCGATTCTGGTATATAATTGACCCCATGTTATTCTATTTCTAATTCTGCAATCGCCCGTGGCCCTAGGCCTTTGCCGTCGCCGCTGTTCTCCTCATCATGCTCTGCCGTCACCGGAGAGGAAGGCTCCATGACAGAATCCCCGCACACATGTCGAATGCGATCTCCACCGCCAGATCCCAAGCGAATGGCCAGGATTAGAAGTCGATCGAAGGGCTAAGATGGCTTTGACTACCTGTTGACAGGTATCAGTCGATCGTGGTTGTCGTCTGTCACTTAAGTCCTTGAGTCAATCTGGGTCATCCACGTATATCAGATCGATTTGTTTAATTCTGGGCCATTAGATTTACATTAAATTGGGACCATCATCGTGCACCCCTTCGCTCTTTTAGTCTAGAGCGTCCATTTTCATTAAAACCCCTTGCCTCTCCCTCAGCCACCAGATCTAGATCATGCGGTCTAGAGTGACTCGGTCCACGCACACAGTGCTCTGGTTCACGGTATGCCTGGCTCACCGTGGACCAGAGACTGTTTCTGATTTAAAATAAATTCCATAGATTGTTTTAAACTTCAAAAAATCATATCTTTTTTCAAATTGACTCCAAATTTCACCATTCAAATTTCAGAAAGTTTATATTTTATTCTCTTCATATTCATCCAATAAAATTTATATGATAAACTTTTATATTTCTTCAATTAAAATTTAAATATAATTTGAGAATAATCATTTCAAACTTCAAAATTCATAACTCCTTAGAATTGACTCTAAAATTTACCATTTAAATTTCATAACATTTATCTTCTTGTCTTCTACATTTTAACCAATTTAAGTGACATGTGTGTATTCTTTATTATTCAAAATAAAGCCAACAAAACCATTTTTAAACCTTAAAAATTCTTATCATCTCCCTTGTTACTTCAAAATTCACCATTTTGATCTCAGAAAATCACCCCTTACATTCTCTACAACTTTAACCAATTTAATTAAATGCTTGTACTGTTTGTTTTTTTGTTTCACTTAATTGTTTATTATTTTCGTTTTGTGTGCCTAGAAGGTTACGACACCGTCGAGGAGCTAGACCATTTTCCCCAAGGTTCCTCCCTCTCCATTTATAAATCCAGGCAAGTCAACATACTAAGTTTTGAGCATATTGAACCTAGTTTTCTTAAAATATAGCTAAAACCCATAGGTTATAAATGCATTAGTCGGATTAAAGCCTTACATTATATTTATTTAGATCCCCGACCTTGAAGTGCAAACCCAAGCCATGCTATCGAGCCAAAAAATCCTTGTCACCATAATAGTATTATTATTAGATAGTGTCCAAAGTATCGACACAACCGCTATAGGATAAAAACGAGCCGTAGAGATTTGGATTCTATTATATGATCCCAGTTACTCTCTCATACCTAGAATTCTATTGGTCTTGGAGTTAGGTTTAGTGTGTTAGCATGGTGGGTTCCGGGTGCAAGCGAGGGCATTGGTTAGTCGCACCCAACACACTATAAGGACCGGTCTGCGGGATCCATTGCAATGCACTTTCGTACTAACCACAAGTCTAGTGGGTAAGTCCTAACTGGAGGTATGGGATGTTCCAACTTGAGGCACCATTTAGAGATGGGTCAAGTTGCACCTACGGGTGACTTGTACCGACGAGGCGCAAAAGGGGGTGCGACGTTGTCCAGTGCACTGGCGCGCCGACGAAACCTAGAGTGGGTGTTATCGAATTGGAGCATCTCATGCTAAAGGTTTTGGCACGATTTTCTGTGACTTGGGTCATCTAAACACACTGCGGTGTGTAGGGATGAGTGCCTTGTGGGTACAGTAGTACACCTCTGATAAGAGTTTAAATCTTTTCGAAAAGCCGAGCCCACGGTCAAGGGCGGGTTGCGTGACATCTCACAGTTAGTTTATATCTATGAGTGTTGCATGATGAAATGACATGTAAGGACTATTGAGCGAGGAGGGCTGATTACACTCCTCGAGTTAGATGATGATCCATTGCTCATGTTTATTATTCTGTACAATTAAATTTGACTACATTAAATGCTGCCACTTGAAACTGTACTTTTCCGCACTTTAAACCCTTTATCATCCCCTTGCTATTACCCTGCATCACTATTGCATTCTCGGTGGTTTGTTGAGTACTTTTTTATTCATACTCGTTGACTAAATATTTTAGACGATGAGTTCATCGAAGACGAAGGTCTGGAGTAGCGACCAGTCAAGGATGCGAGTACTGGAGCAAGGTGTTCATCACCAAGAATTTTCTCTTTATTATTAAATTCTGTGTAATAAAATAGCCTGCGAGCTATAATTTGTTTGTCGTATGTACGAGGTCATGTGATGAACATCTTGTATTTATTGTTTTTCTCTAGAGATTCAATAAAGTCCCAGTTTGGTAAAATCAGGGCGTGACAGATACCACATCAGGGAAGCTGCAATGGTGCCCCTCCAAGATCTTCACAAGGAACCAGAAGAGAAGAGTGCAACATTTGCGGCAAAGAGAACTAAAGGCACAAGGGTGCAACGAGGAAGCTAATCGGCCCCGCGGGATCAAAAGTGAATGGTGAGTGAAAGATGAGGCCAATCACAAGGATAAGAAGGATTTAGGGATAAACATGGTTTTCTTTCTCACTACAAAGTATCAGGCATCCTCTGAAGACAACCAACAATTTTTGACAAACCAGAAGACCCTAAGTATCAAATAGAAAGCCGATGTCTAAGACGGAGAGGCAGCTGTTAACTTGATGTCGTACGCCACCTTCCGTAAGCTGGGGAAAACACCGGAGGACCTCATCGGAACTAATATGGTATTAAGGGACTTTGGTGGCAACTCATCAGACACAATGGGAGTGTTAAACGCAGAGCTAGCTGTTGGAAGCAAGACCGTGCTGACTACCTTTTTCGTCATAGAAGGAAAAGGATCTTATAGTCTGTTGCTGGGATGTGACTGGATACATGTGAATTGTTGCGTCCCATCGACAATGCATTAGAGCCTCATACAGTGGGTCAGCGATCAAGTGGAAGTCATCCCCGCTGATACATCGGTTAATATAGCTATGACTAATTTATCGGTATGGGAAATAGAGGACATTGTATATCTATCGGGGAAGGTTTGGGACGACAACTTTCTCAAAGTACCAGATGATGGGGATGACCCGGTCAATGAAGAGCTACCTAAGCTCACCCTGTAAAGACGGCGTCGACAAAACGAAAGATGGACTCGGTCAAGGCTTCGCCATAACCAGCGAACTACGAGAGTAAAACATCGAACTTGGTGATAGACCAAGGCTAACCTTCATGAGTACCCAAATTCCCCGATGAAACAAAAATGAATGGAAGGCGACTACGTCGGAGATATGGGAAGAGGCCGAACGAGTACTTAAGGAAATTGTTGACACGAAAACGTGCCCCGCACTTGGGTCAGTTCGACGATCCAAAAGTGTGCGGATACTTAGGAACAAGCCTAAGCATAACACAACACTGACGTCACATTCCGACTACCCATAATAGTAGAAAGGGGGTGGAGTCACCAGGTAATCAGATCACACAGAAATAATCCAATTAGCCGAAATATATATATAAAATAAACCAACCGAGCGAACAGAGCCTGATTGGTACAGGGTATACCATGGGAAGGGTCACCGAAAGGGGGCCTTCGGCGTCTGGTGCGAAGGGTGCGCCTAAGATAGCCTTCGGCATTCGGATCGATCTGGCTGAAAACAGGCTCCGAACAGATTGTAACGCGTGATTGCCTCTAAACAACGGGGTTCGATGCGAGGTCTTTGACACGACAAAAACAAATGCAGCGCCCTAGCACGACTACGTCCGGTGCGAAGTACTGGTCGTGACGAGGCCTGATGCAGAGTGTTTCGGCGTGACTTCGACACGAAGCACCCCGATGCGGAGTGGCTGTGGTGCGCAGGACTTGGCCAGACCGACAATAGCATGACGGATCCGGCACGGGCGGACGAAGTAGGGGATCACCAAAGGGTGCTCTGGTAGCCTCTGAAACTAGCTTCCTAGATTCGGAAACCTTCGACGAAGGGGGCTCCGAACATGAAACCTGCAGTAGAACTCAGATCAAGTGCCAATTTGTCCTGGAGACCGAATTTACTAAGTTTTGGAGTGGATAAACGAAGGTAGCAATCTGTTACGTAGATAAACGGAGCGTTCACAAGCGAGCCAACAAGGTGATAGCAATCTGTTACATAGATTAACGGATAATTAATAGGCGAACCAACAAGGCTTACCATTGTTATAGCGTGGCCGGTGGAGGGCTTCTAGGCAAACCAACGAAGGTTCTACAGGAAAGTAAAGAAAAGTAAAGTACGGTTCAAATGTAGGGCTTTGTGGTTGATTTGTTGTCAGGGGTCTGATGAACCGGCCTCACCCCTATATTTATAGGGGCTAGTCTTCTTATATCTAATTCTAATATGATAAGATTTGGCTTAATCAAGTTTAGGGATAAAAACAACCAGAATATGTATCAAACTCCTCATCCGAAGCCTGCCCAAAGTGGGCCTTCGGTAGGCCCACTGAAGCCTGCTCCTCGGGTCGAAGCTTCGGCTATGCAGGCCTTCGAAGGGCCTTCGGGCTGAAACTAGCAGGCCACAAAAGGGCTTTCGAGGCCTTAAGAAGATGGGCCTACGACACTATAGGGCTTCAGCCTGCACCAGGACTCATGTATTTTCGACCCAAATTACCAAAATTGATATTTTGACAATTTTGACCATTAATGCCATTTTTTGTTATAAACACATGCCCCCTGCCTTTTAGCGAACTAAGTGAACTAAAAGCACAATGGGCTAAGGACGATACCTTCCATATCGGCCTTCTGACACTTCTAAGCGTTTTGCCACACACTCGAGAAGTATTTTTTCAAATACCTGTCATTCATAGCTCTTCAAAATCGCTCTCCTTGTAAAGACTCTAACAAGTATGCATTACCTAGAGCGATTTCAACCACTTTAAAAGGACCTTCCCAACTAGGTGACCATTTACCAAATTTGGGGCTCTTAGTGCCTAAGGGCAAAATCGTTTTCCAAACCAAGTCACCAACTTGAAACGATTTTTGGTTGACTCTTTTGTTGTAGGCTCTAGCTACTCTTCTTTTTTCTTTCTCTATAGCTTCTAAAGCCCTCAACCTCTTATCGGTCACTTCTTCCAAATTATCCTTCAAAAGAGTTTCATATTCATCGACCGATAAGCCATCTTGTTTAAGAAATATTAAAGAGCCAAGATCTACTTCTATTGGTAGAACGAATTCTTATCCATATACTAACTCATATGGGCTAACTTTGGTAGCATCGTGCTTTGCAACTCTACAAGCCCACAATGCCTCAGAAAGCACTTCATGCCACCTTTTAGGAAACTCTTCAATTTTCTTCTTAATGAGCTTAATCACAGTTTTATTACTAGACTCGGCCTAACCATTGGCCTGAGCATAGTATGGTGAAGAGTTTATCAACTTAATGCCATAAAATTCAGCAAAGTCTCTCACCTCCTTAGCAATAAATGAAGTACCTTGATCTATAGTGAGAGTTTGGGGAATATCGAATCTATGTATAATGTGCTTCAAGATAAAATTAGTTACCTCATTGTGAGTCATATTCTTGAGGGGCATGGCCTCGGTTCATTTGGTGAAGTAATCTGTTGCCATCAACACGAACCGATGCCCTTTTGAAGAGGGAGGATGTATTTGGCTGATGAAGTCTAAACCCCAACCTCGGAATGGTCATGGTTTGATAATAGGGTTGAGTAGCGATGCAGGAGCCAACTGAACATTACTAAACCTTTGACATGCTTCACACCCCCTATAATACTTAAAGCAATCCTCGGTCATAGTCGGCCAATAAAAACCCGCTCTTTTGAGGATCCAACTCATTTTTTAGGCCAACTGATGAGTGCCACAAAGTCTCTCGTGAACTTCTCCCGTAGCTACCCTAGATTGATCGGCATCTAAGCACTTTAGGAGTACCCCATCAATAGTTTGGCGGTACAATACATCATCGAGTATCACAAATTTAAACGTCTGTCGCCGAATTTTCTGATCAACCCTTTAACTGGGATTCCTTAGGTACTAGACGATTGGAATTCTCCAATCATCCCTCTGGACCTTCGGAGTGCTCACCAATTAATTCCTTGAAGTGACATTTAAATTATCGATTTCGATGTGCCCCCTAGGAATTTCTTGTTCTTGCCGAAGGCTAATCGGATCGGCCATGCTGAGCCGATCGGACCGAAGTCTTCTACCGGAGGGGTCTGGCGTGCGGAGGCTTCCGTTGCCTGGAAGGCTTCGGTGTGAGGAATCTGGTGTGCAGGGTCCTTTGGCGAATGAAGGGCTCTAGCACGAGGGCTTCGGTGCGCAATGCCCTCCAGTGGACGAAGGGGTTTGGTCCGGAGGGCCCAACGGACCTCACGTTCACCTGAATTCGCTGGCTTTGGCAGGGAGTTCAAGCATTGGCTTCTCTTGTACAAAAATTTTCCCCCCTAACTTGATAGACATATGCTTGTTGAGCCAAATCATTTGCAATTGAATTGGCTTCTCTGGACATGTGAGAAATTTTGAAATCATCAAAGGTATTAATTATGTCCAAACATTTATCCAAGTAGCTATTTAGCAAGCCATTAAACATTGAGCAATTTTAGCTACTTGTTGTACCACTAATAGGGAATAACCATATGCATGAACATTTTTAACACCCATGGAATCTATCAATTCCATTCCTAGTAGTAAAGCTTCATATCCGGCTTGATTATTAGTAGAAGGAAATTCTAAGCGGGCCGAGGTCTCAAAGCGCATGACACTAGGTGATATGAGAACTACTCCAATACCTTTACCATTCTTGCAAGACGAACCATCAAAATAAAGTTTCCATGTCATTACATCAATTAGAGCAATACTGTTACCCCAATTGACGTCTATGTGGTGATCAACTATTACATTAGCGACGACTTGAACTTTCATATCTCTCAAGGGTTCATAAGTCAAATCATATTCTATCAAAGCATAAGCCCACTTTCCGATTTTGCCACTTAGAATCGACTTTTTGCAACATGTATTTTACGACATCAGTTTGACAAGAAACAATACATGTGCTAGGGAGAAGATAGTGACACAATTTGGTACATGCATAATAAAGTGATAAACACAAATGCTCTACAAACACGTACCTTGTTTCGGCGTCCAGCAAGAGGTGGCTCAAGAATGTGATGATGTATTCTTTTCCCTCCACCTCCTGAGTTAGCATATTACGCTATCTTCGGTAGCAACGTACAACCAAAATGAAATCCTGACTTTTGGTGCTCTTACCATGGGTGGTGATGACAATAACTCTTTAATTTTCTCAAAGGCACTTTGCTGACTTGCCCCCCAAGTGAACTCGACTTCATTCTTTAGCCGGAGTATGGTGACAAAAGCATCGATCTTGCGAGACAAGATAAATATAATGCGACAAAAATAATTCATCTTGCCTAGCAACTTTTGCACATCTTTCTTGCATGTCGACGCTTCAAAGTTTCTAATCTTTTCAAACCTCTTATGACCAATTTCAATACCTCTTTCATGAATCATGAATCCTAAAAACTTGCCTGCCAACACACCGAAAGCACACTTGAGTGGGTTCATTTTTAAGCCATATTGACGCATCCTATCAAAATCAACTCTTAAATCGGCTAGGTGGTTTCCCATAGCGTCCGATTTGACTACAACATCATCTATGTAGACCTCTAGCATAACTCCTAGCAAGTCATGAAAGATCAAATTCATAGCACATTGATATGTAGCACTAGCATTCTTTAAACCAAAAGTCATAACGACCCACTCAAACAAACCGACAAAACTAGGGCATCAAAAGGCTGTCTTGTAAACATCCTCTTCGGCCATAATAATTTGATTATAACCAGCGTTGCCATCAAGAAAACATAGTACCTTGTGTCCTGAAGCATCGTTGATCAACATGTCGGCTATCGGCATGGGATATTCGTCCTCCAAAGTAAACTTGTTCAGATCCCTAAAATCAATACAAAGTAGTATTTTGCTGCTCCCCTTCTTCTCTACAGGCACAATGTTAGCGACCCATTCATCATACCTGCATGGCCTAACAAATTCAGTCATGAGTAATCGTTCTACCTCCTCTTTAACTCGGTCATATACGGCCAAATTAAAGCGACGAGGGGGCTGTTTATAAGGCCTAAACCCAGGTTTAATAGGTAGTCGATGCTCCACGAGCTCACGGCTTAGTATGGGCATCTCACTATATTCCCATGCAAAACAATCAACGTACGACAATTTTATTACTTTGGCCTTTTCATCAACCTGCAAATTTTGGTTTACAAAAGTCGGCCTTGCAACGTTACAATCACCTATATCGACCTCTTCTAAAGGATCGGCCGATGCAAAAACTTTGTCCTAGTTTTTTTACTTTGCTAAAGTCTTCAATGGCTTCGGCAATACCGTCTTTAGAAGACTGATATTGCTCTACGCGAGACTTCAGCCAATCAAGATTGCTTTCACTGGACATGACTACTAATTTAGAAATAGCCGTGCTACATGAGCCGGCTTTACAAACATGTGAGGATCCATGTTGAAGATCACGGGCCTCATGGCTCCAAAAGTGATGAGTGAGTATCAACGGAAGTCAAAGAGAGAGGAGACGAAGAAGAGAAGAGACATGTCGGTTCTTGGGCCGTGTGTGACTCAGGTACATGGGCGGCGTGCAACTGCCGGGAAGAGGGGCCGCGGAGTCGGGCCGGCCCAATTCGGGTACATGGGCTAGGAATGGTAGGTGATCCACTAGTCTGTTGATCGGGTTTGACCCAGATAAATGGGCGGCGAGTGATTGCTAGACTGATGAAGCCGTAGAATCGGGCCGGCCCAATCTGGGTACCCTGTGCGAAAACAGTGGACGCTTTATCGGTTTCAGCGTAAAACCGACGCATATATCTAGACCGTTCATCAGGGATCCGACAGTCCTGAAGCGAAGTCATAGCTGCTACGAAAGCTGTGTTAGTCGAATCTGTAAAAAACTAAGGGAATTTTAGTCTTTTCAGTTTATTTCAGTGTCTGTAAAAAACCCTAAGGGTATATTGAGTTTTTCCTGATTTATTGGGCTGCCTATAAATAAGGCCCAAATTCCCCTAGGTTTCTTAACAAAACTACTTTGAAATCAGAGTTCACTTTACTACTTTACCAATTTCTAGAAATCCTTGTTCTTCGTGCAAGTGCTCATGATGTATACTGTGTGATTTCTGTGCGTAGAAGTGGCTATTTGGTAGTGCGTAGCTCTAGCAGAGGACCAAGGCGCTCCTTGTAGCAATGATTTGGTTCCTTCACTGAACCGGCGCATTTTTGGTCGTCTCCTGTTCACTGATGCAACCAGCGCCACAACACTCTACTGTTCATCGCCGGCATCTCTCCGGTCTTTTTGTTTTGAAGAAAACCGACGGCTGGAGTCTAGTATTTCCTGGGGGAGCCTCTACGTAGCGTACGAGAAGTGGCTATGCCGCCTGGCGGTGGCGCGCTGAAGACTACGGGCGTGGCGTGTGGCATCTGCTGCAGGAGGTGCTCAGCACGCAGGCCTTTGTGTTCGGCTAAATGCTCGAATAGGAGACAACTAAATAGTAATCCCATTTCTTGATTTACGTGCATTGCAGCATTTCTTTTCTGAATATACTGTGATAGATTAAATTGCAGCAAACACTTTATTTTCAGATTGCACTATGAATGTTTGTTGACATATCTTTGTATCCTTAGTGCATTTTGGACTATCTATGAGCACACTTTATCATCTACATTTATTTTGTCTGATTAAATGCCTGTGAATTATTGATGATTACTTCTGATGTTTGAAATGCACGTGAATTAAATGATCTGTTAATCTGCCTTTAAGCACTTTGATGGTGTCTTTTCGATTAGGACACCAATTGTTTTTAGGCTAGATTATTTTTAGTGCTTATGATCTTTCAGATTGTCACATCACATCAAATTTGTCAGGGGAGTGATAACACTATTTCCATCTGTATTTTTAGTCTGAGTTTTTTGGTTAACTCTTGAGGTGCGTTTGGTTTTGGGATAAGGCCATTAATTCGAAAGAATTTTTTAGGCGTCCATTCACCCCCCTCTGGTCGCTACTCTCGGTCCTACAACACGGGTAGAAAACATCCCTCAGATACGCTAACGAAGTCGTAATCCGATAGGTCTCTACCTGATAGACACTCTACTTTGTCATGGACGGTGTCGATGGACACATCGGCCAATGCCACTTGGGCCGAAGTATCCGCTTGTACGACCTCCACATCATCGTTGTCCCATTGCATTAGGCATTGGTGCAAAGTAGAAGCAATACAACAATTTGCGTGAATCCAATCATGCCAAAGTAGCACACTATAATTACCTTGCAAGTCAACAACAAAAAAATGTCGTTAGCAACGTCTTGTTACCTACTATCAACTCTAGGGAGAGTACGCCATTCGCTTCGGAGATTTCATCGTTGAAGCCGTTGAGCATTAGGTTGGTCTTATTCAAGCCATCCTCATCCCTACCAAGCTTCTTCAAAAGAGAGTACGACATTAAATTGACAGTGGCGCTGCCGTCAACAAGCATCCTTGATCGGCATCCCGTCAATGTGCCCCTTGACGTAGAGGGATTTTAGTTGATGATCCATATCCTCGGGTTTTTTGAAAACAGCATCTCGCAGACTGAGGTTCAAATGAGCGACCTCGGCCTCGTCTCGCGGTAGTGCAAACTCGGCGGGAAGCATAACGACGTTGATGTCCATTGCGTGGGATGCGGCCCCCTCGGAGATGGGCGTTTAGTCGTCGTCGAGCATGTCGTCGTCGCTTGGAATGGGAGTCGGGTTGTTCGTTTCAACTGGCTTGGGCTTCCATACCTGTGTTTTTAGTCTGAGTTTTTTGGTTAACTCTTGAGGTGCATTGGGTTTTGGGAGAAGGCAATTAATTCGAAAGAATTTTTAAGCGCCCATTCACCCCCTCTGGTTGCTACTCTCAGTCCTACAAGTGGTATCAGAGCCTGGTTATGGTTTTTCCATACATTAACCGGTTCTAACCCAAGGTAGCGATCATGGCTTCTTCTGGCAAGGTTCCGTCCCTTGAGGTTTTTGGCTACAACTATTGGAAGACTCGCATGCGAGCCTATCTATTGAGCCAGAGCTCATGGATATGGGATATGTGTGTTCATGCTACTTTTACCGTGCTTCCGGCTGCAGAGCGTACTACTCCTGAGATAGTCGCTCTGTATGACCTGAACAACAAGGCAGTGAACATATTATTTTCTGGTTTAAGTCCTAATGAGTTTGAGCGCGTTATCCATCTCAACACTGCTCGAGAGATTTGGGCTACCCACTAGGCACACCATGAGGGGACAACTCAGGTCAAGGCTAATCTCTATCAGACCTACCAGCGAGAATACGAAATCTTCTCACAGAAGCCGGGTGAGACTGTTGAAGCTTTGTTTGGTCGCTTTCAGTCGATCATTAACAAGCTTCGGGCCAACAAGGCCGATCGTGATCAGCTAGTCTCAGATGATGAACAGGCACTCAAGGTTCTTCATACCTTGGACCCTAAGATCTAGAAGATCAAGGTATCCTCTATTGTTGAGAGCGCTTCCTATGATACCTTGACTGTCGCAAATATTTTCAGCAAGCTTAAGGCCTCATAGGTTGACATCCAGTTGAGATCAAATCTCATTAGTTCTGGATCAAAAACCTTGGCCCTTGCAACACCTTCTGCTGATCCTGCTGCTTTGAGTTGTGATTTGTCCTCTTTGATGTCTATCACTGAGGACCAATTGGATTTGCTAGGAATTGATAACCTTTGTCTTTTCAATAGCCGTGTTCGTCATGTCTATGATAAAAGAATGATCAAACGACATTGCACAAAATATGGTTGCTTTGAGTGTGGTGATCCAGGTCATTTCATCGCCGACTTCCCCAAGTAGAACACACACAAGAAGAGCACCAGCGGTGGGTCCTACGACTCCAACAAGCACAACAGCTCCACCTTCACAAAGGGCAAGCCCAAGATTAGGTTCTTTCGAAAGGCCTTGAAGGACTATCGGCGTGAGAACAAGAAGCGAGACAAGGCCTTCTTCGTTGAGATGGAGAGAAGACACTCTAAGAGATCATCATCTTCTTCCTCTTCATCAAGCTCAAGCAATGAGGAGATCGTGATCAAGAAGGGGAAGGACAAGCCGAAGATACACTCGCACCGTAGCCGAAGATCCCGTAAGAGCGTTTGCTCAATGGCTCTTGGGGATAAGGAAGATAAGGGCTCCCCCGACAACTCTGATAATGACAACGATGAGAAGGTATCTTCCTATGAACAATAAGTCGTTGAATTACTTAAAGAGAACTGTTAGGAATTAAAATATCAGGAGAAACTGCTTAGAGGGCCAAGAAGAAGATATATGAGCTTGAGAGTGAGCTTGCCATAGCCAATGCCAAGATTGAGAGTCTGTCTTCTTTCCCTTGCTTGGGTGAGAGCAGTGAGTTCCCTAACTACGATGTGTTGTTGTGTGACCTGACGACTCTGAAGTCCAGGTACACAAAGAGGATAGATAAGAGAGACACTTTGGTCACTGAGCTTGAAAGCGCTTAGCTGGAGCTGAAAGATGCTCATACCACTATCGTCGTGCCCTGTAGAGACTGACCATCCCATTTAGCTGTTTTAGCTGAGCTGAGAGCCAAGAGTGATGAGCAGTTGGGCGAGTTAGAGAGAGTAATTAAGAGCTGAGCTGGAACAGACTAAGCTTGAGCTTAATACATTGTCAGTTCCACCCACTATCTGTGAGAACTGCTTGTCTCTGAGGTTGGAACTGATCAAGTTGAAAGCTTTGAAGTCTGTCCAAGTTGATGGAGAGTGTGAGATCTGCTTGTCTCAGGTGGAGGTGCTAGCTTC
Source organism: Zizania palustris (assembly GCA_019279435.1). Classification (NCBI taxonomy): domain Eukaryota; kingdom Viridiplantae; phylum Streptophyta; class Magnoliopsida; order Poales; family Poaceae; genus Zizania; species Zizania palustris. The sequence continues at coordinate 11,173,615 of JAAALK010000288.1, forward strand.
CTTGAGAGAGGAGCTAGCTGATGCTCAGAATGAGAACTCTTACCTCCATCAGATCCTGAGTTGGGTGAGTGCCAGAGAGCCATAACTTGGCATGATGATCCAGCAGTTCAAGAGGCAGAATGGGTTTGGAGTAGGTTACACCTACACCAAGGCTGACTTTAAGAGTGCCCTGAGTCGTGCAGTGTAGTGGAGTAAGATGACTCCAAAGCAGAGATATCCCAAGACTCACTCCAATGAGTCTTTTCAAGCCTGTCAGCCCAAGGATGGAGTGCTCCAAGAACAACCTAAAGCTCCACCCAAGAAGCCTATCTGGATCCCAAAGCCCAAGCACCTCCACACTTCTCTTGACTCTCTACCTGGACCCTCTCACACCAAAGAGTCAACACCCAACACCACCAAGCCCAAGAAACCCAAACCTCAACCACATCCAAAGAAGCCTATCTATCACTGTGAGTTTTGTTAGAAAGATGGGCATCTTGCAGAGTTCTGCTTCAGGAGGAAGCGGGTTGAGAGAGCAGAGAGAGCACTAGGTGGGCAGGAGCAGTTCTACTAGCAGGGTGGTAGACAGAGAGTTCCTCGATGCGGAGAGAGTCTAGAGGCCAGGGCGCATCGTGTAGGTGGTGGTAGAGGAGACGACTTTCGTGCCTGTGCTCCTGAGGGTGGTTTTCACTCCGGCAGAGCTCCAGGTCATTCTGGATATGGCTTTGGACCTCATGGCCGTGACTTTAGGCAGAACAAAGGATCGTGCTTTGAGCCACGCTTTGGTCTAGACTCTTATGATTCTTTCTGCTTTCTTTCTTTTGAGCAGATGGCTCAACACTAGTTTAGCTCTTTTGCTAAACCCGGTGTCAGACCATTTGCTCCCTCTTATGACCATTGATTTTGCAGGATTGAGACCTGGAGGACATATGGATCATGGATTCGGGATGCTCTTGCCACATAACGGGACATCGCAGATGGTTCTCCAGCCTCACTTCCCCGAGCTCCAAGGAGTACATCACATTCAAGAACAATGGTCAAGGGAAGGTACATGGCATTGGTTCAATTCGAATTTCTAAGCATTTCTCCTCGAAGAATGTTGCTTTGGTTGGAAATTTGGGTTTCAATTTGGTTTCTGTTTCACAACTTATTGAGGAGGGCTTAGATGTTCGTTTTAAGAAGGGCATGTCGTCTATTGTTGATTCTAGAGGATCTTTGGTTTGCCAGATCTTACCCTTTGGTAAGGTATTTTGGATTGATTTCTCTAGCTCTTTTGGCCCTTCTCGTTGTTTGATCACTGGGTCCTCCTCTCAGCTCTGGAGGGGGCATAGGAGGTTAGGTCATTTGAGCTTTGATCTGCTAGTCAGATTGAGTTCTATGGACTCATCCAAGGATTGCTCAAGCTTAAGATGGAGAAGGATCTAGTTTGCCATCTCTATCATCACGGGAATATGGTTGCCGCTTCTCACGCACATATGACTCAGGTGATGACTTCGTACCCGGGAGAGCTGTTACACATGGATACTTTTGGTCCAAATCAGGTACGTTCAGTCGGTGGGAAGTGGTACGCACTTCTGATTGTTGATGACTTTTCTCCATTCTCATGGGTTTTCTTTCTAGAGTCTAAGGATGAGGCTTTTCAGTTTGTTGATGACCTGATCCTGAAGCTGAAGAATGATAACAAAGGTCAGATGCAAGTAATTTGCTCTGACAATGGCTCTGAGTTCAAGAATTCTCAATTCGTCAGCTTCTGTAGTGATCAGTGTCTTGAGCACTAGTTTTCTGCTCCTTACACTCCCCGACAGAACGAAGTTGTGGAACGAAAGAACCACACATTAGTTGAGATGGCCAGGACGATGCTCGATGAGCATAGGACTCCTAGGCGCTTTTGGGCTGAAGCTATGAACACAACTTGCTATTTTGCCAACCGCATCTTAGTTGGAGCTTACTAGGTAAGACATCATACGAGTTGCGGTTTGGCAGACAACCTAAGGTGAGCCACTTGCGAGCGTTTTGCCGCAAGTGCTTTGTGCTCAAGAAGGGAGGGCATTTGGACAAGTTTGAGTCTCGTTGCTAGGATGGAGTTTTTCTTGGTTACGCTTTGCATTCTCGAGGCTTCCGTGTTTAGAACCTCGACTCCCAGCAGCTTGTCGAGACGTGCGAGGTTTCTTTTGATGAGTCCATGCCTACGCTTAATCCTTCTTTTGAGCTTTCTGGTGATGATGAGCTTGGAGAGTCCATCTTCGAGGAAAATGATGACACTCCCGCTGTTGATGAGGGTGGACCTTCTACATAGCCTGCAAACCCCACACCTTTTGAGACTTCAACTGAGGATGAGAGCAGACCTATGATCACTACTTCCACTTCTATCAAGCCCCCTAAGTCAAGTCCAGAGGTGCCAGCTGCTGACTCCGGTGAGGTGACATCTTATCACCTAGGATCCCGAGCAGTTCAGCGTGATCACCTCTCAGAGCTCATCATCGGTGATTTCATTACAAGATCTTTGCGTTCTCAGGCTGGATCACTCGCTGTTTTTGCTGAGTCTGATTTTGTTGCCACCTTTGAAACTAGAGATGTTTATCATGCTTTATCTGATGCAAATTAGATAAATGCCATGCAAGAAGAGCTTGAAAATTTTGTTCACAATCGAGTTTGGAGACTAGTTGAGCTGCCACCAGGATGCAACCCCATAGGCACCAAATGGGTGTTTAAGAACAAGCAAGGTCAATATGGGGTTGTGGTGCGCAACAAGGCTTGATTAGTTTGCCCAGGGTTTTTGCCAGAAGGAGGGTATTGGTTTTGAGGAGACTTTTGCCCCTGTTGCCCATCTTGAGTCTATTTGCATACTTTTGGCATTCGCAAATTTTAAAGGTTTTAAGCTTTTTCAAATGGATGTCAAGAGTGCTTTTCTGAACGGGTACATAGAGTAGGAGGTCTATGTAGGCAGCCCCACAGTTTTAAAACCCTAAGTTTCCTCGACACGTGTTTAAGTTGCAGAAAGCTTTATATGGTCTGAAGCAAGCCCCTAGGGCTTGGTATGATCGTTTAAAGCAGTTTTTTTGGGGAATGGCTTTGTGATGGGTTATGTGGACAAAACTCTTTTCTTGCTCCGAGTTGGCACTGATTTCTTGATTGCTCAGATTTACGTGGATGACATTATTTTTGGTGGTTCTACTAATGAGCTTGTGTCCAAGTTTTATGAGCAGATGCACAACGAGTTCAAGATGAGCCTCATGGGTGAGCTCAAGTACTTCTTAGGGCTCCAGATCAAGTAATTCAAGGATGGCATCTTCATCCACGAGAGCAAGTACACGCGGGACATGTTGAAGAAGTTCGACTTCGGTGGAGAGTTGAAGCCTCAGATGACCCCCGTGGGTACATATGGGGGCTTGGACAAGGACAAGAACGACATCAAGGTCAATGAGAGAGAGTATCGAGGGATGATCGGATCGTTGTTGTACCTGACAGCGATGAGACCGGACATTCAGTTCGCCGTGGGATTATGCGCGCGCTTCCAGTCTTCACCATGCGCATCTCATCGGTAGGCTGTCAAGCGCATTTTAGGTATCTTACCTATATGCCTAATCTCGGTCTTTATTATTCAGCATTATCATCTCTTGAGTTGTCTGACTTTTCCGACACTGATTTTGGTGGGTGTCGGCTGGATCGCAAGTCGACTTCCGGTATTTTCCAGTTTCTTGGTTCTTCGCTTGTTTCTTAGTCTTCTAGAAAACAATCTAGAGTTGCGCATTCTACCACATAGGCTGAGTATGTAGTTGCTGCTCACAGTTGGTTTGGATGATTTCCACTTAAAGATTTTGGGTAATCTTTCCCTGCCAGAGTACCTTTGTTTTGTGATAGCACCAGCGTTATTAGTGTAGGGAAAAACCCATGTCTTTATTCAAAAACCAAACACATTGATGTGCGCTTTTATTTTCTGAGGGATCAATATGAGAAAGGTGTCACTAACCTTGTTCATGTTGATACCCATCATCAGTTGGCTGACATTCTCACCAAACCCAAGATCAGTCTACATTTGAGCGTTTACGAGGGGATTTGGGAGTTGTGTATCCTTTTTAGGATATTTTGAGTCTTTTCTTTCTTATTTACTCTTTTATTGAGTCTTATTTACTCTTTTATTGAGTCTTTTCTTATTTACACTTTGAGCTTGCTTCTGTTATAGGATTAACTTGCTTTACTCATTCTTGCTTGTATATGCTTTTGAATACCTGTCGATGATCATGCTTGTTTTCAGTTCACATGATATATCTGCTATTTGTCATATGCATGGCTTTTATGCTTTAAAATTGAAAAATGATCACCATTGCTTCTGGTAACTAGCATGTGTAGGCTGAATGCTTTTGCTATCTCTTACATGCTTGATAGCTAGTTCCTTACTTAGATGCAGATATGCAACTTGGACATCTATATGCTTTAACATGGAAAATATGCTATAAAATGATAAAAATCAGAAAAATGAAAAATACATGCCTTTCATGCTTAATTGAAAAGATCTAGGTGGGTTTGTTGTGTCGCATTGCATTGTTCTGAACTGCTTACCATAGCACTTTGGTATGAACTAGGACATTGTAATGTATGCCAAGACCAATGTCTTAATCTTCTGATGGTCCTGTTCTGGTCTATGCTTGACTTGGTCGGTTAGCATAAGGTTGACATGCAAATAATCAGTGGCAAAAATGAAAAGGAAAAGAAAAAGGCTAAAAATTAAAAAGATAACAAGTTTGTTAAAGCTCTTTGTTATGGACAATGCTTATCTTGGTAGATATCAGCTAGCCTTTGCATCTCATGTTTTACCTTGCTTGTCGACTAGAAAATGTGGTGATGCTTTTATTTGCAAAAATCTAAAAATGTGTGCTAATGACTTTCTTTGGATATCAACTATTGCACTGATCATGCCATGTGTCTTAGACAATATTGTGTGCTATACTTGCTAGATGGTGTAATTGCAGTCGATCATATTTGAGAAGCATGCTTTTTATACTCCACTTGCACCCTAGTTGCATTCATTGCATATTTTGAGGGGGAGCTGCATTTCAGGGGGAGTTTGAGTATGTGTCTCTTTTGAGTGCATTTAGTCTCACTTAATGAGTCCAGTTGTCAACAAGGGGGAGAAACTTTGGGTTACTTGATCTTTTAGAAGAGTTTAGGGGGAGTTTTGGCATTCTCTAGGATTTGTTTCAAGGGGAGTTTTTGATATGACCACGCCGACCACTCCAACCTCTACACTGACCACTTCGACCACAGCGACTCCAATACATGTTTTTGATGGACCAATTACACGCAGTCGAGCTAAGAAGCTTCAACAAGAGGTGCACACGTTACTTTGTGAAATTCATTTTACTATTAATGAGAGTTATATACTACCTAAGTCATGTACATTGCTAATGCTCAGGTTTACCAAGAAGGATGACAAGAACTCACAAGGAAATGGACACATAGAAGAATCATGCTCGAACCAAGCCAGTCCTGCAGAATCGTCTCAAAGAAATAATCATAACTTTTGATTTACAAAAGCTATGAAGGCAAATGAGCACTTTTTGGAAAACTCTTGAAGTCTAGTTTCCAATGAATCTAACTCCGACCAATTTGAAGTTTGCATGAAGGCATCCGACCAGTTTTAGTGCTTGCTGGTCCGAAGGTCAACAGTCTGCATGAAGTCAATGTTCTCGTATTAAAACTGCATCATTCTACCGAGTTACATGGTGCATATTATACATGGTGTGAAAGCTTATCAAGTCACCTTTCCAAGGAATCCAACCGTTCGTGAATTGAAGCTTCCAAGGAGGAGTTATTGCTGAAATACCGAAGACCGCTCAGAAGACCAACAGCCACGCGGAAACTCTCCAGAAGCTGATTCGTTTTCACATAGTTCGCCTAGTATTTTCTTTTCATGTTCGCACCTATCTTCAAGGTCTACTCTTTGTATAAATACCCCCTAGCACCATTGTAATGGACACCTTTGATGATTCAATACAGAACCCCTTGTTTAGCTGCGTGCTAACAAACTCAGAGAGAGATCTCTACCTTCCTTTGCTCTTGTGATTTCCTTCGTGGGATTACAGAAGCGGCGGCTTCATCCGCTCCCAATTGGTGCTCCTACTCCCTTCAAGGTCCTCCTTGATTGATTGTAGGCTGTGTTGGTTGGTTCTTTGAGAGTGTGGTTGGGCGAATCCTCGATTCAGGTTGCCGGTTAAAGACGGTGGTTGGCTTCGAGTTTTATTTGCCATGTTGCACTAGTTATCGCTGCTTGCAGCAAGTTATCCGGCTATTCTATAGCTAGTTATCTGAAGATCGATCCTACGTCGTGAAGATCGGGACCCCGTGACGCATCATCTGGTATCAGAGCTGATCGGTCTCCACGGTAGGATTATTTACCCTTAGCTACATATATTTTGTTTCGTCCTATCCACCAAAAGCCAAAAAAAATATATACATATATATATTGTTTAGCCCTTTGTTTCAATCTGTTATTTTAGTGAGTTCAGTTAATTTTCAGTCCATTAGAGTCTTTGTTTTAGTTGCTGATCATTTTCTGTCGTGTGTCCTTTGAACCTCTTATATATCTGGTCATTGTGTTCAGTTCTATAAAAAAAAGGTAAAAGAAAGAAAAGTTCAAAAAAAAGGAAAGTTGAGAAAAAAATTGTGAAAGAAAAGTTTAAAGATCAATTCGTTTGAGAGCACAGTTGCTGAAAGTTTGTGTTTCAAGTTGTGCAACCAGATCGCTATCTTTTGTTGGTACAAAATTTTGGTTCGGTTTGATTGCAACACTTGCATCCCAATCATACTCCTTGTTTACATCAATCTGAGATTTTCTTTGCACGTGTGTGTGATCCATTTACATCTTTAGCATTTTGAGATCAGCACTAAGCAGGGAACCTCTAGTTTGGATTGTTACTTAACTTTACAACAACTAGAATTCAGATTGCATTCCTTGTTTATAATCCCCACCAAGCTCCACATAAAAGCCATCGTAATCGGTACTCTCTGGTCTTGTATTCGCTTAACCATCGCTCTCGGTACCACCACACATTTTGTTTCTCTGTAACCCGCAGGAACTTCACTGAGCCTCGGTTGGTAAGAGAAGTGAGATTGAGAGATCCCACATATATTTTTATTCCACATATACTCTTGTTCCTTTGTTGTCACTAATTTTACAGAAAGATGGGTGACGGCGTTGAGATCAATGAATGTGTCACCATGGCACAATTTAATGAATTCCAGCAAAGTCTAGAACAGAGACAAGATCGGTTGGCCCAAGATTTTCAAACTATACTAAATGAAATTAGGGGACGTCGTCCACCTAATGATGGAGCAAGCACCCATGGTGAAGAAGGTGATGATAGTGATGGAAGAGGAGGAAGAAGAGGACGGAGGAACCGAAGTGCTGCACATGAAAGAGGGAGGGGCTGGAATCGAAGAAATCAAGACACTGAAGAATCTGAATCTGAAAATGATGATAATCATTCCCATCATGATCGCCAACATCGTAGAGGAGGCCATCGTGAAGAGAGGCTTGGTAAACTGAAATTTACCATGCCAAAATTTGATGGAGGATCTGATCCTGAAGCTTATTTCACTTGGGAGTTGAAGGTCGACAAGATCTTTCGCTTGCATAATTATACAGAAGAGAAGAAGTTGGCTATGGCATCTCTAGAGTTTGAAGGATATGCTCTGATTTGGTGGGAGCAACTTCTCCAAGATCGTGAAGAAGATGGAGAACATCCTATTGCCACATGGGCAGAGATGAAACGTGAAATGAGAAGACGTTTTGTGCCGAAGCATTATCGGCGTGATCTTTTTGATAAACTACATAATTTGAAACAAGGAAGTTATTATGTTGAAGAGTATTATAAAGAGATGGAGAAGGAAATGATTAGAGCCAACGTATATGAAGATGAAGAACAAACTATGGCACGATTCATGGCTGGGTTGCATCGAAATATTCAACGCATTGTTGAGTTTCAGTCGTACCGTTGTCTTATTGATTTGGTACATCAAGCCACCAAAGTTGAACGCCAACTGCAGCAAGATACCAAGAGCAGTAAGTCTTTGCCTTTTGGTACGAGGACTATGTCTGGAGGAAGCAAGTTAAATTCTAAGTTTACTACTGCACCGTCAGCTGCGAAAGGTTCATTTGGAGCCTCACGTTCTAATGCTCAAAGTAATTTTAGTGGGAAGAACTCTGCTGCCCCGAGCACGAGTTCCAAACCAGCAGCTTCCACCTCCACTTTAGTGGGTTCTACATCCAAGAGCAGTGTGATTCAGTGTTTCAAGTGTGGAGGTCGTGGACATGTTGCTAGAGAGTGTCCAAATAATAGAGTGATCATTGTAACTGATAATGGAGAGTACGAATCAGCCAGTAAAGAGGAAGATATGGAAGAAGAAGCCCATGAAGAAGAGAAACATACCGACTGTGATTTTGAGCAAGGTGGTGCTCTTGTGGTGGCCCCAATATTGAGTGTTCAGATGAAGGAAGCTGAGAACGGCCAGCGGCATAATTTATTTCAGACAAGAGCCAAAGTGCAAGATAAGGTAGTAAAGATGATCATTGATGGAGGAAGCTGCCATAATCTTGCTAGTCGTGAGATGGTTGACAAGCTTGGTCTGAAACTTCTGCGACATCCTCATCCATATCATGTCCAATGGCTGAATGATTCCGGTGACATCAAGATTGGATACAAAGTAAAAGTTCCCTTCAAGATTGGTGAATATGTTGACACGGTAGAGTGTGATGTGGTACCCATGTCCGTATGTCACATGCTACTCGGGAGGCCATGGCAATATGATCGATATACTCAACATTGCGGGAGAACAAATCAGTACACTCTAGATTTGAAGGGAAGGAAGTTTGTACTCAAACCTATGACACCACAGCAAATCCTTGCTGAGCATTTGCAAAAGATCTCTAGTGTGAGAGATGAGAACAGAAAAGAAGAGAAAAAGAATTCGAGTGCCTTCCACAAATCAGAGAGTGAGAGCCACCAGCCCAATATGAGAAAAAAATTGAGAGATCAAAAGAAAGAAGAAAAAAAAAATTAGTCATGTTAGCCACAAAATCTGAGATGAGAGAAGTAAGGAACAACCTAGATCAAGTACTCTTTGTACTTGTGTACAAAGATATTTTAGTGTCAGCTAACGATAACACCTCTTTTCCTAGTATGGTGTCTCATCTTTTGCAGGAATATGAGGACGTTTTTCCAAAGGAAACCCCAAATGGATTACCTCCTGTACGTAGGATTGAACATCAGATCGATCTTATTCCGGGGGCTGCTCTTCCAAATCGACCACCATACCGCACCAATCCTGAAGAAACAAAGGAGATACAAAGGCAAGTGCAAGAACTTCTCGATGAAGGTTATGTTCGTGAAAGCTTAAGTCCTTGTGCTGTTTCTGTTATTTTAGTACCAAAAAAGATGGTTCTTGGAGGATGTGCGTTGATTGTAGAGCCATAAATAACATCACTATTCGCTATCGCCATCCTATTCCTCGATTAGAAGACATGCTTGATGAATTAAGTGGTCCCATAATATTCACTAAAATTGATTTGAAAAGTGGGTACCATCAAATAAGAATGAAAGCTGGAGATGAATGGAAAACTGCTTTTAAAACAAAATTTGGGCTATACGAATGGCTAGTTATGCCTTTTGGTTTGACTAATGCTCCAAGTACTTTTATGAGATTGATGAACCATGTTTTGAGAACCTTCATTGGAAAATTTGTGGTTGTTTATTTTGATGATATCTTAATTTACAGCAAGTCTTTTGAAACGCACATGAATCATATTCGACAAGTCCTAGATGAGCTCCGAAAGGAGAAATTATTTGCTAACCTTGAGAAGTGCAGTTTTTGCACAGACCATGTTGTGTTCCTTGGCTTTGTTGTTTCAGAAAAAGGAATTGAAGTGGATGAAACCAAGGTGAAAGCCATCAAGGATTGGCCAACTCCAACGAATGTAAGTCAAATAAGAAGCTTTCATGGTCTAGCTGGATTTTATAGGAGATTTGTTAAAGATTTTAGTACCATTGCTACTCCCTTAAATGAATTAACAAAGAAAGGTGTTGAATTTAAATGGGGAAGTTCACAAGAAAATGCTTTTCAAGAATTAAAGAAACGCTTAACTGAAGCACCATTGCTTGTTCTTCCTGATTTCACTAAAACTTTTGAAGTAGAATGTGATGCCAGTGGAATTGGCATAGGAGGGGTTTTGATGCAGCAAGGCAAACCTGTAGCGTATTTTAGTGAAAAGTTGGGAGGTGCTCAATTGAATTATTCTGTATATGATAAAGAATTGTATGCTTTGGTGCGTGTACTTGAAACATGGCAGCATTATTTATGGCCAAAAGAGTTTGTTATCCATTCCGATCATGAAGCTTTAAAGTATTTGAAAGGCCAAGCAAAACTAAACCGACGTCATGCCAAACGGGTTGAGTTCATCGAGACATTTCCATATATTGTGAAGTATAAGAAAGGTAACGACAATGTGGTTGTTGATGCTTTGTCTAGAAAAATCGTGTTGCTAAACCAACTTGAGGTGAAGGTTATAGGTCTTGAAAGTTTGAAAGACATGTATAATGATGACCCTAAATTTTCAGAACCCTACACTCATTGTAAAGATGGAAAAGGTTGGGAAAAGTATCATATACATGATGGATTTTTGTTTAGGGCTAACAAGCTTTGTGTTCCAAATTCTTCGGTTAGATTGCTTTTATTGCAGGAGTCCCATGGAGGAGGATTGACAGGTCATTTTGGACAAAAGAAAACCTATGAGCTGCTAGGTGATCACTTCTATTGGCCCAAGATGAGGAGAGACGTCATCCGGTTCGTGGAGCGTTGCATCACTTGTCACAAAACTAAGTCTAAACTGAACCCTCATGGTTTATACACTCCTCTACCTGCTCCTAAAATTCATTGGGAAGACATAAGTATGGATTTTGTTCTGGGATTGCCTAGAACTCAGAGAGGAAAAGATTCTGTTTTTGTTGTGGTTGATAGATTTTCAAAGATGGCTCATTTTATCCCTTGTAACAAGAGAGACGATGCTTCACATGTTGCTAATTTATTTTTCAGGGAAATTGTGAGGTTGCATGGGGTGCCTAAGACCATTGTATCTGATCGTGATGTCAAGTTTGTGAGCTACTTCTGGAAAACATTGTGGTCCAAGCTGGGGACCAACCTTCTATTCTCGACCACTTGTCATCCTCAAACCGACGGACAAACTGAAGTGGTGAATCGAACCCTGTCAATGTTGCTGCGAACCATGGTGAAAAAGAACCTGAAAGATTGGGAGGACTGCTTGCCTCATGTGGAGTTTGCTTATAACAGGGCAGTACATTCTACCACTAACTTGTGTCCTTTGAAATTGTTTATGGGTTCAAACCCATTGCTCCGATAGATTTGTTGCCTTTGCCATTACAGGAGAGAACCAATATGGAAGCCTCCAAGCGTGCTGCATATGTCAAGAAGATACATGAGAAAACAAAAGAAGCAATCGAGCTAAAGGCGACACGTAAGGCTGCAAGTATGAACAAGCATAGAAAGAAGGTGTCGTTTGAACCAGGCGATTTGGTGTGGATTCACTTGCGTAAAGATCGCTTTCCTGATAAGCGAAGTCCAAGCTGATGCCACGAGGGGATGGTCCATTTCGTGTTCTTGCCAAGATCAACGATAATGCATACAAGATTGACCTTCCACCAAGCTATGGCGTAAGCAACTCCTTCAATGTTGCTGATCTATCAGCATTCACAAGTGAAGAAATTTTAGAGTCGAGGACGACTCCTTTTCAAGAGGGGGAGGATGATATGACCACGCCGACCACTCCAACCTCTACACCGACCACTTCGACCACAGCGACTCCAATACATGTTTTTGATGGACCAATTACACGCAGTCGAGCTAAGAAGCTTCAACAAGAGGTGCACGCGCTACTTTGTGAAATTCATTTTACTATTAATGAGAGTTATATACTATCTAAGTCGTGTACATTGCTAATGCTCAGGTTTACCAAGAAGGATGACAAGAACTCACAAGGAAATGGACACATAGAAGAATCATGCTCGAACCAAGCCAGTCCTGCAGAATCGTCTCAAAGAAATAATCATAACTTTTGGTTTACAAAAGCTATGAAGGCAAATGAGCACTTTTTGGAAAACTCTTGAAGTCTAGTTTCCAATGAATCTAACCCCGACCAATTTGAAGTTTGCATGAAGGCGTCCGACTAGTTTAGTGCTTGCTGGTTCGAAGGTCAACAGTCTGCATAAAGTCAATGTTCTCGTATTAAAAATGCATCATTCTACCGAGTTACATGGTGCATATTATACATGATGTGAAAGCTTATCAAGTCACCTTTCCAAGGAATCCAACCGTTCGTGAATTGAAGCTTCCAAGGAGGAGTTATTGCTGAAATACCGAAGACCGCTCAGAAGACCAACAGCCACGCGGAAACTCTCCAGAAGCTGATTCGTTTTCACATAGTTCGCCTAGTCTTTTCTTTTCATGTTCGCACCTATCTTCAAGGTCTACTCCTTGTATAAATACCCCCTAGCACCATTGTAATGGACACCTTTGATGATTCAATACAGAACCCCTTGTTTAGCTGCGTACTAACAAACTCAGAGAGAGATCTCTACCTTCCTTTGCTCTTGTGATTTCCTTCGTGGGATTACAGAAGCGGCGGCTTCATCCGCTCCCAATTGGTGCTCCTACTCCCTTCAAGGTCCTCCTTGATTGATTGTAGGCTGTGTTGGTTGGTTCTTTGAGAGTGTGGTTGGGCGAATCCTCGATTCAGGTTGCCGGTTAAAGACGGTGGTTGGCTTCGAGTTTTATTTGCCAGGTTGCACTAGTTATCGCTGCTTGTAGCAAGTTATCCGGCTATTCTATAGCTAGTTATCTGAAGATTGATCCTACGTCGTGAAGATCGGGACCCCGTGATGCATCAGTTTTAGTCTCTTTTACCCTTACTATTTGGATATCCTTGTTGATAATTCATAGATTGCACTCGTTTGAGTTTTATTTTTGTTTAACCATAATGACCGTTTTCTGGCTTTTGTTCGGCTTTTGGTCATTAGGTTAAACCTTTTATTTTATTTTCTTCTTTTGTCCTCTTGTGTTTTTGTTTTTGTATTTCTAAATGTTTTGCAGGTTATGAAGCGTTGATGAAGAGGGTGTTGACAATGCACTCATCAAGGGGGAGATTGAGGAGCCATGTTGAAGATCATGGGCCTCATGGCTCCAGAAGTGATGAGTGATTGTCAACAGAAGTCAAAGAGAGAGGAGACAAAGAAGAGACGAGACCTTTCGGTTCTTGGGCCGCATGTGACTCAGGTACACGGGCTGCGAGCGACTACCGGGAAGAGGGGCCGCGGAGTCGGGCCGGCCAAATCTAGGTACATGGGCAGGAATAGCAGGTGATCCGCTAGTCTGTTGACCGGGTTTGACCTAGGTAAACGGGTGGCGAGCGATTCCAGGCTGAGGGAGCCGCAGAATTAGGCCGACCCAATCCAGGTACCCGGTGCGAAGACAGTGGACGCTTTGTCGGTTTCAGCGTAAAACTGACACATCTATCTAGATCGTTCATTGGGGATCTGACAGTCCAGAAGCGAAGTCGTAGCTGCTACGAAAGCTCTACATCAGGACAAGTTACCTTTAGTTAGGTTTTACTATTTTACCTCTTAGACCCACAGTCTGTGTTAGAAGAATCTGTAAAAAAACTAAGGGCATTTTAATCTTTTCAGTTTATTTAGTGTCTGTAAAAAACCCAAGGGTATATTAGGTTTTTCCTGATTTATTGGGATGTTTATAAATAGGGCTCCAATCCCCCTAGAGTTTCTTAACACAACTACATTCAAATCAGAGTTCACTTTACTACTTTGCCAATTTCTAAAAATCCAAGTTCTTCGTGCAAGTGCTCATGATGTATATTGTGTGATTTCTATGCGTAGCGGTGGCTATTTGGTAGTGCAAAGCTCCAGCACGGGACCAAGGCACTCCCTGTAGCAATGTCTTGGTTCCTTCGCTGAACCGGCGTATTTTTGGTCGTCTCCTGTTCACTGATGCAACCAGCGCCACAACACTCTACTGTTCATTGCCGGCATCTCTCCGGTCTTTTTGTTCTGAAGAAAACCGATGGCTGGAGTCTGGTATTTTCTGGGGGAGCCTCTACATAGCGTACGAGAAGTGGCTCTGCCGCCTGGCGGTGGCGCGCTGAAGACTGCGGGCGTGGTGTGCGGTGTCTACTGTGGGAGGTGCTTAGCGCACATGCCTTTGTGTTCGGCTAAATGCTCAAACAGGAGACAACTAAACAGTAATCCCATTTCTTGATTTACGTGCATTGCAGCATTTCTTTTCTGAATATACTGTGATAGATTAAATTGCAGCAAGTATTTTATTTTCAGATTGCACTATGAATGTTTGTTGATATATCTTTCTATCCTTAGTGCATTTTGGACTATCTATGAGCACACTTTATCATTTACATTTATTTTGTCTGATTAAATGCCTGTGAATTATTGATAATTACTTCTGATGTAGAGTGTTCTAGCGTGACTTCGGTGCCAAGAACCTCGATACGGAGTGGCTTCGGTGTGCGGGACTTGGCCAGACTGACAATAGCATGACGGATCCGGTGTAAGACCCCAAATTTTCAAAAGAATAAAAATATTATTTAATTCAATTTCCTGGATTTTATTATTTTGAAAATACATTTAATACCCTTCTTTACCATTTTGAACTACATCATAGAGTAAATGGCCAAACCAGGAGCTAAAACTTTTTATGTATGATCCTAAGACCAGAATACATTTTTGAGAATTTTTACAAATTTTTACCAACCTTGGAAGTGGCCCTAAGATTTTAATCTATTTCCTGGAATTATTTTTATTCAGAAATGTTTTGAAACAGTATTGGGCCGCCCTCCTCCCTTCTCTCTCTCCCGGCCGGCCCAGCCCGTCACCCTCGCCCTCCTCAGGCTGACAGCCCGACCCCACCTGTCGGCGCCGACCGCCTCCCCTGGCGCGCGCGCCCGACACCACGGTCCCACCCGCCAGCCCTCTCGCTCGCGCGCTCACGCCCACTGGCCAGTGGCCCCCTCCTGTCAGGTCCTTCGTCCCCGCGAGATCCGCCCCCAAATCGCCCCCCTCACCGACCGACGCCATTACTCACCTCGGATCCCTTGCCCCGACCCCCTCCCCTCAAATTGAGCCCGCCATTACAACCCCCAATCCACGGCGACCGTTTCCCCCAATTAAATCCGACTGATTCGCGTCTAGGTTCGATGAACCGAATTCAACCCGAGCTCGCCGGCGTTTAAACGCGTTTACTCCCGGCCACCGTCGATCACGCCCCCTCTGCCCGCAATTCGCCTTTTAGCGCACTCCTACAGTTTCACCTCCGGCCACCGCTCGCCGTCGCCTCAGACCACCTCCGACCACGCCCTCGCCACCATCGTGACCGCAAGGACGACCCCGACCTCAGCCAGCCCTCCGTCGACACTGAACCCCGCCGGATCACCGTCGCCGTCAAGGAGCCGAACACCTTCGCCGCCTCCGCTCATCGCCGGCCTCACTCCGTCGACCGTTCGCCACCGCAAGGGTACCCTCGTGTTCCCCTTAGTCCCCTCGTTATGTATTTAGCCTTAGTTAGACCGGATAGCCCTCGACGTCGCCGGAATCGCTCGCCGTCACGTCGCCGAAGTCGGGGAAGACGGGTACTAAACCCCCCCCCCCCCGACGTGTGCTGTGTCGGATTCAATCCTGGTCGTCCGATTCAGATCCAACGCTAGCGATTAAATCATTTGTGCGGTTTAATCCACGCCGTCGGATCTGAGTGAAGCGGTACGGTGCGATCTCGCGCGTTCGTTAATATTTAAAACCTGCATTTAATCTCCGTCGTCCATCACATACCGGTTCAACGTTTTAATCTCAGCCGTCCGCGTTATTTTAACTCCCCCGCCTCGCCCGTGACCGCCCGATCGTGATCCAACGATGGATCTTGATCCGGCGCACGCGCACAGTGCGCAGGTGCATGGTGGTCTCGGCTCACCGTGGACCGACGCCTGTTTTTGGTTTAATTTAAATTCCAGAAATGCTTTTAGACTTCAAAAATTCATATCTGGCGCATTTGAACTATAAAAATTGTCATTTCAATTCCAGAAATTTTATAATTTTATTCTCCACACGTTAGTTCAATAAAAACAATATGTTACTTTAGACTTTTTCATGATTATTTAAATAGGTATTCAAATACCCTTAGGGTAAAAATGCAAATTCAATTATTTAAATTTCATTAAATTTTATATTTATTTTCCTTCTGTTCATATACTGAAAACCACTACATTGCCCATGAGCCTTTCATTTTAAATTGATTAGAATGTCTAAAATGAGATTACTCACATTTAAAACCCTTTTTCAAAGCATAACACTTCATTTTAATTCCTTTTTAAAATTATTTATAAAATGGATTTCAGAACCTTAACAACTTGATATTTCTTTAGGGTAAACAAAATTAAACCTATGTGCTTGATGAGTGATTTTATATTGTTGGATGTTGTATTCATTTTATTTTCCTCTATTTATATTGGAAAGACTACGACGCCGTCGAGGAGCCGGAATATTTCCCGGAAGTTCCTCCCTCACCCTTCGCTGAACAAGGCAAGTCACCAAACAACATTTTTGAGCATATTGAACCCATGTTTTATTAAACTATCGCTAAAACACATAGGTTATACATGCATTAGTCAAATAAAACCCTTACAATATATTTATTTAGGATCCCCCGACCTTGATGTGCAACCCAAGCCATGCTATCTCGCCTAACCTCCTTGTCACCATATGGTTAATGATATTAGCTAGTGTCCAATGTATTGACACGATCGCTATAGGATAAAAATGAGTCGTAGCAAAATGGTTCTACTATATGATCCCCGTTACTTCTTATCCTTGGAATTCTGTTGGTGATGAGTTATGGTTGTGAGTGTATGCATGGAGTGTTCCGGGTGGAAGC
The DNA here is from genome assembly GCA_019279435.1 of Zizania palustris. NCBI lineage: Eukaryota > Viridiplantae > Streptophyta > Magnoliopsida > Poales > Poaceae > Zizania > Zizania palustris. Next base: position 11,190,610 of record JAAALK010000288.1, read on the forward strand.
TAGGGCATTGGCCGGTAGCACCCGGGGCACTATAAGGACCGGTCTGAGGGATCCGTTGCAATACACTTTCGTACTAACCACAAGTCTAATGGGTAAGTCCTAACTAAGGTATGGAGTGTTCCAAACCGAGGCCACCATTTGGAGATGGGTCAAGTAGCACCTGCGGGTGGCTTGTACCAATGTGGCGCAAAAGAGGGTGCGACGTTAGCCGGGATGCGGCCCGGTGCGCCGGCGAAACCTAGAGCGGGTGGTTTCGCTTGGAGCATTTCATGCTGAGGTTTCGGCACGAGTTCCCGTGGTATGGGTCATCTCGTTTGGGATGAGTGCGTGCCTTGTGGGTACAGTAGTACATCTCTGATCAGAGTCTTAAATCTTTTCGAAAAGCCGAGCCCACAGTCAAGGGCGGGTTGCGTGACATCCCACAGTTAGATTTCTCTGAATATGTATGTGCATGATGGTTGGACATGTAAGGACTGTTGTGCGAGGAGGTAAAATGTACTCCTCGAGTTAGATGATGTTGTTGATGCTCATGTTTACTTTTCCGCATGATTAAATTTGACTACACTAAATGCAATAACTGAAAATGTACTTTTCCGCACTGTTAGCCATTACCCTTCCTTGTTTATTATCCTACATTATTACTTGCATTTGCGGTGGCTTGTTGAGTACTTTTTGTACTCATACCCGTTGGACCCCACAGAGGATGCCTACTATGAAGATGGTCTGGAGTAGCGACCCAGTCAAGCAAAGATCCTGAAGAAGGCGTTCGTCATGCTATTTACTTTTATTACTATTTCTATTTCAACTCTGATGTAATAAATATGGTCTGCGCACCATGAATACTATCGTATGTACGCTTGTCGCATGATGAACCTCTTGTATTATTGTTTTTCTTTGGAAATTCAATAATGTTCCGATTTCGGTAAATCGGGGCGCCACAAGATGGTATCAAAGCCGACTTGACTGTAGGAAGCCAAACAGACCCACCTAGCCATTAGCTGCAGAAAATTATTTCTCGAAAACCTACTTTATAAACTTTGTTCCTCCCCTCACTTTTCTTCAACTTGTTGTTTTGTAGATGTCTGTCTACCAAGTCCGCAGCTACTGCCGCCACTTTGAGGGCTTCGTCAGGGAGCTCCGCATGATGCTCACATTCCTCGGGTTCCTCTTCGAGCCCGAATTTCAAGGAGTGTACTTGGAGGAGTTTGCCGGACCCTGCGACGTCTCCCTCACCGTCCACATCTCCAGAGAGCATCTGCCGTCCTACACCACCGCGCTTGGAGGCCCGACTTTCGACGTCGCGTGCCAACGAGTCGCCCTACAAGCTCTTATAGAGCTGAGGATGATCTACGATGATCGTCTTTAGAACTCGTCCTTCTGGCTCGTGCCGAAGTGCACTCCCGGTGCCTACCGTAACATCTACCTCGGAGTTCACTCCGTGTGTGATCCGGTCATGGCCCGGTAGTCGTGTCTTCTTCAGGCTATGGACGACCTCCATACTGAGGCGGTGCTCGACGCCGATGAGAACCATGAGGCGGTTGAGTTTCTTCGTGAGGAGACGAAGACTTGATCCAGCAGAATGGCGAGCTGCAGCGGAAGATTATGACGCTGCAGAAGGACATCGCGGAGATGGTTCCCCTCCTCCCTAGGAAGAGGAAGCCCATCCGTGAGCCTGTCCCTCGCCCCAAGCAGATCCCGCCACACCCCTCCACCGCCGGACCGTCCACTGCCAGTGCCCCTGCACCACGCCCCGGCCTCGTCTTCGACCCCATTATCGAGAATTTTCTCGAGCCCACCATCCCTCAGGAGCCGCGTACTCGTGGTTCCGAGAGCACGGAGACCGCCTCCGGTGGCGAGTAGACGCTAGATGCCGCTATTTTAATAAAATAATTCTTGTATGTGGTGCTATCTACCACGAGTTGTGTTGTAGATAGAATAAGAACTTGAGTGTAATGAACAATTTTACCACTTGGTTTATATGCATGAGCTTTATAAGCTATTTTCCTTAATTGTATCGTCATCATTTTTTTACTTTATATCATGGTATATTTAGAAGATGGCCGACCACCAGAACATCGGCTCCAACAATGGAGAAGGAGGAAGCCGTGACGCGCCCGAGGGTGTTGTACCCAACTGGGGTGCAACTGGCCCACGTCAGTCTGGGTCGCCATCCGCCAACCATCCTACTTTGGCGGAGATGATGGCGAATCATAACCAGCTGATCACCGCCCTCCTCACTCAAATGCAGCACCAACAAACTCAGTTGGACCATCTTCAGAACGGGGAAACTGCCCCTCGCGCACCAGCACCCGCACCCGCTCCCCAACTCTCGGAGTTTCTGCGCGTGCGCCCGCCCATCTTCTCGAGCACCACCAACCCCATGGAAGCCGGAAATTGGCTCCGCACCATTGGGAAGAAGCTGGACCTACTCCTCTGCACCGATCGAGAGCGAGTGGCCTTCGCCACTCATCAGCTCTAGGGTCCCGCCGCCGAATGGTGGGACAACTACCGCGAGTCCAAGCCTGAGGACCACGTGGTGACATGGGCGGAGTTCACCATCGCTTTTCGCGCTGCCCACGTCCCTGCCGGTGTCATCGCGGTAAAGCAGCAGAAGTTCCGCGACCTACAGCAGGGCAGCCGAACTATCATGGAGTACCTCCATGAGTTCAACCGCCTCACCCGCTACGCACCGGAAGAGGTGCGGACCGACGCCCTCCGCCAGGCCAAGTTCCTTCGGGGCTTAAGGATGAGCTGTCCATCTAGCTCGTCGCCACTGACTACGCTGATTTCCAACGGCTAGTCAATAAAGTGCTCATCCAAGAGACTGAGCAGAACAAGCTGGACCTCAAGAAGAGGAAGATGATCGCCTTCAAGCACCCACCTACCATCCTCGGCCCACCTATAGGCCACCTCACGCCGCCGGTGGATCCAACGCCGGGCATCCTCGCCCCGCTCCACCAGCTCCGGCCGCTCAGCCGACGCCAGCCGCCAAGGCTCCAATATTGAAGGATCGCCAAGGGAGGCCGGTCATCTGCTTCAACTACCGCAAGGAGGGGCACTACTCGCACCAGTGTCCTCACCCCAAGCAGCCCCAAGGCGTGGCACCCAACCAGGCGGTTCGTGCCCGCGTCAACCACATCAACGCGGAGGAAGCTCAGGAGGCTCCCGAAGTCGTGCTCGGTACGTTTACCGAGAATTCCGTACCGGCTTTGATTTTGTTGACTCCGGAGCAACACATTCTTTTATCTCGGAGGATTTTGCGAAAACCCACAACTTGGACGTGCTCCCTCTATCCGTCCCCATGGCGATTGCCACTCCAGGCAATAGAACCTTGGCCCACTTATACAGCCCTAAGGTTCAGATAGAGATCCAAGGAGTATTTCGGGCCGAACCAATCCTCTTAAAGTGCACCGGACTCGACCTCATCCTAGGGATGGATTGGTTGATGAAGCATAAGGGAGTGATCGATTGTGCAAACAAGTCCGTCACAATGACCAACCCTGAAGGCGCAGCCGTCACCTTTTGGATGACCAGCCGCAAACCACTCGAAGCATCCCTTCATTCGCTAGCCCTTGAAGAAGTGCCCATAGTCAAGGAGTTCATGGACGTCTTCCTTGAAGACCTACCAGGAATGCCTCCCAAGCGGGACATCGAATTTAGAATCGAACTTGTCCCCGGGACCACTCCAATTTCGAAGCGCCCATACCGGATGGCCGCCAATGAACTAGCCGAGGTCAAGAGCAACATAGAAGATCTGGAGCAGAAAGGGTATATCCGACCGAGTACCTCGCCCTAGGGTGCACCGGTTATCTTTGCCATGAAGAATGACAAGACCGAGAGGATGTGCGTGGACTATAGAGCCTTGAACGACGTAACCATCAAGAACAAGTACCCATTGCCTCGGATCGACGACCTGTTCGATCAACTGAAGGGATCCTCGGTGTTTTCCAAGATTGACCTCAGGTCAGGTTATCACCAATTGAGGATTAGGGAAGAGGACATACCCAAGACTACCTTCACCTCCCGCTATGGACTCTACGAGTATACAGTGATGTCGTTCGGACTCACGAATGCCCCGGCCTTTTTCATGAACATGATGAACAATGTATTCATGGAGTTCTTGGATAAGTTCATCGTGGTATTCATCGACGATATCCTCGTTTACTCCAAGACCAAGGAAGAACACGAAACCCACCTCCGTCTGACCCTCGGAAAGCTAAGGGAGCAGCAGTTGTACGCCAAATACAGCAAGTGCGAATTTTGGTCGTCTGAGGTGAAATTCCTCGGTCATGTTATATCTGCCGGAGGAATAGCAGTGGACCCAACCACCGTGGAAGCAGTAACCAACTGGCTGCAACCCACGACCGTGACCGAGATCCGGAGCTTTCTCGGATTGGTCGGATACTACCGCCGGTTCATCGAGAATTTTTCAAAGATCGCCAAGCCTATGACCAGACTTCTACAGAAAGAAGTGAAATTCGAATGGACCCCAGACTGTGAGGAAAGCTTCCAGACCCTCAAAAAGAAGCTCGTGTCAGCTCCTATTCTGACTCTGCCAGACATCCAGAAAGACTTCCACGTCTATTGTGATGCCTCTCGTCAAGGATTGGGATGTGTCTTAATGCAAGAAGGGAAGGTGATATCCTACGCCTCCCGACAACTGAGACCGCATGAGCTGAACTACCTGACCCATGACCTGGAGTTAGCAGTCGTGGTTCATGCCTTGAAGATATGGAGACATTACCTTGTGGGGAATCGGTGCGAGGTCTTCACCGACCACAAGAGCCTCAAGTATATATTTACTCAGCCAGATCTAAACCTCAGGCAAAGGAGATGGTTGGAACTGATCAAGGATTACGACTTGGGCATCCATTATCATCTAGGCAAAGCAAACGTGGTGGCAGACGCCCTTAGTTGAAAAGGGTACTGCAACGCCGTCATGATTCAGGACCAGACTCCTTTACTTTACAAGGAGATGGAAAGGCTGAATTTAGGGATCACCACCCGAGCATACCTCGCTGCCTTGGAGTCTCGGCCTGTCTTGATAGACCAGATCTGAGAAAAGCAGAAGGAAGACCCGGATATCTTGGAGATCCAACAGAACATGCGGAAGGGTAAAGCCCCTGGATTTTCTGAGGACGAGCATGGTACCATCTGGTTCGGAAACCGGATATGCGTACCCGACCAACCTGAGTTGAAGACCCTCATCCTTCAAGAAGCCCATGATACTCTATACTCCATACATCCCGGGAGTACCAAGATGTATCAAGATCTGAAGGAAAAATATTGGTGGGTCAGCATGAAGAGAGAAATAGCTGAGTATGTGGCCAAGTGCGACACATGGCGGCAAGTCAAGGCAGAGCATCAAAGACCTGCCGGACTATTGCAGCCTCTCAAAGTCCCTGAATGGAAGTGGGAAGAGATAGGAATGGACTTCGTCACGGGACTGCCCAGGACCCAAGCTGGTCATGATTCTATCTGGGTGATCGTCGACCGACTCACCAAGGTAGCTCACTTCATCCCGGTCAAGACGACCTACACTGTCGCCAAGTTGGCCGAATTGTATATGACCCGGATAGTATGGCTTCACGGAGTTCCTAAGAAAATTGTATCTGACCGTGGGAGTCAGTTTACCTCCAAGTTTTGGAAGAACCTTCAAGAGGAACTCAGGCACCCGGCTGAACTTTAGCACCGCCTATCATCCACAGACCGACGGTCAAACCAAAAGGGTCAACCAGATATTGGAGGATATGCTTAGAGCTTGCGCTCTAGACTTTGGTGGAATGTGGGACAAGAACTTACCCTATGCAGAGTTCTCCTACAACAATAGCTATCAAGCCATCCTACAAATGTCCCCGTTCGAAGCACTCTACGGACGTAAGTGCAGAACGCCGTTGCTCTAGGATCAAACTGGAGAATCACAACTGTTTGGGACAGATATATTAAGAGAAGCCGAAGAGAAGGTCAAGATCATAAGGGACCGATTAAAGATAGCCTAGTCCCGACAGAAGAGCTACGCCGATAACCGTCGAAGAGACCTAACCTTTGAGGAGGGCGATTATGTCTATCTCCGAGTCACCCCCCTCCGCGGCACTCAAAGGTTCAACATGAAAGGCAAGCTAGCACCCCGCTACGTCGGACCTTTTCAGATCCTCCGATGGCAGGGAGAAGTGGCATATCAACTTGAACTGCCTCCATCTTTGGCAGGAGTTCATGATGTGTTCCATGTCTCTCAGCTGAAGAAGTGTCTTCGTGTGCCCGCCGAGCAAGCTGATCTTCAACAGCTCAACATCCAAGAATACTTGACCTACATAGAGAAACCCATCAAGATCTTGGAGACCAAAGAAAGGGTAACCAGGAGTCGTGTAGTTCGCTTCTCTCTCGCTCGCGCGCTCACGCTCGCTGGCCAGAGGCCCCCTCCTGTCAGGTCCTTCGTCCCCGCGAGATCCGCCCCCAAATCACCCCCCCTCGCCGGCGACGCCATTACTCGCCTCGGATCCCTTGCCCCGACCCCCCTCCCCTCAAATTGAGCCCGCCATTACAACCCCCAGTCCACGGCGACCGTTTCCCCCAATTAAATCTGACCGATTCATGTCTAGGTTTGATGAACAGAATTCAACCCGAGCTCGCCGGCGTTTAAACGCGTTTACTCCCGGCCACTGTCGATCACGCCCCCTCTGCCCCCGCCGATGGCCCTATTTAAACCACCTGGCCACCCGCATTGCACCCCCCACGACCATTCGGTGTGAGAACAAACAGAGCACCCGCAATTCGCCTTTTAGCGCACTCCTATAGTTTCACCTCCGGCCACCGCTCGCCGTCGCCTCAGACCACCTCCGACCACGCCCTCGCCACCATCGTGACCGCAAGGACGACCCCGACCTCGGCCACCCCTCCGTCGACACTGAACCCCGCCGGATCACCGTCGCCGTCAAGGAGCCGAACACCTTCGCCGCCTCCGCTCGTCGCCGGCCTCACTCCGTCGACCGTTCGCCACCGCAAGGGTACCCTCGTGTTCCCCTTAGTCCCCTCGTTATGTATTTAGCCTTAGTTAGACCGGATAGCCCTCGACGTCGCCGGAATCGCTCGCCGTCACGTCGCCGAAGTCGGGGAAGACGGGTACTAACCCCCCCCCCCCGACGTGTGCTGTGTCGGATTCAATCCTGGTCGTCCGATTCAGATCCAACGCTAGCGATTAAATCATTTGTGCGGTTTAATCCACGCCGTCGGATCTGAGTGAAGCGGTACGGTGCGATCTCGCGCATTCGTTAATATTTAAAACCTGCATTTAATCTCCGTCGTCCATCACATACCGGTTCAACGTTTTAATCTCAGCCGTCCGCGTTATTTTAACTCCCCCGCCTCGCCCGTGACCGCCCGATCGTGATCCAACGATGGATCTTGATCCGGCGCACGCGCACAGTGCACAGGTGCATGGTGGTCTCGGCTCACCGTGGACCGACGCCTGTTTTTGGTTTAATTTAAATTCCAGAAATGCTTTTAGACTTCAAAAATTCATATCTGGCGCATTTGAACTATAAAAATTGTCATTTCAATTCCAGAAATTTTATAATTTTATTCTCCACACGTTAGTTCAATAAAAACAATATGTTACTTTAGACTTTTTCATGATTATTTAAATAGGTATTCAAATACCCTTAGGGTAAAAATGCAAATTCAATTATTTAAATTTCATTAAATTTTATATTTATTTTCCTTCTGTTCATATACTGAAAACCACTACATTGCCCATGAGCCTTTCATTTTAAATTGATTAGAATGTCTAAAATGAGATTACTCACATTTAAAACCCTTTTTTCAAAGCATAACACTTCATTTTAATTCCTTTTTAAAATTATTTATAAAATGGATTTCAGAACCTTAACAACTTGATATTTCTTTAGGGTAAACAAAATTAAACCTATGTGCTTGATGAGTGATTTTATATTGTTGGATGTTGTATTCATTTTATTTTCCTCTATTATATTGGAAAGACTACGACGCCATCGAGGAGCCGGAATATTTCCCGGAAGTTCCTCCCTCACCCTTCGCTGAACAAGGCAAGTCACCAAACAACATTTTTGAGCATATTGAACCCATGTTTTATTAAACTATCGCGAAAACACATAGGTTATACATGCATTAGTCAAATAAAACCCTTACAATATATTTATTTAGGATCCCCCGACCTTGATGTGCAACCCAAGCCATGCTATCTCGCCTAACCTCCTTGTCACCATATGGTTAATGATATTAGCTAGTGTCCAATGTATTGACATGATCGCTATAGGATAAAAATGAGTCGTAGCAAAATGGTTCTACTATATGATCCCCGTTACTTCTTATCCTTAGAATTATGTTGGTGATGAGTTATGGTTGTGAGTGTATGCATGGAGGGTTCCGGGTGCAAGATAGGGCATTGGTCGGTAGCACCCGGGGTACTATAAGGACCGGTCTGAGGGATCCGTTGCAATACACTTCCGCACTAACCACAAGTCTAATGGGTAAGTCCTAACTAAGGTATGGAGTGTTCCAAACCGAGGCCACCATTTGGAGATGGGTCAAGCAGCACCTGCGGGTGGCTTGTACCAATGTGGCGCAAAAGGGGGTGCGGCGTTAGCCGGGATGCGGCTCGGCGCGCCGGCGAAACCTAGAGCGGGTGGTTATCGCTTGGAGCATTTCATGCTGAGGTTTTGGCATGAGTTCCCGTGGTATGGGTCATCTCATTTGGGATGAGTGCGTGCCTTGTGGGTACAGTAGTACATCTCTTATCATAGTCTTAAATCTTTTCGAAAAGCCGAGCCCACGGTCAAGGGCGGGTTGCGTGACATCCCACAGTTAGATTACTCTGAATATGTATGTGCATGATGGTTGGACATGTAAGGACTGTTGTGCGAGGAGGTAAAATGTAATCCTCGAGTTAGATGATGTTGTTGATGCTCATGTTTACTTTTCCGCATGATTAAATTTGACTACACTAAATGCAATAACTGAAAATGTACTTTTCCACACTGTTAGCCATTACCCTTCCTTGTTTATTATCCTGCATTATTACTTGCATTTGCGGTGGCTTGTTGAGTACTTTTTGTACTCATACCCGTTGGACCCCACAGAGGATGCCTACTATGAAGACGGTGTGGAGTAGCTACCCAGTCAAGCAAAGATCGTGAAGAAGGCGTTCATCATGCTATTTACTTTTATTACTATTTCTATTTCAACTCTGATGTAATAAATATGGTCTGCGCACCATGAATACTGTCGTATGTACGCTTGTCGCATGATGAACCTCTTGTATTATTGTTTTTCTTTGGAAATTCAATAATGTTCTGATTTCGGTAAATCGGGGGCGCCATATCCGGCACGGGCGGACGAAGCAGTGGATTGCCAAAGGGTGCTCTAGCAGCCTCCGAAACCAGCTTCCTAGATTCGGAAACCTTCGTCGAAGGGGCCTCCGAATGTGAAATCTGCAGCAGAACTCAGATCAAGTGCCAATTTGGCCTGGTGACAGAATTTACTAAGTGTTGGAGTAGATAAACGAAGGTAGCAATCTGTTATGTAGATTAACGGAGGGTTCACAAGCTAGCCAACAAGGTGACAGCAATCTGTTACGTAGATTAACAGATGATTCACAGGTGAACCAACAAGGATTACCATGTTACGGCATGGCCGGTGGAGGGCTTCCAGGCAAACCCACGAAGGTTGTGCAGGAATTAAAGAAAAGTAAAGTACGATTCAAAGCTAGGGCTTTATGGTTGATTTGTTGTCGGGGGTCTTATGAACCGGCCTCATCCCTATATTTATAGGTGCTAGTCTTCTTATCTCTAATTCTAATCTGATAAGATTTGGCTTAATCAAGTTTAGGGATAAAAACAACTAGAATCTGTATCAAACTCATCCGAAGCCTGCCCCGAAGGGGGCCTTCGGTAGGCCCACCGAAGCCTGCTCCTCGGGCCGAAGCTTCGGCTAGGCTGGCCTTCGAAGGGCCTTCGGGTCGAAGCTAGCAGGCCGCAAAGGGATTTTAAGGCCTCAAGAAGATGGGCCTCCGACACTATAGGGCTTCGGCCTGCACCAAGACTCGTGTATTTTTGGCCCAAATTACCAAAATTGATATTTTGACAATCTTGACCATTAATGCCATTTTTGTTATCAATAGAAATATTTTTCGATTGTTCGGACTAAGCATAAAGATCTACACACAAGATAGCCGATACCGATGGTATCGCCTTTAGACGGCTGATGCGAAAGCATCGCACTTAGACAAAAAACTCAAAACCAATTCATATGAAATTAACAATATATTCAGAGTCTTTCAGATTATAGGGAAAGTGTGCTACGCAAATCCAAGATAATGGGTGGTAGAACTCATAAGAGCACTGCCAAGGACGCTCATCGGTAAATTTAACAGGGAGCAAGCAAGAAAGGTTGCGGGTAAAAAGATACGAAGAGATTCTTCGTCCTGGAACACATTGGGTAGAACTAGCCGATGAGGGCGTTCATACTCTGAGTAATATCCAAAGCGTAACTAGGTGGTTCAATCGGAGAACCTAAGGTAGAAGCTCTTGAAGAAAGTGGCCAAAGCTATGGGGGATAAAGGAAAAGCATGAAAAATGTTGCTGCATCATCCAAAGAAGAGCAACGACAATCGGTAGAAATGGCTAATTCTAGAAAATCGGCAGGAAAATACGTTTGAGCAAGAGGGGTCCCTCCAATAACATCGGTCATATAAACATTAAGTCAAAGCTAGAGGAACCACCAGGGGCCTTTAGGTTGGCCTATAGGTTGGTCGATACAAGGTGAAGGAGGCGGTAGGTAGCTCCTATGGGGTAATAACCAAGGAGAATCCATACGTGGACAATAAGCTATTCGACTAAAAACTAAAATTGAAAGGTTAGGGCCAGAGCCAATATGCAAAATACAAACTCCTCTAGCTAGAGGTTGAGGAAAGCAATGTGTTCGCAAGTATCTACTTGTGCTAGTTTTCTTGTTATGTCTCGTGATATATCGACCCCAGCTATCAGTTGACTTGATGCTAAGGTAGTGGGATGGTTGGAAACAAAAGGAAAAGGGATTGGCCGGTGAATCAATGTCCAGACAAGTTAAAAAGAAGACATCAAGCAAAGTTGGACTCATCGGCCCATAACAAAAAATAAAAGCATTCAAGGAATCAGACCAGAAGTAACAAGCTACGACAAGCATCGGCTCATTCTGATATGGCTCAACAAGGGAAAGGTTGATGCAATGGTCGATGTCAATTTTATTCCAAAAGGCGCGGTAGGTGGCTGATACCCTAAGATACCAGTCACGCCAGCCAGGGATGGAAGAGGGAAACGAATCAAAACTAGAGTCCCAGTCAGAAGAATGCATGAGAGAATATTTAAAAGGGAATCTACAAGTTTCGGTGTTTATTAAATTCGTAGGGTCCGGATTGCCCAAAGCGCCCAAGAAGAAGCAAGATGGATGAGTGTCTATTGGGATCAGAGTTTGGTCCTGTAGATTCTACTATGAGGGAAGTGGAAAATAATATATAATGAGAAAAAACGAAGTTGTAAAGGAGGAAGCAGTAGAAGAACTGAGAAAAATAAGGAACAACAAGAATGCTGAAAACTTACCTCAAGAATTATGTTGATAGTAGCCATCCTAGCGTCATTAGGGTACAAAATCAGTGGAAAAGAAAAGACAGCAAGCGACAGTCTCAAACAATACTTGCAGAAAACGACGGTTAACTCAGAGACTAATAGCAAGTGTAAAAAGCAAAAGTATAAAGACCTGGTACTTATAGAGCAGGAGTGACTCTTCGGCAGCCGAGTCAAAACCGATCCCATCGGATTTGGTGAGGCCATTCACAACGTTTGGCAAAAGGTAATTATGAGTATAATTTTCGAAATGCCAAGATTTTCTCGGGATTAGAGGAACAAGATCTTCAATTTAATGAGTACCAATACAAAGAAAATTAAATGCATCAGTCCAAGCAACATCGATCACATGTCTAAACAGTCGAAGAAGAAGAAGAAGCAAAAAGAAGATGAGGTGAAGCCAACTCCCTGCGTGTTATAGTATTAGAAGGTGAAGGGTTTCAGCCACTAACAATAAATTTGATAAGACATTACAGAAAGACTTCGAAAGGACGTGATGGAAGATGGGCGATAATAACCAATAATTTCGAAGCATCAGTTACCCCTTAATGCTCCGAAATTGGGGGTATGTGTTGAAGCCAAGATTTGGTAAAAGCCCAGGCCCACAAAAGATACCACATGTTCAACAAAAGTCAAAGAGATCCAGTCAAAGAAGTTCGTCCATGACGTGTAACATGACTAGATATGAAGAAGCCAATGGAGATAAACTGAGAAGATAAGGATTATCCAGAATCGGTTAGGATAGATTACTTGGATGGCAAGTCTCTAGACTATAAATATGTATCCCTTAGTTAGGTCAACACACACAACCCTGTCAAACAACTCTTCGGCGCATTACCACCCTTGGCTTCCCAAGGTTAATCCCGATGGGATTTGGCACTCGAAGTTGGGCTGCATCGTTCCAATATCCGGTGAAGAGGTGAGTCCCACCACCCCCATGATCGTATCAACTAGGTCAGTTTCCTCACGGTTACATCACTTTGATCTCTTGAGGCATCGGCTAAAACAGTACGATCGCTGGATTATCTCAGTGTGTTGCTAGGTCTAAGGTTGCATCAGTTTGATCTCTTAGATTGATGTAATTTAGGTGTGGTAGTATGAGGCTTCATCGGTTAGGTTTGACATCTCTTTATGGTGTATCTTCTTCATGTTGTATACCATTCATCTAAATAAAGTGTGCCCAATACTTTGAAGTATTGTTAAGTTCATCGTGACTAGCTATTGTATTGGTTAGGTCCAATTTTTATTGTGATGATTTTGATGATACAAACATGTTATCTGGCATGTTTTATTTATTTTTGTCAGAGTACAAGTGGATAGGTTATCTTCAATTTAATGTTATATCTTATCTTCCATCGGGAAATGCTCATCGGCCCATATGTGTAAATTGTTCATCTCATCGGTCGATGACGCGTTTGCCCCGGTCGCTCTGCCTTGGTCATCGGCCTTATGGGCGATTAACGTTATTAGCTCACGATTGTTTTATCCTTACTGCAGTCATCGGTTTGGTAGTCGATCGCCTATGCTACTAATGATTTTCTCCGTTCCCTTATCATGTAGGGTCAAACTGATTGGCACACCTTGAACCATTTTTCTAAGATTGTAGGACCTACACTAGAGTTAAGTAGATCTCCCAAGCTACGTGTATGTCAAAGTGTGACCAAAAAAGACACTAACACGACTCCAATTGATATCTACATGTTGATCAACTATAAAATTTGTGACAATTTTCCATTTCATAGCTTTCAAGGGTTTGTAAGAAAAATTGTATTCTATCAAATCATAAGCCCACTTTTCGATTCTCCCACTTAGAATCGGCTTTTGCAACATGTACTTTATAACATCGTTTTAACAAGTAACAATACATGTGCTAGATAGTAGATATTGTCGAAGTTTGGTACATACATAGCAAAGTGATAAACATAAACGTTTTAAAAACACGTACCTCATCTCAGCATCCAATAGGCAACGAATCAAGAACATGATGATGTACTCCTTCCCTACTACCTCTTGAGTCAACACGGCTCCTATCATGCTATCTTCTACAACAATATATAGCCGAAATGAAATCCTGACCTTTGGTGCTCTTACCACAAGTGGTGATGATAAACACTTCTTGATTTGGTCAAAAGCACATTGCTGGCTTGCCCCCAAGTGAATTTGGATTCATCCTTTAGCCGAAGTATAGGGACAGAAGCATCAATCTTGCCAAACAAGTTAGATATGAAGAGACACAAATAATTTACCTTGCCTAGCAGTTTCTGCACATCTCTCTTGCATGTTTGTAACACCCCAGAAATTAAAAAGGAATAAAATAAAAGAAAAATATTATTTAAATCATTTCTGGATTTATTTATTAAAGGAAAATCATAAAAGAACCCAAATAAAGCCAAACAGGGAGAAATATACAAAATCTGGACTTGAAAATTTTATGAGATAGACTAGAGACCAAGATATAATTTTAGAAATTTTTACAAATTTTTATCAACAGTGATTCAACCCCTAATCAAATAAATGAATTACTGAAATTATTTTAAATCAGAAAAGGATTAAAAAGCTTAAAGGGCCTCAACCCCGAAACCCCCTCCAACGGCCTTTAGGCCCAGCCCATCACCGCCCTCTCGCTGACAAGCGGGACCCGCCTGTCGGCGCCGCCCTCCCCTCTCTCCTCCCGCCCGCGCCCCGCCTGGACCCACCGGTCAGCCCCCGCCGCGCCACTGACCGCCCGGACCCGTCTGTCGGCCCCTTCCTTTTTGGATCGACCACTGACAGGTGGAGCCCACCTGTCAGGATCGTCTTCCTCCCGGGAAGGGGATCCCCTTTCCTTTCTCCGGCGATCCCTTTCGGATTTCTTGCCGCCGGCCGCCCGTATCTGCCCGACCGACCCCGGATCACTTTCCCCGACCGCCCCCGACCTCCTTCCATCTAAACCCGACGCGTTTTCGTGCTTTTGGAAGCCAACCGAGGAGAATGGAAGCCTCGCCGGAATTTGGAAGGAGCTCTCTCGGCTTCCTCGATTCCCTTCCATTCCGACCACCGGCGACCCCCTATTTAAACCCCTGTGGACGCCGCCCTCACCCCCACACCGCCTAAGCCTTAGCCTTCGCCCTCCAGAGCGCCGCTACGGTTTTTGCGAGCCCCTCCTCTGCTCCACCTCTGGCGAGACATCGCCACCGCCTCCGGCCTCCTCCACCTTAGCCACCGCCACCAACGAGACCGACGTCGACCGCCCATCCCCGGCCACCACTCCGTTGGCCTTAGAACCCGCCGGATCACCACAGCCGTCGAGCTCCCGAACCCTCTTCGTCGTCTACCCTCGTCGCCGGTCGCCGTTTCTTCGCCGCCGTCGCCACCAGAGGTACGGTCATGACCGCCCTCCCCTCCCCGTTCCATTTTTGCCGTCAGATAGGCCTGTAGGCGCTCGCCGTCGCCGCCATAGCCGCACCCGAGCCCGCCGTCGCCGGAGACGAAGGGGGTACGCGCCCCCTTAGCGCGTGCCGTGCCGGACGCGATCAAGGCCATCCGATCACGATCGGAGGGCCACGATTAAATCCCTTCGGGATTAATCCGGGCCCTCGGATCTGATCGAAGGGGTATCGTGCGATCGCGGCCGTTGATCGCAACTTAAAACCCCGGATCCATCCGGTGCGTCCACGTGTACCCATCTGTCACGTTTTAATCGCAGCCGTCCAATTTCATTTAAACCTCCCGCCTCGCGCCTGGCCGCTGGATCAAGATCCAACGGATCTGGTTGATCCGGTCCACGCCATAGTGGCGCGGTCCACCGTGGGCCTGGCTCACCGTGGACCAAGAGCCCATTTTCTGTTTAAATAAAATTCTAGAAATTGATTTAAACTTTGAAAATTCATATCTTGCTCAGATTAACTCCAAATTTCACCATTCAAACTTTGTTAGAACCAGAATATTATTCTCCACACATTAATGCCATAAAAACAGTATGTTTCTGTTGCCCAAAATATTATTAATAAATAAATGAATAAAAATCCCTTAGGATTAAAATGAATAATACAGAAAATAAATTGGGAAAAATCCTAAAATATTAGCCTTTATTGTTTATATAAACCTCAGAATATTAAAATACTACTTCACATAAAAACACCCACAAATGATGTATGTTCCTTTGTTTTGTGAAATTTTATCTGTTTATTGAATGTATTATTTATTTTTCGTCACGAGAAGACTACGAGTTCGTCGAGGAGCAGGAGTTCTACCCCGAGGTTCCTCCATCCCCATTTGCTGAGCAAGGCAAGTCATCGACCACCTTTGTGGACA
Source organism: Zizania palustris (assembly GCA_019279435.1). Taxonomy (NCBI): domain Eukaryota; kingdom Viridiplantae; phylum Streptophyta; class Magnoliopsida; order Poales; family Poaceae; genus Zizania; species Zizania palustris. The sequence goes on from JAAALK010000288.1 coordinate 11,206,536, forward strand.
CAGTTGATCATTATTGAGCCCATGATTTAATACATTATCGCTATAACTCATAGGATAATATTGCATTAGTCCAAGATCAAGCCCTACACTTATATTTATTAGATCCCCGTCCTTGTGTGCAAACCCAAGCCATGCTTATCGAGCCTCAACTCCTTGTCACTCTACAAATATTATATTAGCTAGTGCCCAATGTACCGGCACAACCGCTATAGGATATAAAGAATGAGTCGTAGAATAGATGGAATCTGGTATATGAAATACCCCGTTATTCTTGTCTCTGGACTCTGTTGGAGTTAGGTATGTTATAAGTATGGTGGGTTCCGGGTGCAAGCTCGGGTTTGGTATGTCGCACCCGGGGCACTATAAGGACCGGTCTGCGGGATCTGTTGCAAAGCACTTCCGTACCAACCACAAGTCTAATGGGTAAGTCCTAACTGGAAGTGTGGAACACTCCGTCTCACGGCACCATAGTGGAGGGGGCAAGGGGCTAGCCCTCAGGGCGCCTTGTACCGACGATGGCTCAAGAGGGGGTATTGTGGAAACTCGACATGGCGAGACACGGTACGAAACCTATAAGAGGGTGCTGTTGAGTCGGGGAAGACCATATGGAAGGTTTTGGCACGAGTTCCCGTGTGATGGGTCATCTCGTTACACTTCGGTGTAGGTGATGAGTGCGTGCCTTGTGGGTACAGTGGTACATCTCTGATCAGAGTATTTCAATCTTTTCGAAAAGCCGAGCCCACGGTCAAGGGCGGGTTGTGTGACTACTCGCAGTTAGTTTACAATTGTTTGAATGGATGAGTTATTCATGGCATGTAAGGACTGCTGTGCGGGGAGGTAAAACGTACTCCTCGAGTTAGAAGATGATGATGCATACACATGTTTACTTTTCAGTACTAATAAATTGATCACACTTAAAGCTTTACAATTATGCTGCTTCCGCAAAAATTAGCCACTTTCCCCCTTGTAATTTACCTTGCATTATATTTGCATTCGGTGGCTTGCTGAGTACATCTGTACTCACCCCGTTGACTTACACCATCAGAGCCAGTCTACTACGAGGAGGATGAAGGTCTGGAGTAGCAACCCAGTCAAGGCGAGACTGGAAGAAGGCGTTCATCTAGGACCCTTGATTTTATTAGTTTCTCTTCACTTTCATTCACTTTTGTATTAATGCGGTCTACGAACCGTGAATGATTGCCCGTATTGTACGTGGTCGCTTGATGAACGTCTTGTTTTATTGATTTTCGATAGAATTTCAATAAAGTCCTGATTTATTAAATCGGGGCGCGACAAGATGGTATCAGAGCCGACTTGACTGTAGGAAGCCAAACAGACCTGACCTTAGGACTTATATATATATCCATTATATTTTACAAAAGATTACTTATCCTCTCATCTTCTAAGATTTTCACAAAAATTTTCTCTCTTTTGTAGATGCCGATCCGTACCGTGAACGGGAACCTTCGTGACGAGACCGGATTCATCCGCGAGCTACGCATGCTCGTCAGTTTCCTCGGCTTCGAGCAAGAGCCGATGTACCATGGAGTCTTCCCCGACGAGGAAGAAAGCTACTGCGAGGTCACCGTCGTCGTCCAGCCCTCCCCTCAGACAGCTCACACCTACCGCGGAGGAGGACCTACCTTCCTGGTAGCCAGTCAGCGCACCGCTCTCCAGGCACTTACCGAGCTCCGGATGATCTACGACAGCGAGCTCTACGACACGGACTTCCGCTTCGTACCTCTTCGCACCCCAGGGAGCCCACACAGTGTCTTCGTCAGCACCCTCTCCCAGCGTCATTCAGCGATCGGTCATACCATGCGCTTATTGGAGGCCATGGATGATCTCCACTACGAGGCGCTGCAGGACGCCAATGGACAGCGCGACACTATCAGTTTCTACCGCCATTCCTCCGAGGACCTGAACCGCGAGAACGGAGAGCTTCGTCGCCGCATCCAGCAGGGACACCGGTTGGCTGCCGAGGCAGAGGAGTTGCGGCGTCAGAATGAGCTTCTTCGACAGCGTGTCGCCACCAACCCGCACCTCCGCTACCAGATCAGAGAGTTAAAGAAGGACATAGAGGAGATCGCACCTCTTCCGCCTCGCCGGAAGAAACCCATTCAGACTCCCACAGTGAGGCCCAAGAGGATCTCCCGCAGTGCACCACCCGCCGGACCGTCCAGTTCCTCGACCCCACCCGTCTCCCACGAGCCCGAGATCGAGCCGTCCCCCGAGCTGCCTTAGACGTAGTATTACGATTGATTGCTTATCTTTTTATTTTGATTGCTTGTATTTAGCATTCATGTCAAAATATAAGGCATGAATGAGAGAATAAATAAATGTAACCGCAAGAACGGTATTCTTTTGAAATAAATATAAAGAAGTTCACCCAAAATAAATATGTGTACATTGGAAATTCCAGGATGACCAACACCCAGGGATCAGACGCTCCTCAGAACGGAGGGGAGAGTGGCAACCTGCCACAATGGGGAGCCACCGGGCAGAGGCAGGCCCCGGTCGCCAACCACCCCACCGTGGCTGAAATGATGGCCACTCAAAACCAGTTGGTCTCAGCCCTCCTGCACCAGATGCAGCAGCAGCAGCAGCAAATGCAAGAGCAGCAGGCTCACTTCTTCCGCCTCCACCAACAGCCCGAGCTGCCCCGACCCGCCACACCAGCTCCCGCTCCCACGTCACAACTCTCGGAGTTCCTCCGAGTCCGCCCACCGACTTTCTCAAGCACCACCAACCCCATGGAGGCTGGGGATTGGTTGCGGGCGATCGAGAAGAAACTCGATCTCCTGACCTGCACTGAGCAGGAGAGGGTGGCCTTCGCCACCCACCAGCTTCATGGTCCCGCCGCAGAGTGGTGGGACAACCATCGTGAGACCCTGCCTGAGGGCCACGCCCCCACTTGGGCGGAGTTCTCGGCCGCTTTTCGTGCCGCTCACATCCCTGACGGCATCGTTGCTCAGAAGCAACAGGAATTCAGAGATCTACAACAAGGGAGCAGATCTGTCACCGAGTATCTGCATGAGTTTAACCGTCTAGCCCGGTACGCGCCAGAGGAGGTCCGTACAGACGCGGCCAGACAGGCCAAGTTCCTTAGGGGACTAAAGGACGAGTTGTCCCTACAACTCATCTCAGGAGACTTCGCCAACTTCCAAAAGTTGGTGAACAAAGCTATTATGCAAGAAACTCAACAGAATAAAGTTGACCTGAAGAAGAAGAGGATGATAGCCTTCAGGCAGAACCAGGGTATGGCCCAGAGACCCCGTTTTGCTCCACCCCCACCAGCGCCACAGTACCACCCCCGGCCTGTATATCGCCCGGCGCCATTAGCTGCCAATGCCGGAGCCAGCCAACCTCGTGTCGCTCCAGCCGCCCCGACCGCCCCAGCTGCCCCGGCCAAGAAGGCAGAGATCCTGCGCGACAAGCACGGCAAGCCGGTGGTTTGTTTCAACTGCCGTCAGGAGGGGCATTACTCCAATGCTTGCCCCCATCCTAAGCGCGTCCAAGGAGTTGTCGTGAACCCCGCCATCCGCGCCCGAGTTAATCACGTCACCGCTGAAGAAGCTCAGGCCGCACCAGAGATAGTAATGGGTAAGTTCTTGGTACATTCAGCACTTGCAGTGGTTTTATTTGACACTGGAGCTACGCATTCCTTCATATCAACTGATTTTGTGGAAAAGAACAATCTAAACACCGAAGAACTACCCAGAGCCGTACAAATAGTCACCCCGGGAAAACAAACCCTAGCCCTAACATATAGCCCAAAGGTATGGATAGATATCCACGGCACCATATTCTGGGCCGACCCCATCCTAATAGAATGCCAAGGCCTAGATCTCATTCTAGGAATGGATTGGCTAAATAAATACCAAGGGGTGATAGAATGTGCCCAGAGAAAAGTAACCGTGACCAGCGAAGAAGGGATTGCCGTTACATTTCAGATGCCAAGACTAAAGATCAGAAGACCAAGACTACACCAGATTACCTTGGAAGAAATACCGATAGTCTGTGAGTACCCGGACGTGTTTCCAGAGGACTTACCAGGAATGCCACCCAGGAGAGACATCGAGTTCAGGATTGACTTGGTGCCTGGAACCACCCCTATCTATAAGCGACCATACCGGATGGCCGCCAATGAATTAGCTGAGATGAAGCAACAGTTGGAGGATCTTGAGAGGAAAGGTTATATCAGACCAAGCACATCACCATGGGGTGCCCCCGTCATCTTCGTCGAGAAGAAAGAAGATAAGGCAAAGCGTATGTGTGTGGATTATCGCGCCTTGAATGAGGTAACAATCAAGAATAAGTATCCGCTACCTCGGATCGATGATCTCTTCGACCAACTCAAAGGAGCTACGGTATTCTCGAAGATCGACCTGCGGTCTGGTTACCATCAGTTGAGGATTCGAGAAGAGGATATACCCAAGACGGCCTTCACTACCCGTTATGGATTATATGAGTGCACGGTTATGTCATTTGGATTGACCAACGCCCCTGCATTCTTCATGAATATGATGAATAAAGTATTCATGGAATATTTGGACAAGTTCATCGTGGTCTTCATAGACGACATCCTCATCTATTCCAAAGACCAGAAGGAGCACGAGACTCACCTCCGGTTAACCCTAGGAAAGCTAAGGGAACACCAATTATATGCCAAGTACAGTAAATGCAAGTTTTGGACGGCAGAAGTAAAGTTCCTTGGACACATCATCTCTGCGCAAGGAATCGCAGTAGACCCTGCCACCGTAGAAGCAGTTACGGATTGGTTGCCACCCACGAACGTATCTGAGATACGGAGTTTTCTGGGATTGGCCGGATATTATCGGAGGTTTATCGAGAATTTTTCTAAGATAGCCAAGCCTATGACCAAGCTGTTGCAGAAAGGAGAAAAGTTTGAATGGACTCCTGAATGCGAGGAAAGTTTCCGCACCCTCAAGACTCGTTTGGTGTCTGCACCTATACTGACCCTACCGGATATCCGCAAAGACTTCCATGTCTATTGCGACGCATCTCGCCAAGGATTGGGATGTGTTCTTATGCAAGATGGGAAAGTTATCTCTTATGCCTCCCGTCAGTTGAGACCTCATGAGTTAAATTATCCGACCCATGATCTGGAATTAGCCGCCGTAGTGCACGCCCTCAAGATTTGGAGGCATTATTTGGTGGGGAACCGCTGTGAGATCTTTACAGATCATAAGAGTTTGAAGTATATCTTCACACAGCCAGATCTGAACTTGAGGCAAAGACGATGGCTGGAATTGATTAAAGACTACGACCTAGGTATACATTACCACCCCGGAAAGGCAAATGTGGTAGCGGATGCCTTGAGTCGCAAGGGGTATTGCACGGCCATGATGATTCAAGAACACGCACCCTTGTTATGTAAGGAGATGGAAAACTTAAATCTTGGATTGACCACCAGAGCATATCTAGCCACCTTGGAGACCCAACCTGTCTTGTTTGAGCAGATCCGTGAAGCTCAGTTAGAGGACCCGGATATAGCTGCCATTAAGAAGAATATGAGACAAGGAAAAGCCCCCGGATTTTCCGAGGACGAGAATGGCACCATATGGTTTGGAACTCGGATATGTGTGCCGGACAAACCTGAAATAAAGACTCTTATCCTAAGAGAAGCCCATGATACATTGTACTCTATTCATCCCGGCAGTACCAAGATGTACCAGGATCTGAAGGAACGCTACTGGTGGGTTAGCATGAAGAGAGAGATTGCCCAGTTTGTCGCCGAGTGTGACACCTGCAGAAGAGTAAAAGCTGAACATCAGAGACCTGCAGGATTGTTACAGCCACTTAAAGTACCGGAATGGAAGTGGGAAGAGATCGGTATGGATTTTATCACCGGATTACCAAAGACCCAACTGGGGTATGATTCTATATGGGTAATCATTGATCGGCTTACAAAAGTAGCTCATTTCATAGCCGTTAAGACGACCTTTAGTGGCCCCAAGCTAGCAGAACTATACATGGCCCGGATAGTATGCCTTCATGGAGTGCCCAAGAAGATAGTATCTGACCGAGGAAGTCAGTTTACCTCTCGCTTTTGGAAGAACCTCCAAGAGGAGATGGGCACGAGATTAAATTTCAGTACCGCCTACCATCCTCAGACAGATGGGCAAACAGAAAGGGTAAATCAGATACTAGAGGATATGCTTCGAGCATGCGTTTTGGATTTTGGAGCCACTTGGGACAAGAGCTTGCCATATGCAGAATTCTCATACAACAATAGCTATCAAGCCAGTCTTCAGATGTCTCCTTTTGAGGCCCTATATGGACGTAAGTGCAGAACGCCTCTACTTTGGGACCAAACGGGTGAATCCCAAGTATTCGGAACCGACATTCTTCGAGAAGCTGAAGAGAAGGTACGGATCATCAGAGACCGACTCAGGACAGCCCAATCGCGACAGAAGAGCTATGCCGACCATCGCCGTCGAGACCTAGCCTTTGAAGAAGGAGATCATGTCTACCTACGAGTCACGCCTCTCCGTGGAACTCAACGGTTTAACATGAGAGGAAAGTTAGCCCCTCGATATGTTGGACCATTTCCCGTTATTCGACGCCAAGGCGAAGTAGCTTATCAGTTGGAACTACCACCTTCGTTGACTGGAGTGCATGATGTGTTCCATGTATCCCAACTCAAGAAGTGTCTCCGCGTCCCCACGGAGCAAGTGGATCTTCAGCAGTTGGATGTCCAAGAAGATCTGACCTATGTGGAAAAACCGGTCAAGATATTGGAAGTCAAAGAAAGAATCACCAGGAGTCGAGTCATCCGCTTCTGCAAAGTGCAGTGGAGCAATCATCCAGTAGAGGAAGCTACATGGGAAAAAGAAGATGAACTCAAGACACAGCATCCTGAGCTATTCGAGGATTGATCCGAATCTCGGGGACGAGATTCTCTGTAAGGGGGATAGGATTGTAACACCCCAGAAATTAAAAAGGAATAAAATAAAAGAAAAATATTATTTAAATCATTTCTGGATTTATTTATTAAAGGAAAATCATAAAAGAACCCAAATAAAGCCAAACAGGGAGAAATATACAAAATCTGGACTTGAAAATTTTATGAGATAGACTAGAGACCAAGATATAATTTTAGAAATTTTTACAAATTTTTATCAACAGTGATTCAACCCCTAATCAAATAAATGAATTACTGAAATTATTTTAAATCAGAAAAGGATTAAAAAGCTTAAAGGGCCTCAACCCCGAAACCCCCTCCAACGGCCTTTAGGCCCAGCCCATCACCGCCCTCTCGCTGACAAGCGGGACCCGCCTGTCGGCGCCGCCCTCCCCTCTCTCCTCCCGCCCGCGCCCCGCCTGGACCCACCGGTCAGCCCCCGCCGCGCCACTGACCGCCCGGACCCGTCTGTCGGCCCCTTCCTTTTTGGATCGACCACTGACAGGTGGAGCCCACCTGTCAGGATCGTCTTCCTCCCGGGAAGGGGATCCCCTTTCCTTTCTCCGGCGATCCCTTTCGGATTTCTTGCCGCCGGCCGCCCGTATCTGCCCGACCGACCCCGGATCACTTTCCCCGACCGCCCCCGACCTCCTTCCATCTAAACCCGACGCGTTTTCGTGCTTTTGGAAGCCAACCCGAGGAGAATGGAAGCCTCGCCGGAATTTGGAAGGAGCTCTCTCGGCTTCCTCGATTCCCTTCCATTCCGACCACCGGCGACCCCCTATTTAAACCCCTGTGGACGCCGCCCTCACCCCCACACCGCCTAAGCCTTAGCCTTCGCCCTCCAGAGCGCTGCTACGGTTTTTGCGAGCCCCTCCTCTGCTCCACCTCCGGCGAGACATCGCCACCGCCTCCGGCCTCCTCCACCTTAGCCACCGCCACCAACGAGACCGACGTCGACCGCCCATCCCCGGCCACCACTCCGTTGGCCTTAGAACCCGCCGGATCACCACAGCCGTCGAGCTCCCGAACCCTCTTCGTCGTCTACCCTCGTCGCCGGTCGCCGTTCTTCGCCGCCGTCGCCACCAGAGGTACGGTCATGACCGCCCTCCCCTCCCCGTTCCATTTTTGCCGTCAGATAGGCCTGTAGGCGCTCGCCGTCGCCGCCATAGCCGCACCCGAGCCCGCCGTCGCCGGAGACGAAGGGGGTACGCGCCCCCTTAGCGCGTGCCGTGCCGGACGCGATCAAGGCCATCCGATCACGATCGGAGGGCCACGATTAAATCCCTTCGGGATTTAATCCGGGCCCTCGGATCTGATCGAAGGGGTATCGTGCGATCGCGGCCGTTGATCGCAACTTAAAACCCCGGATCCATCCGGTGCGTCCACGTGTACCCATCTGTCACGTTTTAATCGCAGCCGTCCAATTTCATTTAAACCTCCCGCCTCGCGCCTGGCTGCTGGATCAAGATCCAACGGATCTGGTTGATCCGGTCCACGCCACAGTGGCGCGGTCCACCGTGGGCCTGGCTCACCGTGGACCAAGAGCCCATTTTCTGTTTAAATAAAATTCTAGAAATTGATTTAAACTTTGAAAATTCATATCTTGCTCAGATTAACTCCAAATTTCACCATTCAAACTTTGTTAGAACCAGAATATTATTCTCCACACATTAATGCCATAAAAACAGTATGTTTCTGTTGCCCAAAATATTATTAATAAATAAATGAATAAAAATCCCTTAGGATTAAAATGAATAATACAGAAAATAAATTGGGAAAAATCCTAAAATATTAGCCTTTATTGTTTTATATAAACCTCAGAATATTAAAATACTACTTCACATAAAAACACCCACAAATGATGTATGTTCCTTTGTTTTGTGAAATTTTATCTGTTTATTGAATGTATTATTTATTTTTCGTAACGAGAAGACTACGAGTTCGTCGAGGAGCAGGAGTTCTACCCCGAGGTTCCTCCATCCCCATTTGCTGAGCAAGGCAAGTCATCGACCACCTTTGTGGACACAGTTGATCATTATTGAGCCCATGATTTAATACATTATCGCTATAACTCATAGGATAATATTGCATTAGTCCAAGATCAAGCCCTACACTTATATTTATTAGATCCCCGTCCTTGTGTGCAAACCCAAGCCATGCTTATCGAGCCTCAACTCCTTGTCACTCTACAAATATTATATTAGCTAGTGCCCAATGTACCGGCACAACCGCTATAGGATATAAAGAATGAGTCGTAGAATAGATGGAATCTGGTATATGAAATACCCCGTTATTCTTGTCTCTGGACTCTGTTGGAGTTAGGTATGTTATAAGTATGGTGGGTTCCGGGTGCAAGCTCGGGTTTGGTATGTCGCACCCGGGGCACTATAAGGACCGGTCTGCGGGATCTGTTGCAAAGCACTTCCGTACCAACCACAAGTCTAATGGGTAAGTCCTAACTGGAAGTGTGGAACACTCCGTCTCACGGCACCATAGTGGAGGGGGCAAGGGGCTAGCCCTCAGGGCGCCTTGTACCGACGATGGCTCAAGAGGGGGTATTGTGGAAACTCGACATGGCGAGACACGGTACGAAACCTATAAGAGGGTGCTGTTGAGTCGGGGAAGACCATATGGAAGGTTTTGGCACGAGTTCCCGTGTGATGGGTCATCTCGTTACACTTCGGTGTAGGTGATGAGTGCGTGCCTTGTGGGTACAGTGGTACATCTCTGATCAGAGTATTTCAATCTTTTCGAAAAGCCGAGCCCACGGTCAAGGGCGGGTTGTGTGACTACTCGCAGTTAGTTTACAATTGTTTGAATGGATGAGTTATTCATGGCATGTAAGGACTGCTGTGCGGGGAGGTAAAACGTACTCCTCGAGTTAGAAGATGATGATGCATACACATGTTTACTTTTCAGTACTAATAAATTGATCACACTTAAAGCTTTACAATTATGCTGCTTCCGCAAAAATTAGCCACTTTCCCCCTTGTAATTTACCTTGCATTATATTTGCATTCGGTGGCTTGCTGAGTACATCTGTACTCACCCCGTTGACTTACACCATCAGAGCCAGTCTACTACGAGGAGGATGAAGGTCTGGAGTAGCAACCCAGTCAAGGCGAGACTGGAAGAAGGCGTTCATCTAGGACCCTTGATTTTATTAGTTTCTCTTCACTTTCATTCACTTTTGTATTAATGCGGTCTACGAACCGTGAATGATTGCCCGTATTGTACGTGGTCGCTTGATGAACGTCTTGTTTTATTGATTTTCGATAGAATTTCAATAAAGTCCTGATTTATTAAATCGGGGCGCGACAATGTTGACGCTTCAAACTCTCTAATCTTCTCAAGCCTCTTAGGATCGATTTCAATACCTCTCTCATGAATCATGAATCCTAAGAAATTGCCCGCCGACACGCCAAAAGCACACTTGAGTGGGTTCATTTTCAAGCCATACTAATGCATTCTTTCAAAAGCAACTCTCAAATCAGCCAAATGGTTACTCATAGCATCTGATTTGACTACAACATCATCTATGTGGACTTCTAACATAGATATGTAGAACTAGAATTCTTCAAACCAAAAGTCGTCACTACCCACTCAAACAAGCTGACAAAACTAGGACGTCTAAAGGCCATTTTGTAGACATCTTCTTCGGCCATGAAAATTTGATTGTAACCATCATTACCATCAAGAAAACTTAGTACCTTGTGTCCTGAAGCATCATTGATCAACATGTTGGCTTTTGGCATGGGATACTCATCCTTCGGAGTGGCCTTGTTCAAGTCCATGAAATCAATACACACACGAATCTTGCCACTCCCTTTCTTTTCAACAAGTACAATGTTAGCAACCCATTCAACATACCTGCATGGCCTAATAAACTCCGCCTTCAGCAATTATTCTATCTCTTCTTTAACTCGGTCATACATGGCAAAATTAAAGTGATGAGGATGATGTTTATGAGGCCTAACCCGGGTTTGATAGGTAGCCGATGCTCCATGAGCTCACGGCTAAGTCTAGACATCTCACTATACTCCCATGCAAAGCAATCAATATACAACTGAAGCAACTTTATTACTTCAGCCTTGTCACTGGCTTGTAAGTTCTAATTTACAAAAGTTAGCCTTGGAACACTACCATCTCCTATGTCTACTTCTTCTAAAGGGCCGACTGACGCAAAACCTTAACATAATTTCTCTACTTCACTAAAATATTCAATGGCTTCAGTGATGCCGTCTTTAGAAGACTGATATTGTTCTACACGAGACTTTAGCCAATCAAGATTGCTTCTACCTGACATGACAACTAGTTTAGCGATAGCTGAGCTACACTAGCCGGCTTTACATAATAGGAACATACCTCCCATCAGACACAATGACAATATTGCGGTCTAAGAGGTCTCTACCTGACAAGCACTCTACTTTATCATGGATGACATCTATGGACACATCGGCCAAAGCAACTTGGGCCGAAGTGTTAACTGGTACAACCTCCACTTCATCATCATCCCACTTAATCAGACACTGATGCAAGGTAGAAGGCATACAACAATTCGCATGAATCCAATCATGCCCAAGTAGCACGCTATAGTTACCTTGCACATCTACCACGAAAAATGCCATAGGTAGCGTCTTGTGGCCCACCATCAGCTCCAAAGACAAAATGTCCTTTGCCTCGGAGCTCTCACCATTGAAGTCATACAATGTCAATTTGGTCTTCATTTGGTCTTCTTCATTTTTGTCGAGCTTCTTAAGAAGTGATTACGGAATCAGGTTGACAGTGGCGCTTCCATCTACAAACATCCTCGCGATCGGCTTGCTGTCAATATGTCCTCGAACGTAGAGGAGCTTCAAGTGATGAGTCGACTTCTCGGGCTTGTCTAACACGAATTCACGTGGGCCGAGGTTTAGTTGAGCAACCTCGTCCTCATCCTCTGACAAACCAAACTCAGCGGGAAGCATTACCACATTCACATCCATTGCTTGAGGAAGAGGTCCCTCTAAGACGGGTGTGTATTCATCGTCTAGCATGTCATCATCGTTGTCACTTGGAGTGGGAGCAGGGTTGTCCACTGCAACCGGGTTGGTCTTCCATACTTGGTTGGGTACTGGTCAGGGGCAAATCTCCTCGAAGATTGCATCCCGCTTGTCTTCGGCCATCTTTTCTTTCATCTCCTGTGCCTGAAGTTGTTGCAGACACCTTTTTTGGGACTTAGTCATGCCTGGAGGTGTCCATGATGGTTGTGGCTTTGTACGAGAGGCCACAAACTTGCTTCTAGATTTTTTGGACGAATGAGAATTACCTAGGTCAGCCTCGACAATTTTTCACTTGTAGTAGGAATCCTTCTATGCATTGTTGGTCAAACCGGTCATGTTGGGCTAGTCAGACCGGGCCTTGTTGGTAGGACCGGCCATAGCGGGTCGGTCTAACCAGCTATTGTCGGGCGTCCAAAAAATGTCGGTCGGATCGCCCTTAGTAGGCTGGTCAGACCGGTGGTGTGCAGCCAGTCGTACCGAAGGTGAGGGGCCAGTCAGACCGATGCTCCCTTGGTCACCTTCTCCGATTTGCCTCCGTCCTATTTCGGAAGGGTTCTGTTGGGGATTGGGACATCCCGGGAGCCTACCTTGATGACGTTGTCCTCAGAAACCCTTTACGATGTGTCTTTGTGTCCATCTCTTCCATTCTCATGTCGAGGTGGTTGTTCCCTGCTCTGTGGCATGACAGACAGTCGACTGAAGACGCCACCTCCCATTGTGCCAATCTGTTCCTGCATGTGGGGTGTCTCCTATGGCACAAAGGGGGGCACTCGCAAAGAAGTAAGGGAATGGGAACCCGACGGGCGAAAAGTAGTATGGAGCCCACTTTGTCGTCGGAAACTAGTACAGAGGTGGAGGCATCGATGGCTCTAGTGGTCTTGCATATTGGGGACCGAACTGACTCCTCTATAGACGGTTCGTCCTTGTTGGAGGCCTTGGCCGAGCACTTGCTTTATCGGCCCTCTTCTAGTGCTTCTGGAACAACATCTTATATGTCACCTTCGGCTTCTTATGGGACCTAGCCGAAGATGCTCTGTTAGTGTTCACCTTCCAAACCCCTACCTCGGGATTCTTCGGCACAAGCATTTGCAGGCGAGGCTCTCCAACTACAACTGCTTTCCCCTTAGATGACTCGGTGTGCTCAGGATGAATCAACACCTTCTTCCCATCAAGGTCAATGGTGTTCACAGGAAATGGGTCTTGGTCCAGTTTCATCTTAGGACTAGTGTCCAACTTCAATTGTCCTTCATCTATGGCCGATTGAACCTGTCGATGGAAGACATTGCAATCCTTAGTAGAGTGAGAATGGGAATAGTGCCACTTACAATAAGCGTGTTTCTTCAAATCATCGGCAATAGGAATTACATGACTCTTTAGCAACCTAAGGAGTTTGTTCTTCAACAAAAAATCAAATATTTTATCGCATTTGGTCACGTCAAAAGCGTACTTGACCTCACTGGGCCGACTCTTAGTGGGAGACGGTCGTAGCTCAGAGCAAGTGACTGGCTTGGACTTATTAGACCAAGTTCACTCGGCTATGTACATGTCAGCTGAGTCATCCTCGCTTTCCGATGACTCCTCATCAGAATGATGTACGACGTGCAACTCATCTTTGGGTTTACTAAATGTCTTGGTGAATTTTATAGACTCGACTCGGCCTTCCTGGGTAAGAGCCTTCTACAACACTTGGTTCTGGCCATCTAGCTTCTCCTTAAGTTCGGAATACAAGCCATTGAAAGCCAAGTCAGCTAGGTCTCTCTCAGAAATGTTCAAATTAAAACATTGATTTCTGGTGTATCAAAATCTCCTAATGTACTCAGCGACACTTTCATTAAATTTTTGTTTAACCGATGTCAAGTATGAGAGTCTAAGTTCAGTTTCTTCGGTATAAAAATAATCATGAAACTTCTGTTCTAACTAGGCCCAATTCTAGATAGAGTTTAGTGGTATTGCCGAAAACCAAGTGAAAGCGGTGCCGGATAGCGACAAAGAAAATGGCCTAAGCTTAAAGGCATCCGACCCACTAGCTTCTCCACAATGCGCTAGAAACTGACCTATGTGCTCCCAAGTTGTCTTTCTATCATCGTCGTTAAATTTAGTGAACTTGGGAACCATAAAACCGTGAGGATATGGGATGGTGTCAAAATAATTCGGATGCGCCTTGTGGTAAACCCCAGTCCGATCCCAAGGCATGTAGCCTACACACTCCTTGAACAACGCACAAATACACTCATCTATGTCATATACGCCTCTATCCTAGTGCGCCTAGCGTGTGGAGGCATGACACGTGGTGGTATCCCAGCGTGTCGGCCATACAGGTCCTCTTGATTATCCTCCTCTCATGCTGACTCATGGTATGCGATGTTCTCAGGCCTATGTGGGTATGTGGCAGTGGGAGGTGCAAGAAGCGCAAGCTAAGGCAGCATGGGTGTTGACGGAGGTGGCGTGTAGACTACGATAGGGGCGGTCTGACCGGCCATTGGGCTAGTCTGACCGGGGGTGTAGTAGTCGATCGGACCTACCTGGTAACCGGACTAACCGACTGTTGTCGGAATTATGGGCTAGCACACGTCGGTCTGACCAGCTTGAGGGTCAGTTTGACTGACAAGGATCTGTGAGGTCTCGGCTATAGATGTCAAGGCTATAGATGCAATATTTTTCTTGTACTCCCATCGGTTCTGCTATATATGTGATGAATAGGGGTACGCTAGCAATCGGGGTCGGGGAAGCGGCCTCAGAAAAGCTGAATATCCTAAACATCGCCTCCATCCTAGAGTCGACCTCGGGCCCTAGACGATTCGCAAATGTGGCTCTAACTGCTTGATCTACAGTTGTCGCTATTTTTTGTTCGATGTATAGGGTAGATAGAGGGGGAGGTAATGTTTCCTTGCCCATGGAGATGTTGGGGGGATCGATGTTGCGCTTGATGAAGCCCGCATGGTTCTTCTTGTAGCACCTGAGCATGATGGCGTGTAGCTGCCTCGTCTTGTCCTCGATCTCAGCCCTATCCTCCTTGGAAATGTCTTCTAGGGCGGGGAGGATGGTGTTGTCGTCATCGATTTATGCACTCCCTACCATGTTTGTCGGTGTAGCGGGTGTAATCGATGTATTCGTAGTAGTCGTACTCGTCTCCTATGTGGTTGAGATTGGCGTGTGCGTCCCAACAGAGTCGCCAAAAAGTGTGTTGACGCTAAAATCGTTCGACAAAGCACCAAATGTCACTAACGTTGATTCGACAATCCAAAAGCACGTAGACGCCTAGAGGTGGCCCTCCAAATGTCACACAACGCCGACGCCGTATTCCGATGACCCTCGACCATGACGAGGGAATGTAGGGTGGATTCGCAAGGCAATTAGACCACACCACGAGGGGGTGACCCAATTGGCCGAGAGAAAAGGGGGTGGTCATACCGGCCAAGGTGGGCCGGTCAGATCGACAATAGGCCGATGGTCAAACCGTCAAGGCGAAGAGAAGTAGCCGAGGGCCAACTGCACACTAGTGGTCAGACCGCTCGTGTACCGTCGGTCGGACTGGCGCGTGCCGGCATGGCTCGGTCAGACCGACAAGCAGATGATGGGTCACTTTGGCTCGCCGATGGGTGCGCCGATGATGACGGCTTGATGTAAGGGTTCTTGTTGGTGAAGATGGTCACCTTGACTCCTGCAAACACGTTACGAGGGTTAAACGGACGATTCATGAGCGAATCGATAGGGATTACCGCGATTACGACGCAATAAACGTAAGGTTTACAACACAAACCAACAAAGATGAACGTGTTATGGCTAAACCTAAGGAAAAAGGTAGTAGATTAAAAAAGAACGATTCTATGGGTAGTAGATTAGATTGGATGTGAATTGTGTGTGTCTTGTCGTCCCTAAGCTTAATTCTCACCCTAGATGGATTAGGGTACGAGTCCAATTTGTTACAAATTGTTTAGAGATCAAAACAACCCGAGATTAATTAATTCAACTTTGACTCGAACTGGACCGTGCTTATAGCGCCGGTCAGACCGAAGTGTGGCCGGTCAGACCGGCGGTCTATGGCCAGTCAGACCGACCTGTGCCAGAAACTGCATATTTTCGGTCAACTTTTTTTCTAAAATTAGCTAGATACCAGTGCGTTACTATGTTACTATGGATTAAAATATAATGTATTGTTTAAAAATATATATGCATAATCAAAACTATTTGTAAAATTACAAAATAATAGGAAGCGAGAAAATACTCTAAAACTGGAAAGCGCATCCGGAGCGGGGCAATGCTGGCGCAGTGGTGGTCCAGTGAAATGAAACGCGTAAGGGCGTGTTTAGTTTGAGGGACTAAATTTTAGTCTATGTCCCATCAAATGTTTAAATACTATTTTAGAGTATTAAATGTAGACTATTTACAAAACCTATTTATAATCAGTGGATTATTTATGAGATGAATTTAATGAACCTAATTACATCATAATTTGACAATGTGATGCTACATTAAATATTTGCTAATCGTAGATTAAGTAGGCTTAATAAATTTGTCTCGCGAATTATCCTCTGATTCTACAATTATTTTTATAATTAGTTTATTTTCAGTCCTTCAATTTGATATGGGTTAATTTTTTTGTGTCATTATAATTTTCACGGTTTGCCAATATGTCATTGATGTGTCACTGACAGATGGGGGCCGCCACAGTCACTGACAGATGGGGGCCGCCACAGTCACTGACAGTGGCTTGTAAGCAATTTCTGGAAATTATAATGGCATGTGACACGGACTAAATTTTAGTCTATGGAACCAAACACCCTCTAAGTGTGATAGGTAAGAAATTTAAAGTAAGACATACAGAATAGTATATCTATGACTCCACCCTATAAGTCAATGAAAAGGTATAGGATTGTCTTGAACTAGTTTTTTTAAGAGTAGAGATACTACATTACAGTAATAAGGTGAACTGCAAGTTTAAAAAACTTGTATGCATGTTCATTTCTTTTTTTCTAGGGTGCGGTTCTTCCCCAACATGTTTGGCCATCTCTTCAAATTACGAGTAATGGTTAGTGGGGAGCACGTCCATTTTCTGCCTAACATTTTCCTTTTCTAGACTAATTAGTTGATTAATACTCATGCTCGAACTTCAACACTGTCAACCTCTTTTTTAACGTTTATTTCGCATTTGACTCAGGAAAATAATTTTCGAACACTGCTATCAATGCTTGACCAGACTTGCAACATGCATGTTTTCAAGAGAATTCTTACCTTAAAGCTTTGAGCATCCCTTCTTCACTTGAAAGAATACTTTGCAGGTATATGTATATATGCTAGCATCCTTGCATTTTTATTATTTTTTGTAGTTCACTCGTGCTACATCCTCTCCTCACAAAGGCTCCTGTAAAGAAAAAAAAAAGAGAACGAAATAACACATCCTAATAAATCGTTCCAGTCGTACACGGAATGTTTGAAAAACAATCAACCGGTGTTCCATGTTAATCTCATGTAGGGATGGATTTACATCACGTACTTTTTGAATCGAATCCAAATAGCATTGTTTATTACGTTTACTTCGAAATCGAATATGAATACATATATTTTTAAATATGAATACAAACTAGTTATTTTAAATTCGAATTCACCTTCGGATGCTTACTAAGTTCAGTTCAGTTTTAAATAAATATCCTAAATACTAAGAAGTGTGAAATCCGTCCAAATTTTAGAGTGAATTGATTATATTCAAACAACCGACTAAAATTTTATAATTGGCACACACAAATCATCAAATCGATGAAGTACAATGACAAAAATCTGAAAATACGACAACATACATGTGCGATATATACAAAAATCTAAATGGCTAAGCAGAATAAATATGAACATAAAACTAATGCTTCTCTTTTTCCCGAATGGCTTAGGTGTGTTTGGTTTTGTTTTTAAAATCAGCCTATATGCTATGAAAAAACAGAAGCTGAATCAAATGGGTTTACCAAAACTGCTTCTGCTGTAAAAAAACAGATTTTTCTAGTACAAATTTGGAAGCAGCTTGAACCTTGTTTTTCTGTTTTTTCTTTTTTATTTTTAATACATATTAAATATCATGAATTCAAGGTTTCTTGATTGATCTAATATTATTATAGTTTGTATTGCATTGCATAATTTCATGAGATAATACGTGGTTGTCAGTTACTTTATGAGATGAATTATACACTTTTTTATTTATCCAATATATTTTCTAGTTATTTAGTTGCATCAATGTTAGTGTTTCCTATATATATATATATATATATATATGTATAGAATATTATAATGATGAAAATTATGTAAGTTATAAAAAAACAGTCAGCTTACAACCGTTTTTACAGTAGTTTCAACCAAACGATTTTTAGTTTTTCCACAGTAGACAACTCACAACAGCTTGATTATAACAGGCAGCTCACAACAGTTTTTTCACGATTAACAGTAGAACCAAACGCATCGGTAGTTAAATCACACTCACAAATCATCAAATCGATGAAGTACGATGACAGAATCCTGAAAATACAACAACATACATGTGCGATACAAAAATCTGAATGGCTAAGCAGAATAAATATGAATATATGACACACTGAGCTTGTACTGTAAGCTAGTATATCCATAATGAGAACATTCAAAACCATACAAATCTAAATATCAAAAGACCATGTATACAATTTATTTCGTTTTCATACCTTCTTCTCTGACCAAGATGGGACAGGCCCTATCAAAATACATTCAAGTAAGGCATATAGTTAAATATAAGATCCCGGCGCCTTGATCATACGAAGAGATAAAAAAACACAATCCTAATATAATTATCCTAGGAATCTTTTTAATAACATTTAATCTCTAAATCACTTAACTATAATGTATTTTCTATATCTTATTTTTATATTACTTACTTACGAGTGAATAAATCTTGCTTGTTATATATCTACTATTTTTGTTACTTTTCTCTATCTTGTATTAAAACAGGTAAGCGGATAGAAAACTGAGACACACTCACTAGTAGAGATGGGGAAATATTTTGTAGATTGTTAAAAATAGAAAACTAAATAGAAAAGCTATTGGAGAGTTTTGTAGATATAGAATCCAGAGATGAAGTTATTGAGTATCTCTCGTGAATACTCTAAGGTTATTCACAATAGAGGTTTCATGGGGTATTTTATGGTATTAATTATCATGCTACATCAAATTTTTTGTTTACATGGCATTTAATTAATGAAGAAAGAGAAGAAAGTAGTGTCATCACCATGACATAGTGCTAACCCGTTTCCAAGACGGATGAAACGAAATGAAACAACCATTGAGAACTAAATCGTTTCATCAGAGGGGGTATTTCATGCGAGCTAGTTATATTTAATTACACTGGTTAGCCTAGGAAATAGTAAAATGAAACTCTCCACTTAGAAAAGGTATTTCATTTCAGTTGTAAAACTGATGTGGCATTTTAGAAAACAGTGTTATAAAACCCATCGCCGTGAATAGCATAATTAAGCTAGCCGATAAAACGGACAATATAATTATGAAGCTCTGGTACGTTGGCCGCCATACGCAACGCGCTTCACAAAATTCAATATAATAGGTGAACTGACCCGTGAGTCCAATCAAATGCAAGCAACGCTCCGTGTGATGTGTCGCAACGAAGACAAGCAAACAACCCCCAGCACACCACACCACATGGTTGCAATCGCTTGCAAGCATGCAAAAAAAGGCCCACCTATTACGACGGCGTTGCTCGGGTGGTTTAGCTCTATATTAAATATAGTTAGCCAAACTGAAAGAAATGAAAATAAACTGATTCATATATTCTCAAAAAAAGTTTGAGGTCTAGATTTTATCTAAAAACATTTCTAGAGTATGAATAAGAATCACTAACCAAATCATTTGGATACTGCTCTAAATTTTCTTGAAACAAATTAGAACCACTATGAAACACCCTTTTGGGTGATTCTTCTTGCAGCATGAAAAAGAGAAATGTTTCTAATTTGAAACACTTTTTAAAAAATACCGTTTGGATGAGATTGTAGTAATGAAAAACCATTAAGAGGAATGAAATCTAAATGCATTGCAGGGGTCCTCCTGCTCACGTTAAAAAACCCAAATGTTTTTAGCATCCAAACGGGCCTTAACCTGTTCAAAACTACCCTAGTTTATGGATTATCACATGCATATTTTAAGCTCGTGAACATTACAATTTCTAAAAAAATTCTATATAGAAATTATAAAAAATATTTATCAAATGTTTAGTATTAAATTTATTTACCCGAGTACAAATAATTATTATAAACCCAGCTTTGCCCATCGTCATCATCCAATTTTTGTTTTGAACGGATTCAAATAGGTGGGGCTAAAATTGAATTGAAACAGGTGAACATGGATCTATCAGTTGCACAGTTAATTAGTTGATCGGTTACACCAAACCCAGCAACACCCATATAAATGCAGCAATCAGCACAGTTATTGAATACCCAGCAAACACATATAAATTGACAGTTACGTTGTTCTCATCTTTTTCTAGTTGGAGTTTTGTCGATGAACTGAAATTTAGCAGTCAGTAGTCAACAGTTGTTGACTCGTTAGGTTTGCATCCTCCACTCGTAGAATTCAGCAGTTTAGGTATTTTACGGTATGCCTCCTAGAGCTCCAAGAAATACGCTAAATTTTATTCCCTAAATCACATATAGGAATTATCCTAAACTCCATCCCTTTCTAAAAATTAATCAATCTACAACAGTTTCCTTATAATCTCGATCTTTATTTTTTAAATCCTACAAATACGATCTATAATATGAAATGATTTTGTATAAAATTTGATACTTTCAAATATGTGTATCGTCCAACCTATAACAACGCGTAATGGAGAAAATGATGTGCATACAAGAGAAAAAATATGTGCAAATGAAAATAAGGACTTGCTAAACTAATCCTATATTTAAAAGAGATGAATGGTGATTTAGAGAATGGATTAGGAAAGACACTTATTTAAGGAGACTCTTGGAGCTCCATTTTTCACTAAAATGCCTAAATTCAAATTTAGGTAATTATATAAGTAATCTCTTAGAGATGCGTATATTTTAAGAGGTAAGAGTTGTAATAAATGTGGTCGGTTGATTTAAAAAAACAAATAAAAATTAAATAATGTATTAACTGGCTATTGCAGTCTATATAATTTATACAAATTTCTTTTTCTCAATTGATCTCTTTCTTTAAATAATTAGTAGGAGAATCTAGCTACCTAATTTCTTTCAAAACAGAGCGACAAATTAATAGGTATTAATAATTAACTTTCTAAAAAATAAAAATATAATAATTATGGATAATCTATTACTCTAGAGGATAATTGACTATTTTTTAATTGTGGCTGTTTGATAGATTAAGATAAACGATTTATATTTATTTAGGTATACCATAAAATTTAGCAACAAAGTATGTTTCATTTTCTTCCTTTTTGTCAAAGACAGCTCCCCATGGCAAACTAATTAAAAAGCAAGCAGACTTGTCGAATTCTTGTGGAGGTAAGTGGCAATTTTAACAGATAGATCAAGATTCGGTGCACAAAATAAACGGCCAAGCTTGAAATAACGTAACCAAGTTGACCAACAAGCTGAAAAAAAGTAGAGAACTAGATAAAGTGCATACTGGTATCATCCTTATCTCTTTACCGATAACGCTATATTCCCTATGTACAAAGACTGAAAACTTTAGTAACATTATTACCATATTGATAGTGTAGATAAAAGATATTGAATTTATATAGTAGGATTATCCCTATTTTACCAAAATATGTGCATGGGGGAGAGAACGAAGCATTCACATGCACGTGCTCGCTCATCTCACCTGGTCAGGCACGGACCTCACGGGGCACCTATGTGAATGGTCCATGGAAATCCGGATCAAAATGAATTACATCAGAACACCTACAACCCTAGGATTTGGCCTCTCCTCTCCGTTGCACCATTGTCATAATCTACTCCATTGTGTCCGTCGATGTGCACCGACGAATGAGACAAAATATCTATGGAACTTGTCGCCCTTATATATGATCCTATAGAGAGAGAGTGAGTAAATAAGGTTTTTTGGAAGTGTTCTGCGTGACTTCTCACGTCTATCACTATGGCGTGTTTTTTGTCTACATCAACCATTGGTCGTCGTCGTTTGCGGTTCGACTCCAATAGGGAACAATCTGCACTGGCTGCGATTTTTTCATTAGCTACCGTACAGTATGTGTGCTTCGTTTTGTATAATTCTTAATCATGTTTAGTGAGGTTATGATTGTGATGTTCTTGTTTAATAGTATGTTAGATGTGTATATGCTAGTTCTAGCGGATGTCATGATTTATCTATTTCAAAAATTAATACTTCAATTGCCTAATTATCCAACACCTTTAACTTAAGTTCAAAGAGACAGAATGTCATCGATAAATTCTCACATCACTAAATTCATATTTAAATTAAAGAATACAAATGTGTGTGTGATATTTGTGTGCACAGAGATTTATAATCTTGATAAAGTTATGCAACTACGATTACCACCAAGATAGTAATGTTATAGCCCAAGTTACATTTCGGTGAGATGGTTTGAACTAATCTTGATCAAATAATCTGGAAGAGCTGAGGCTGTTGATGATGACATGGTCCTAGAATTAATGTTGTGCCCCGAAGCAAAGATGGTTGAAACAAGTTGGATGGAGGGTAGGAAAATCAAAGGGATACACACATTATAAAACATGATCTGAGAGCATTTGCTTCAATTATCTCCTCCATAGATTATAATTCATAAACACGAGAATACCCAAATAAAACGTAGAGAAAACTTTTTATTCGGCATTCAAAACTGTCAGATTTTCTTAATTTTCATTCAAAAGTGACCCTTTTATTTTATGCCATTTGAAACCTTTTTCATGTTGGTGCTATATGGTCAGAGCACCATTAGAATACAGTTGCAACGCTCGCCGTGGGCAAATAAATTCGTTCTACGCGCCTATGCCTACGCCTACGCTGGCGCTGTGTCATGCGTGCGAGAGAGACTTGTAAGTTGTAACCCTCCAACCAGTGCTAACTACATGTTTAAGCACCCTTTAAATAACATTTTTGGTAAGATATCAAATGAGACTCTTAAATAGATGCTCTAATTAATTTGAATTTAGGTATTGGTGAAAAATAATGTTCTACTCTTAAATTAGTCTATTTTCTAAATCATCTCTCGTCTCTCTAAAATATAGAATTAGCTTGGTGAATTCCTATTTTCATTCACGCCTAATTTTATCTTATGTGTGTATTTTTTTCTCCCCCACTCAGATATTTGAAGTATCATAACTTATTACAAAATTATTATATATTATAGGTTGTATTTATAAGATTTTAAAAATAATGATCGAGATTATAGGAAAATTATTATAAATTGATTAATTTTTAAGAAGAGATGGAGTTTATGATAGTTTCTATATGATATTTAGAGAATAAGGGCATGTTTGACAATCGGGGTTAAACTTTAGCCCCTATCACATCGGATGTTCGAATGCTAATCAAAAAGATTAAATATGAGTTAATTAAAAAAACTAATTGTAGAATCCTTAGGCTAATTCTCGAGATGAATCTATTAAACCTAATTAATTCATCATTATCACATGTTTACTGTCGCACCATATTGTCAAATTATAAACTAATTAGGCTTAATAGATTCGTCTCATAAATTAGCCTAGGAGTTCTGTAATTAGTTTTTTAATTAGCTTATGTTTAATCTTTGTAATTAGTATCCGAATATCCGTGATAGGGGCTAAAATTTAGCCCCTGGTTACCAAACAGGCCCTAAATTTAAAAAATCTCTTAGAGATACTCTAAAATGTTGTTTTTCAAGTGCAACATCCATTTTAAAATATGAATCATTTGACTTTTTCAAAGTCAAACTTCTTCAATTTTGACCAATTTTATAAAAAGTTATAATAGCAATTACAATATCAAATTAGTTTCATTAAATTAACCATTAAATATGTTTAAATAGTGTATTTATTTTATATTATCAGTGTTAATATATTTTTATTTAAATTCAGTCAAAGTTGAGAGAATTTAACATAAAAATCGAATAATTTACATCGTTTATTTATTGTGAAACAAATGTAGTATCAATCTCTAAGCAGATGTTATATATATTGTATTACATTACAGTGCCCTTCCTTAGGGCATTTACAGCGGCAAGCTGCCCCCAACTTATAATTTGCGTTTCAGCTCTAAATTATTATTTCCCTTTTTGTCCAATTAAGATCTGTTATGATTTGCAACTTTGCTGAAATTTTACTACGTTGATCCTCAAAATAAGAAAAGTATTCCAAAAATGCCCTTGGGTATTTTCATTTTTTCCTAAGATCTGTCGTGATTTGCAACTTTACTTAGATTTTACTATACTAGACATGAGGCGCATGTTGTGCGCCGCATCTCTGCATCTGTAAGCGTAAGCAAAAAAAGCCATAAACATTGAATGGAGAATGCATTAAAAAAGCCACAACCTTTATAAGAGAATAAGAAAAAATTTAGAGAAAAATAATATCAAGCATTAAGCAACATATTGAATTAATTAAACAATATAACTATACAAACCAAAAGATATTTCACGTCAAGTTAGCAGAAAATATGTAAGATCAAGGTACACCAGTATTTTAAAAAGTTTTAGAATATAATCATATAACATAATTTGATAATAGAGTAACATTCTATGCCCAATCCATATAACATGCGGATATGTAGAATCTCCGGAAAGCATAGAGCATGCTCAACATTGTTATCTTCCATTGCATAATTTGGGTTTTTTTCCGTGCCATTACAATTTTCACGGTTTGCCAATATGCCATCGGTGTGTCACTGACAGATGGGGGCCGCCATAGTCACTGACAGTGGCATATAGGCAATTTCTGAAAATTATAATGGCATGTGAGTAATTTTCCCTAATTTATAATAATCTAATTCACATGGTTTACGAACAAAAACACATACTATTCTTATAGGTAATCCCATAGAGTTAAACTCTTGTGCAACGACAACGGGTGTTAACATCTTCGCTAAAACTAAACCATATGTTGCACCCATATTCCTTGCTCCTTCCACAATCTCTGTATTTTTAGATTAATTTCGACTCAGAAGATATTTCAATATCCTTTGGATGATTGAACTTACACTTTGCTCCAAATATGCATCTGCTTGCTTTTTCATAGAACTGTACAAAAGCACAACTATAAAATATTTTAAGTGTGATGTGAAACAAATAAGGAAAACAAAAAAGGTGCTACCATACTGCTTTCCATGTTGCAAACCAAGGATTTGCTTTATATTCTAGATCTCAAGCCTTTTGTGGTACCATACTGCGTCATAGAAAAAATAAGATAGATACCAAATAAAGAACATAGTAAAAAAAGTCAAATACCTTTATAAGAGAAAAAGAGAAAACAAAGAGAAAAATAATGTTGAGCATTTTATCCTTGCAAACTTGATGAATGTTGCAGCTTCATAAGTATAGCATAGTTTCCAACCTTTTTACAATAAGAACCATTTGACACCCATATTTTCAAACCTGAAAGATAAACCAATCAGATTATCTGAGGTCTTTTTTTAAGAAAAAATATCTAAGTACAGGATAGGAGTTAACATTAAATAAATGATTGAGCATAGGACACTCTGTACTCTGTAGAAAGACTAAATGACGAGACAAATGACTTCTTTTTAACTCGTCTTAGGTTATCGAAAATATAACAATAAACAAACTGTATAAAAAGGTCAGTAAGACAAATGACTTGTTTTTAATCCGTCTTAGGTTATCATGTTCATTGTATCATGATGAGAGCAAACTCTCAGTTGTTGCTGCAAGTTACCACTTATGTAATTATGATAGCCCATTTTTATTTGAAACATGGTTAACATTACACGATTGCCAAATTCAAAATGTTCACAAGTTAGTTTATTCTAGCATGCTGCTGCATAGATGAATAAAGATAGAAAAACCGGTGTGCTACATTGTGCTGGCTGTTGATGCCACTGAACATTGAATAAACACAATTGCCTCCAACAGGTTCAAGTGACTTACTAATTGAAAGCTAACTAAGTACGATTGCCCCGGTCTGCACGCATCTACTTATAGAAAAAGAAACGATTGTGAGAACACAGTAATAAAAGAAGTCCACAACCTTTATAAGAGAAAATAAAACTGATGAGTCACACGAACAACTACATGTTGCAAAACATCACAGCTAGTTGCAGCTACATGCCTCTGTGTTTAGACCTACGAACAGGATCAGCTCTAAAGGTTGAGTATAAGCACCACAAATACCAGTGAAAATCGTATATCGGTTCAAATTGGTTAAAATCGACATTTTCTTTAGTACGTTAATAGTCAGATTTGAAGTGTATTAATTTGATGAAAAATAATCATTTAGTTTAGTGTAATTAACTTCCTATACAAGACAATCATTAATTTGATGAAAAGACTATCATAACCATATTTAGTGTCATTAGTTTAGGTCAATTAAATCTTGCAAAACAATTCAAGGACCCTTTCTGCATGTAAACAATAAATCCAGAATGTCATACACTCATGTTGTAAGCTTCATCATGGATTAACTATAACATATGTAAAAATTGATCAAACACATATATTGTCATATAACAAAAAACCTATATCAATTAGTGCAACAAAAATGAAATGCAAAAAGAATCTTTTATAACGGGCAACAACCTCCCTAGACCTGAACCAGCCCTAAACTTGCACTCGGGATATACTAAATTTGTTGAGGTCTGGTGTGTGCATGAATTATCAACATCCAAAGTCCGAAGACAAGCTACAAAACTAAAACTATATTGAAGAGCATTCTTGTAAACTCAAAGCCAAATTGCATAGAAGCCACAAAAAATGTTATCTTTCCAATTTCCTCAAGTAATTAGATCACACTATTGAAGTGTACCTAAACAGAATAAATTATAAATCACTATGACAAGTTATCTAACTTATTTCAATAGAAAACAACAAATAATGTATGCACAATGCAATCTATTCTCACCCAGAACGCCACATAGGCTTCAATTTTCTTTCGAAATCCTAAAGAGCACGATTACATGCGGGTTAGAACAGATAGCGCAAAAATATTTATGAGATAACCAATGAAATGAAAACCCTGTAATAGAATGGATGGATGAGAGCATACCTGAGGAAAAGGATCAGGACCATCATCCTCTCCAAATTCTATATCTTTGTAATGGTCAAATAGCAATTAAGATATATCTGTAACATATACCAATAGATTAAGTAGTCATGCAAAATATGAGAAAACTAACAAACACATATACATCCAAATATGTCCTCAAAAGTATATATAATTTATAGGTCCTAAATGAGCAAGCTTGGCGAACAAAAAAGGAAATTTCAACTAAAGGCAAAATAAAACATGTAATGGGTACAACAAAGAACAAGAAATTTTATCCTTAAACAAAGAGAAATACAAATAAAACTTCCAAAAAGAACATGTCCTTTGTGCTACTTCTATTTCAGATAATTGGTTTATGTTCTATTTGATTCTGTCTCGAAGAGGCTCAGATATCCTTCATAAAGTAAGGCAAAAGAAAAACATCTTAAAGAGAGTACTCCACACAAACCATAATTCATTACAAGCATAGTATTTCACCTAGCCAAGCATCGCAGCTTCTGTCTCTATACCACTAACTCCCCAGTGCTGCTAAAAACACGTGCAGCCACCAAATCAATCAATCCTTCCATCATTCCAAACAAAAACAATAACTGTTAATAGTCAGTACCGAAATACAACAACAACAAACAAGTGTTTTAACTTGACAAAAAACGATAGATGGAAGCAAAAAGGGGTGGGGCTATAAGGAGGAAAGGAAGAAAGAAGCAGGGAGCAGACAAAGAAGAAGAGAAAAAGGCAATCGGGGATAAATAAAAAATCACCATAAAGAGGAGGGCAATTGTAACTGCATAGCTAGTCTCAATCAGTACAACTGAGCTATTCATTGTAGTCAAAGGAGCTAACAATAGCAACACATCTCCACATCTCAATCAGTACAACTGAGCTATTCATTGTGGTAAAAGAAGAAGCTAACAATAGCAACACATCTCCACCCCACAAACAGAAGGACAGTGAGCAAGCCAAGACACAAGTACATCCCAATAGAGGATAGCACTCTTCAGCCAAGCCAAGAACAACAAAAGTCAACATTACACCAGAAAAGAGTATGGCTACAAGAGGCACAACTATAGAGAGGACAATGGCCATATGTGATATCGATATGTAAGCAATATACATGGCCATTGTAGTTGTCATGATGTTCTCTTCCTTGTTCTTAGCTAGTATTGCAACGAAGATAACAAGAACAAATACAAAACTACGCCAAAAGATATGAATATAGCAATGTAGCTAGCCAAAAAGAGCTAGCCTAATCTGCCATAGCAAATTTTCTTGTGTAGCGAGATGAACGAACAAGTATAAAGGAGAAGGATAGAGGTAGAGAACTCTCTTTGGTTTGATAACCTCGTAGATCTGGACAGGGCAGGGCAGGGCAGGGGCTCGGACGCCGGGCGACGCATGGTGGGGCGGGCCGGTGGGGCACCAGGCAACGTGGGTCGACGCAGCGTAGCATGGCACCGAGCGACGCATGCCGGCGTGGAGCGACATGGCGCATGGCGAGGTAGGACGACGCGGCACCGGGCGAGACAGGCTGACATGGCACTAAGCGAGGCAGGCCGACGCAGCGTCGGGAAAGGCAGGGCGAAGCTAGGCGAAGGGGCGGCATGACACCGGGCAGAAGGAGCAACATAGGATGGGGCAGGTCTGGGTGGAAGAGGGAGGGGTCAGGAAGCAGGTGAAGATGGAGTGGAGGGGCCACGGTGGCTGATGTGAGGTGGGACGACGGTGGATCTGGGGTGGGAGACCGAGAGGACCACCCTCAGGCCTGAGGCGTGGCGGAGGAGGAGCGACGCCCGTGGCCACCTGGAGGAGCGACGCCCGCGGCGACGAGGAGATGGAGCGGCGGCTAGGGTTAGGGGGATGGGGAAGGGAGAGGCCGAATGGGGATGGGGACGGGCTCACGGGAGCTGGGGCTCCCAATGGCCCACACTTTTTCATAAAAGCCCCCACGTTTCTCACATTTAGAGCACGCTCCTATTTCCCGAATTTCCTCTCCTCCGTGTATAAATTACCAGGAAGCAAGGACGCAGACGCAAAAGTACCAAGAGAGCAAATCATACGGCGCTAGACCTTGACGTGATTAGAGACTAAATATGAGGTCATTTTCACAAAACTGGCAGCTCGGATAGAGGGACACGCGCCGCTCAGCTATAGGCTCACAGTAGCCCGAGCGCGGAGGGAGCTCCGATTCCCGGAGGCTTTAAGGATTGTAATAGAACCTCAAAACAAGAAACGTATTCCGAAAAAAGCTATATGGCCCACCTGTTAGACTCACACTCTTCCTCCTGCTACCAGTCGCCACCGAGCGAGCGAAACGCTGAGATGAGAATCAGATCCGCGTTCATGAGCCCTCTGGTCCATCGCCTCGCCACCAAATTGGCTTCCTCTGCCTCCTCCGATCGCCATGCAACCGCCTCCGCCATTGCTCCATGGTTGGATTTGGTCGCGTGAGTACGTCCAGATCATATCGTCAGCAGTCGTCTTCACCCATATGCATTCTTTAGTCGACGTAGCATCATCGTCCTCCTGGCTCAGTGTCGTCATTGCGTCATCTCCCCATCGCCTAGCAGTATTGTCTTCCCGGTCGATGGTGGCGTCGCCATCGACCTCCTCGGCTCCTCCGGCCTCCATCCTCTCAGTCTGTGCGCACAGTATATGTTCTGGACTTTGGACCACGCCGTTTTGTCACAACCTTCTTTCATGTCCATGTTGTTCGTCTTCCTCCTCAGTATATGTTCAGAAGCAAAAACTCTAATCCCCTCTTTTCGCTCCTCGCCGACAGTGCAAAAGCCCTCCTCCTTGTCTTGCTCGAATCGGTCACTACACACCACATGCACACAACTAGGAGCTAAACCATAGATGTGGTAGAATCAGTGCATGCAGTAGCCTGATCAAGTCTTGATCTGCTCTAGGCATGGCCGGAGATGGTCTGACACCGATGCTTAAGTATTGTAGAAGTCTAGAACAACCTTCAATTTACTGCATTGCTTCAATTGTCTGCAACATGTATCACTATGCTGCAATATAATCAGGCATAGGTCTGTTAAGTCTTAGGGGTCTTAGGATCGGGTTAGGACTAGCAGGGCACTTAGGGTTGCTCGGAGATGAGGAAGACGCTATGGGCGAGGTGTTGTGGCGTCTAGGTCTGGCGAACGACGGTAAAGGTTAGGGACCTTTCCGTTGCTTCAGCACTACTGTTATCGATAAGTTATCTAATTTTTCATACATTAGCATGAGGCATTTGTGCCTTATATAAAACTCAAAGCTTTCTTAATTTAATCCAATTATCTATTTCTGAATTTTTTGATTTCTACCAAGCATCTCGGTGGTATAAACTAAGTCATGGTGAGCACATAATTGAGCATGCATTGGCTTCCGACAGCAGAAGCATATGGAACCAAACTCATTTGATCGATCTCATATTGGTTCTTGGGATACTAAATTTCTCAACTTATCACCCTTGATTATCAGATCAGGCGATAGCTTATACGCATACATACTATATACTTTCTCAATATCTTTTCTAAGTATGCCATCTGCGATAATCTTAATACCCCTTAATGATATCTTAGAGAATCTCTAATCCTAACACATAGGAAAACTTATCCAAGAATTTTTTTAGTATGTGATAGTAGATTGACATCATGACTTGCAAGTAGAATGTCAACCACATACAAGACTAGAAAATAAATTTTCTATTCTTTAACTTAGCATCAATGTAGTTGTCCTCTTCATTCTCCTTAAAATACAAAATTTTCTAATAGTCTAATTAAATTTGCAGGTGCCCTTACTTAAAACTTATTTAAGTCCATAAATGAACTTAGATAAATCAGCATCCTAAAATTTCCTTTCCTTTTGTAGGACCGAAAGTATCGACCAGAGGGGGGTGAATGGGCGCCTAAAAAATTCTTTCAAATCAATGGCCTTCTCCCAACACCCAACGCACCTCAACAGACAACTAACAGAAACAAGAATAGTACACAGGTCCAAAATAATCTAGCCTAAAAAACGACAAGTGTCCTAGAAATAAAGACACCAAAACAGTGCTTATAGGCAGATTAACAGAGCATTTAAAACATGGACATTTCAACCTTCACGAAAATAAATCATCACTAGCATTTAATTTTAAGTGCACGTGAAACGAGAGATCTTACTGTTTATGGTTGTCTCCGGTTTGATACTTGTCGAAGCTCGTTCGAAGTCCTCATGCGAAGTCTGGAGTCGAAGCCTTTAATTACCTTGGTTCGGCATTATGCAGGAACTTCTGCTTGCTTCCTTGGCCAAACCAAACAAAGTTGCTGAAAAAATATGTGTTGGCTTGGTGAAGAAAACTATGTAGTAGCACTGTGCACAGCAACAACAACATCACAACAGTGTCTATAATCTTCTGCTGAGCACGTCTACAGGAACTGCTGTTGTCTGCGCCTACAGGAACTACTGCTGCTGTGTGCGCCTCCTAATTCTCTGCATCGACTGGCAGTCTCGAGCGCCCAAGCTTTGGGCAAAATAGGACACACAAGTATTGAAAACAAAACTACATGTAGCTACATACTCCCACAAACGCAGATCAAAAGCAGGTGAATAAAATGAAAAATATTCTTCTGCCAGTAGCCCTTGATAGTGCAACTTTAGGACCAAGAACTTCTATTGGTTATGGTCTCCTGGTCGGTGTACCAGGCCTCAAGCTGCCATCCCAGAGGTGGATTAAACAATGACAAACAGAGATAAACTCCTGATGCAAATCGATTTCTCAAGGAACTAAAACTCTCTGGTGACAAACCACAAACACAGAAGAACATAGATTTGAGCCAATAAACAAAACAGTAGCGTAATGTTTTTTAACTGAGATGCATGAACTGTAGCACTGAATGGATAGTGTTGGGGGAAAATACTTCATCATCGGGGTCACTGCTGTAACAAGACAAAGGCAGGCTATTTAGCCGAAGGTTTCTAGCATCTAACTCCGATTTAGTACTGGGACAAGTTCGAAGGATAGAGGCGAACTCTAGTTCAGGAGTATATCTTCGAACGTAGACTCTTCAGAGAACTTCCTTGCCAGCTAAGATAGAAGGCTTATCTTCTTTCTCATTAGATTAGTCTTTTACCGTTTTAGCCCTATTAAGGGTACCGAATAGTTTCCACTATGTCGGTTGTAATAAAGGGGTAAAAAGGTCTTTTCCTTAAGTTTTTGTCATATAAATACCCCCCATTTTACCCTGTAAAAAGGATCAGATACTGAGTTATTCAATATACATCTTCGAATTGTTTTGAGTTATTATCCATTTCGGAGGCTTGAAATAGTTTACTTCACAAACACTTCGTTTGTTAGTTTCTAGTCTCTAGAAACCTGTTAGCGTAATCTTTTACGCCAACAGTTGGCGCCGTCCGTGGGGAACCTAGTCCAAAAAACTTCGTTCTCTACCAAGTTCTCAAACCATGCCTCCCAAGCGGAGTTCAGGTGGTAGTCCTACTCGGAGATCCCCTCGGACCTCCGGAGTAAGATCTTCGAACACAGTCGAGGTCGGAGGATCTTCGGCAATTCCTCCACCTCAGACTCCCAAAGGGATTCCCTTCCTCGAGCAAACGGAGTTCCTCCCCCAACTCCATCCATACTTCGGCCAACCGGAGTCCCTCTTCCAGCTCAGATTCCGCTTCGAACTGACGCGTATAGTTATCAAGACCCGGAAGGTCCTTCCGGAGGAGATGAAGATGGTCTTGGCGATATGGCTTCCCAAATGGCCAGTCTCCAAGCTGAAGTGGTGAGGTGGAGGCAAGAAGCCACAGATAGGTTTTCGTTCTCAGGCCACCCCGGTCATTCCCGAAGTGCCCCAAGACGATGAACTTCCTTATCCCAAAGCCCTGGAGAACGCTTCCTTTCGACAGCAAGTCTCCACTGCATCCCGAACTACAAAAAGTGTGCTTCGATCCTAAGTTTAAAACTTCGAAGCTCTGCAAATATTCTAGAGATGAGGACCCTGGAGAGTTCTCCTGTTCTTATGCATTGGCAATTGAGGCCAGTGGAGGAGTGCGAGACACCATGGCCAAATGTTTCCCTCTAGCTCTTGAAGGGGTGGCTCTGCGGTGGTTTTGGTCCCTGAAGCCAGGGTCAATTAGAACCTGGGAGCAATTAAGGAAGAAGTTCATAAGTAACTTTCAGGGTACCTTCGTACCCCCAATGTCTACAGGAAGTCTTTTCTAGGTGAAGTAGCTTCCTGGAGAGACTTTAAGACAATATTTCAAGCGCTTCGCCCATACGAAGTCGCAAATTCGAGGGCTGACTACATCCTCCGTAGTTGATGCAGCTCGAGAGGGAGTTACTCATGCGGGCCTCCTTGATAAACTTCATCGGAAATAGATATCTTTTGTTGCTCAATTGATGTCTTATTTGAAGAGTATGCGAGGTCAGAAGAAGGGTGGCTTCGGAGAACTGCTTCAACTCCATCAATCCTGCAAGAAGTCAAGTGGGAAGTGAAGATGTCAACACCTTCGTAGGGGCCTAACTTTGAAGTCCAGCATGACAGGCGTCGGGGGCAAAAGCATCCTCGTTCAGAAGTTTTGAACATTGCACCTCCACAGAAATTTTCCCCTAAGACTTCGCAAGCTTCGGGAAGCAAGAACAGCGGTTGGAGACCGCCAGGGAAGCTGGATGGCAAAGCCCAGGCCTTCTTCTGCTAGCGTCCATGGTGAGAATCGAAGTCACGCAACTGATGTGTGCAAGTCTATACTCGCTTTAAGAGGCGAGTACCTTGAAAGAACCTCGGGTCGAGGCACTACTGACTGAGTTCCTTCCGAGGTGCGCCCGGAGCCTGTCCAGGCTATGGCACATATAGACAACTTCGACTCTGCAAGGCAACCTCCGGTGGTCAATATTATGCCACCTCCGAAGCAGGAAATGGTCAAGATCGAGGAAAAAGAGTAGTCCTCCCCATTTCCGGAGGAGGGACTCTTGGTAGTATGTCGAAGAGGCAGAGAAGAGAATATGTCCGAGAAGTGGGCCATATTGGAACTTCTTCGTCCACAGCTGCCATCCATGAATGGTCCTATGTGCTGATATCTTTTTCCGCAGATGATGCAGTTGGCATAAAGTTTCCGCATGCAGATCCACTTGTCATCAATGCCGACATAGGAGGGACTGAAGTTCGGAGAGTACTGATTGATGGAGGGAGTTCAGCAGATATTATCTTCGTCCAAGCCTTCGATCAGCTCTGTATCTCCAGGAAGCATCTTCTCCCAGCATCTCATCCTTTGCAAGGCTTTGCAGGACCCCCTCTTGTTGCCCTCGGCCAAATAGGTCTGGAGGTCACTTTCGGAGAGGGGCTACTGGCCAGGACGGAGGAGGTGATTTTTGATGTTGTGGATGCCCCGTATGCATATAATGTTATCTTCGGGAGGGGCATGTTGAATCAGTTTGGAGCTGTGGCGCATCATAATTATTTGTGTATGAAGATGCCCACACAAGCGGGAGTGCTCGCTGTTTTCGGAGATCAGGCCACTGCGCGAAGAGCGGAATATGGTCATGGCCCTCCTCTTGACCCGAGACAAGTGAACAACGTGCAAGGCAACCCGGAGGATATCTCTGCTTCAGGTGAACCTTCGAAGAAGTCCTTCCCAAGGCCAAGCCCCGAAGGAGAGATTATAACGAAGGTTATTGTCAAAGACGACAAAGACTATTCATTTCAGTTCGGCAAGGATTTGCCTCTAGAAGTCGCTACTTTGTTAGAAAAAGTAGTTGAAGAAAATTTAGATGTCTTTGCATGGTCTGATGAGGACATTACCGGAGTCAGTCGGGATATTATTGAGCATAGTTTACTTGTGAACCCGAGGGTTCGGCCTGTCCGACAAGGACTCCAAAAGTTATCTGCGGAGAGGGCCATCCTTGCTAAGCTGAAGTGGAAAAGTTGCTGAAGGCTGGGATTATCAGAGAAGTAGCTCATACGGAGTGGCTAGCCAACCCAGTGTTCATCAGAAAGAAATCTTCCGGGAAGTGGCGCATGTGTATTGACTTTACATCTTTGAATAAAGCATGACCTCGTGACCCCTATCACATGGGGAAAATTACTCACATGTCATTATAATTTTCAGAAATTGCCTATATGCCACTGTCAGTGACTGTGGTGGCCCCCATCTGTCAGTGACACACCGGTGGCATATTGGCAAACCGTGAAAATTGTAATGGCACGGAAAAAATTAACCCTATCACATGCCCCGAATTGATCAATTGGTTGACTCCACTGCTGGTTCGGAGTTATTAAGCTTCCTCGACGCGTATTCTAGTTATCATCAAATCTAGTTAAAGCGCGAAGATGAAATCAAAACAAGCTTTGTAACTCCTTCGGGAGTCTTCTGCTATGTAAGAATGCCTTTTGGCTTAAGAAATACCGGGGCAATGTTTTCGAGGTTAATTGCTAAGGCTCTAGGTCATCAAATGGGCCGCAATGTATAAGCCTATATGGATGACATTGTAATAAAGAGTGCTCTAAAGCACCAACATAGCCTAGACTTAGCAGAAACGTTCAATAGCCTTCGGGCATGTGGAGTCCGTCTTAACCCCGAAAAATGTATCTTCGGGGCTCAGGCTGGAAAATTGTTAGGGTATCTAGTTTCAAGTAGAGGGATCGAAGCTAGCCCTACTCAAATAACTGCATTGCAAAGGATGGCTCCTCCGGTAAATTTGAAGCAAGTGCAAAAGCTAACTGGCCGCCTTGCAGCACTTAGCATATTCCTAGCAAGGTCTGCGGAGAGAAGTTTGCCCGTTTTCAAAGCATTGAAAGGGTTCGAAGATTTTGCATGGACACAGGAGTGTCAAAATAGTTTTGATGATATTAAGAATTATCTCAGTAACCTCGCTACACTCACGGTGCCTGTTGCGGACGAACCCCTACTCCTTTACCTTGCGGCTACTGGCTCCGCTGTCAGTGCAGTCCTTGTCAGAGAAGTTGATTTCAATGGGAAGTTGGTACAAATCCAATCTATTTTGTATCCGAAGCATTGTCTGGAGCAAAAACAATATATTCTGAGCTTGAGAAGTTCACCTATGCTCTGATAATGGCTTCGAGGAAGTTAAGGAATTATTTCCTAGCACATAATGTGATTGTACCAACTTCGTATCCCTTAGGAGATATGCTCCGAAGTAAGGATTCTACAGGAAGAATTGGGAAATGGGCCGTTGAATTAGCACCCTTCGGCACCTCCTTCGTGGCAAGGACAACAATTAAGTCACAGGTGTTGGCAGACTTTGTGGCAGAATGGACTCCCCCTGTAGTATGGGCTCCGGAGAAACCAAGTGAAGGAATTTGGACCATATACTCCGATGGAGCTTTCCAAGCATCTGGAGCAGGTGTCGGAGCGGTAATAATTTCGCCTTCAGGGCAAAGAGCAATGCACTCTGCTAGGCTCAACTTTAAGTCCACTAATAATACAGCGGAGTATGAAGGAATTTTGTTAGGACTTCGAAAGGCACGTGCTTTGGGGGCTACAAGAGTTGTTATTAAAACAGATTCTCAAATTGTAGCAGGGCACGTAGATAAGAGTTTTCAAGTTCATCATCCACAGCTTGCAAAATATTTGGAAGAGATCCGTAAGATTGAAGCAGCATTTAAAGGGATTTCCATTCGAAGTATACCCAGAGCTGAAAATATGCAAGCTGATACCTTGGCAAAAGCTGCAGCCGGAGCTATGGACATTCCGGAAGAAGTTTTTTACGAAGAGATTAGTTCACCTTCGGTAACACAGATCCCTTCTGCGGAAGTTCTTTCCATTCCAAGTACAGATTGGCGGAGTTCAATTATGGAATTGTTGCAAGGAGAGGCAAATTTGCCTGAAGGGCCACAACTTTCGAGGTTAAAGCTCAGAATTCGAAATTATCATATAATCAACGGTAGTATGTACAAGGCCGGAGTATGTTCCCCTCTGATCCGATGTATATCTCAAGCCGAAGGTCAGGAGATTCTCTGAGAAATTCATGAAGG
The DNA here is from genome assembly GCA_019279435.1 of Zizania palustris. Lineage (NCBI taxonomy): Eukaryota > Viridiplantae > Streptophyta > Magnoliopsida > Poales > Poaceae > Zizania > Zizania palustris. The sequence continues at coordinate 11,243,647 of JAAALK010000288.1, forward strand.
ACTTTGTGGTAGCTATCTGGCCCCTTGAGCTTTGGCAGGAAAAACACTTCGCCAGGGGCTTTATTGGCCTACAATAGTAGCTGATGCGGAGAGCCTAGTCCGCACGTGCCAAGGTTGTCAATGGATGGGAAGAAGAAGTCATCGTCCGCCAACAACTCTTCAAGTAATTGCCCCAGTGTGGCCCATGGCCAGATGGGGCATGGACCTTATTGGCCCCTTTCTAGTAGCAAAAGGAAATTTAAAATTCGCATTGGTAGCAATCGAGTATTTTTCCAAGTGGGTCGAAGCAGAGCCCCTCACAGCTATCACTTCGAATAATGTACAAAAATTTTCTGGAAAAGTATTATATGCCGGTTCGGAGTGCCTAGGCAGCTCATAGTTGACAATGGGACACAATTTTATGCAGAGCCCTTCAGGAAGTTTTGCGAAGATCTTGGCATAAAAATATGCTTCACTGTAGTGCGCCATCCCCAGTCTAACGGAGCTGTAGAAAGAGCCAATGATAATATCTTATCAGGATTGAATCGAAGAATAGTAGGGTTGGCAAAGGGGCTGTGGGCCGAAGAGCTCCCAAAGATTTTATGGTCCATTCAGACCACTCAAACAAGGTCCACAGGTTTCACTCCTTTCAGACTATTATTCGGAGATGAAGCTATGACGCCAACGGAGCTTAAAGGAGGATCTCTTCGCAGCACTGAACTGGAAATGGAAGCAGAAAGGCAAAGTTCGCTTGATTTAACGGAAGAAACAAGACTTCGAGTCGTTGCAAATTTGTCAAAGTATTAGCAGCAGACGAAGACTTGGTTTGACCCGAAGGTTAAGCTTAATGAACTTAAGCTGGGTCATCTAGTTTTGCGAAGCATTATAGCTCCAGGGAAATTAGGAAATAAGTGGGAAGGTCCATACATTATTCTCCGCTCAGGACACCCTAGTTCTTTTAAGTTAGCTAATTTAGAAGGCGAAGAATTAAAGCATGCCTGGCATGCGGAGCACTTAAAGCGATATTTCGCATAGGGCTCCTTGTAATCATATGTAAACACCTTTCTGAATAAATAAAGCTCATGGTTCAGATAATGCCTACCTTTCAAACACTTTCTACTTCTAGTGGACGCACTAGAAGAACAAAGTTGGTTGTGAGGAAAGTGTCATTCATTTGAACCAATTTTTCGGACTTCGAACCACTGGTACGAAGTTTCCGACGAGGTGGGAAAGTCATTGAAAAACGGATTCCATGCCACCGGCTTGAAAGCATCCGTAAAAAGATTCGCATGAGACCAAATAATGCGGATTCCAAGCTCCGGCTTGAAAGCATCCGTAAAAAGAGTCCAAGGAGACCACTGCGAATTCCAAACCACCAGTTTGATAGCATTCACAAAAAGAGCTGAAGGAGTCCAAACAAAACAAAGTTTGAGCTGATAAGCTTCGAATATCTATAAAAAGAGTCCAAAGTGACCAATCGTTTTGGATGCTAAGGTGTCCGAGAAATTAGTCCGAAGTGACTACTTTCAAACAAAAGATACTAAGTTACCAGTTTTCAGGCTCCAAGTAGTCGAAGACATTTTGTGAGATTTTAACCAATCTCTAAGTTGCTGAGGGGCTCTGAACCTCCAAAATTGTACTCCTAAGTCTTTTTATTTGTGCCTAACCATCTTTGACTAAACTTCGAAGTTGCTTATGTCCAAAGAGGGGCTGGGAAGTAAGGAGACAATTTGGAAATCTTAATCTTTATTATTCGAATAGATTACATTGCATTACGAAAAATCTGTGTCTATACCAAGAAGGAATCGAAGACCCCTTCGATCTCTAGAGCTACAACTAAAGCCGGAACGACTAGTTCCACAGCCGGGAGTCTTGATAACCTTACGTTTAATTCTTCTCCCTTCCTTTGAAGCTCGAAAATCTTTTTGTTCCTGTTGAAGTTCAGCCCAAGTTCAAAGTCGCTCGGGGCTTCTTTCCCAGCTTCGAAGTTCTTCAGGCTTCTTTCCTTGTTCTTCAGTAGTACTCTCTTCTTCAGACCATTCAACGTCTTCAGAAGATGAGGCTTCCAAGTTAACTTCTTTTTCTTCCTCTTTAATATAAGATAATGTATCTTTACATATTTCGAGCGCAACTGCACCGGAGCTTTCTCGAGGAATCAAAAATCGAGGTCGTTTGTGAAGTTTTAAAAGATTGAAGGTAGCCCATAGCAGGCGAAGTTCTTCGGTAACATTTAATACTTCGACATCATCCATACGAGGTTGAGAAGCCTAAAAACACGATAAATAAGTTTTCATTCATAATATATGAAAGCATATTTTTACATATTCGGACCCCTAAACAAAACTAAACCTGCGGGTCCGGCGGAGGTTGGCTGCTCAAAGCTTGAGACCGAGCTTGTTTTTGGTGATGCCCTTCATCGATCCAAGCCCTTATTGTTGTTCGACCTTCGGCTCTCCATGAAGCTTGGAAGGCTTGCCAAGCTGCGGCCACATTCTCGGAAGGGTTTAGCAGTTGGTTGTCATCGAAGGTAATGGGAGTCGCCCCCGAATCTGGTGCTACTGATAGCCCTAGATCCTCGTAGTAGCGAAGTACTCCGAGAGCAGCTACTTGGCCGGAGAGTTCTCCATACCGAATACCCGCTGTCTTCATCATCTTCACTGCTCCTTGGATCATGTTTAGCCGTCGCAGTAAGGGGACGTTGTCACTCGAAGGTAGTGTCCAAAGAGTACCGAAGTACTCTAGAACACCTAAAAGATTATTCATAACCTCCGCAGATACCTTCTCTGATTTCACTTTATCTTCTTCAAGGGAAAATTACTCGCATGCCATTATAATTTTTAAGAATTGCCTACATGCCACTGTAAGTGACTGTGGTGGCCCCCATTTGTCATTGACACACCAGTGGCATATTGGCAAACCGTGAAAATTGTAATGGCACAGAAAAAATTAACCCCTTCAATTAAGGCATCCCTTGACGAAGTTAGCTCATCTACCACAGAGGATAGTCTAGCTGCCTCCGTAGCCAAAGAGCTCTTCTGGCTAAGCAGAGTGTTGGTTTCCTCCATGTCTTTCGTCTTCTCTTCTTGAAGTTTAACCAGCTCAGCCCCCGTCGTTGCATGCTCTGCTCGCATTTTCTCTATTTCAGCCCGAAGCACGATTTGTTCGGCTTCGAGCTTCTGGTTTGCACCCTCCAGACCAAGTTTGGCTCTCCTCTCCACTGCAACCATCTCGTCCAAGCTGGAGATTCAAACTTCGGAGCCTTCAAGACTCCTTTGGAGAGCAGTAATCCTCTCCTTGAGACGAATACTTCCTCGCTCGTTCGAGACGGCTGCAGCTCGGGCCAAGACTATTTGCTGCGAAGAGAAAAAGCAAGGTGTGGAATTGTTCATAAGTTGAAATTAATCTTGTTTTGAAGATACTTCATACCTGGTATGTTGCCTGTTCCAAGGCTGCGTTCAGCTCCGAGCCCTCAGCCTCGCTATGTATGGCTACTAATTCTGTTCCCCCGACTTCGTGGTTAGCTCGATCCAAAGGCTCGAGAAGAGCCCGAAGTCCGGTCCTTCGCTCCAGAAAAGGAGCTAGGAGGGGGAGCATGGACAGAGCCCTTTGATTGTCTTCATTCGGCGAATGGTTGGAGCACTGCGCTGCATCTTTGGAGACCTCGGTGGACTAGCCCCCCTCCGTAGATTGACCTCCGTCTGTTGATTCAGACAGAGTTAATCCTGAGTTCGGAGCAGGAAAGGGGTCCATTTTTCCTTTACCTTTTCCAGGTCCCATTTGCGCAGCTTCTGGAACCGATCCCGGAGATGTCGAGGTCCCAGGAGCAGTATTCACGGGAGGAGTCACTTCCAGGGGAGCGGACCCTGCCAAAACAAAGTTATTATATATTGCATAATTTTGCAGGGTGAAGAAAAATGCGGTTCAAGTAAAGTTTACCTTTGAAGTCCCGTCAGTGGATGAGTACGGGGCTACTCGGAGGGTCGAAGGCCACTTCGAAGTCATCATCGTACTCGAAGTTTGGAACTGAAGGATTGACTGTTGGAGCCTCCCTTGGAGCAACAGCTACCACTTCGTCCGGAATCGAAGCTTGTTCAGTTGTAACTTCGACTCCGCCTTCAGTAACAAGGGCTTCTTGATGCGGCAAGTCAGGCTGGACGCTTGAGGTCCCAGCCTGTCCGGAGCTACTTGGAGCATCTAGCACGTTTGCTGTGTCGCCGGTGTCTACAATGTTTGCTTGCGCTTCATCTTCGGTAATTAGGTCCACGAGGACCCTTTGCATTTCTCTAACTCCCTCATCTTCAGATGAATCGGAGGGCGAAGCCACAGGTCTTTAAGGAGCCACATTCTTCGGCTTTTGGGCTAGTTTTTTCACGGGAGTCTTGGTCGGAGCCGAAGTCCCAGCTTCCGCTTTCCTCTTCTTCTGGCCTTGCTCAGAAGGCACCCAGTCCAGAAGAGGGGGGCTGCAACTCCGAGTACGCCCCATACTCGGTTGAGTCACTCCCAACTGCCCACTAGCTTATTTCTCCACTCCTTTTCGGCCAGAGTTGGAGCTCCCAGAATCTTCTCCGAAGCTCGAACAACTTGCTCTGAAGTCATAGGGGCTTGAGAAGCTGAAAGATAAGTTTGCATTAGTCATTTCATTAAACAATCGTATATAAAACATGTTGTTTTTCAAAGCTACCTGTAGGGCTCGAGTTCGAAGAAATTTTTCGGAGTCCACCCTCCAGATCTTCTTCAAAGGTGATGGGCCAGTTGGCCATCAAAGGTGGAATTTGGAGCTCGATGAACTCCTCTGCTAAGTCCCGCATGCTCATGCGGCGACTAATCCTTTGGAGCAGGCTAAGGCGAGCTTCGAGCTGGCCGGGGTCTGGGTGGACTTGAGCTTCTCTTCGGAAGTATATGTCTTGCAGAGGTCTGGCCAGACGACTGCCTGCTCCAACTTTGGCATAGAACCACTGGAGAATCCAATCTGTGTACCATCTGGCGTTGATGGCCTTCGTTGGAAATCGCAATTGGAATTCATCCCGGAGTATGAAGTTAATACTGCCGAAGGCTACTATGATTTTTTCTCCCCCGGAGCCTTGGTAAGTTTTTGGCTGGCAAGATGCCCTGTGCAGTGCTGCAAAATTTCTGCTCTTCCTTCGCAGCCTTCAGCTCATAGCGCCCATTCGAAGATGGCCAAGCGCGCTATTGCATTCGGAGACAGTTGAGGAAGGGTAACATGAAACAGATCCTATACCTCCGATAGGAAGTCCACCGCCGGGAGTCCTAACCCCGCTTCAAAAAAGGCTTCGAAAACCACAACTTCTCCAGGCCACGGCAAGGGATGGCCTCCTTTCCAGGTTTATGGACGTTGATCTCTGAGCCAATCTTTCCCTCAACCATCGCTGCGATTGTCTTCTTCTTACTGGTGGACGGCCCCAGTTTGTAAGACTGGTCCATATACTTCGAAGAAGACGGGAGGAGATCGTGAGGACCGGTCTGTTGGGGATTTCCCGCCGGAGCCGCCACCGCCACTGTTGGCACCGCTGCTGCTGGCGCCGCCACTGCCGCTGCTATTGCTGCAGCCACAGCCTATTGCTGGGCTAGGGCCGAAGTCGCCCCAGGAGCCTTGAAGCTAGTTTTCGCCATTGATCCGAACCGAAAGCTAAGACTAGAGTTTGGAGGCTAAAGGATGATTGCGCAAAGACGGTGATAATGGTGTTTGAGAAGTATCTAGGTCCCCTATTTATATCCTAGGTTCACAATTTTTTACCGTTCACATTTGCCGTTTTGCATTCTTGACCATTACTATTTGCGAAGTTAATGCAATGTGTAGCTTCTTCTGAAAGGAGAAGGCTAACGGCTATTTCTTCTGAGTCTAAAAGGCTTTCTGACTTCTTAAGTTGATTTTGGGATTGTTCGAATGTAACTGTTTGAGAAATCAATTCGAAGTTGTGAACCTTCATGTACTCCGAAGGTTGATTAAATTTGTTAATCCCTACGCATGATTATTTTTCGTGCGTATACTGCTCTCCTAACTTTACAGATCTAGCGGAGAAGCGTATTCGAGGGGCTACTGTTGGGGGAAAATACTTCATCCTCGGGGTCACTGCTGTAACAAGACAAAGGCAGGCTATTTAGCCGAAGGTTTCAAACATCTAACTTCGGCTTAGTACTAGGACAAGTTCGAAGGATAGAGGCGGACTCTAGTTCGGAGTATATCTTCGAACGTAGACTCTTCAGATAACTTCCTTGCCAGCTAAGATGGAAGTGTTATCTTCTTTCTCATTAGATTAGTCTTTTACCGTTTTAGCCCTATTAAGGGTACCGAAAAGTTTCCACTATGTCGGTTGTAATAAAGGGGTAAAAGGTATTTTCCTTAAGTTTTTGGCCTATAAATACCCCTGTTTTACCCTGTAAAAAGGATCAGATACTGAGTTATTCAATATACATCTTCGAACTATTTTGAGCTATTATCCATTTCGGAGGCTTGAAATAGTTTATTTCACAAACACTTCGTTTGTTTCTAATCTCTAGAAACCTGTTAGTGTAATCTTTTACGCCAACAGATAGGATATTGTGCGGAGCAGAAAAACACCTCAGTAGCAATGCTCAAACAAGAATAAAAATCAACCGGCCGAAGAACAATACAGCAACGCCCCTTAGAGAAAATGGCTAGGTAGAAACAACGATCCAAAAGAATAGTGGCGGTTGTGAAACAAAAGGATGAACTCAGAATTTTTCATTAAAGTGAGTTAACCCTAACCCTAGGGATTGGGGCCCTATTTATAGGCAGCCGAATAGCCTACGAAAATACCAAAAAAACCCTTAGGGTTTTTTACAGATGCTAAAATAAAATGGAAAAGACCAAAATGACCTTAGGATATTTTTACAGACTCAATTGACTAACTGTGGGCCTAAGGAAAAAATAGTAAACTCCTAATTACAGATGACTTATCCTGAAGCGGAGCTTTCGTAGCGACTACGGCTTCGCCTCAGAACAGTCTGATCCGAGATCAGCGGTTGTCAGTTTTGCGCCGAAACTGACAAAGCGTCCACCGACTTTGCACTAGATACTCGGATTGGGCCGGCCCGACTCCGCAGCTCCCTCAGCCCGGCAATCACTCGCCGCCCGTGTACCTGAGTCAATCCCGGTCAATAACCCAGTGGATCCTCTGCTGCTCCTAACCCATGTACCCGGATTGGGCCAGCCCGACTTCGTGGCCCCTCTGCCCGACAGTCGCTCGCTGCCCGTGTACCTGAGTCACATGCGGCCCAAACACAGCAGGTCTTCTCTTGTCATCAGCCTTCTTTGACTTCTGTTGACAATGACTCATCACATCTGGAGCCATGTGGCCCACGCTCTTCAGCATGGCTCCTCAATCTCCCCCTTGATGAGTGCATTATCAACACTTCTCTTCATCAGCTCTCCAGGACCTATAAGCACATGTGGAAACACGAAAACAAAACACAAGAAAACAGAGAAGAAGAAAATAAAATAAAATTTTAACCCTAATGACCAAAAGCCAAACAAAAACAAGAAAGTGGTCATTATAGTTAACCAAAAGTAAAGACTCAAAAACGAGTGCAATCTTAGAATTATCAACAAGGATATCCAAAGAGTAAGGACAAACGGGACAAAAACTCCCCCTGAAACAAATCCCAGAGAAAGCCAAAACTCCCCCTTAAACTCTTCTCCCAAAATTTCTACCCCTTGTTGACAATTGGACTCATCAAGCGAGACTAAATGCACTCTGAAGAGACATAGACTCCCCCTGAAATGCAACTCCCCCTCAAAATATGCAATGAATGCAACTGGGGTGCAGGTGGAGTGTAGAAAGCATGCTTCTTAGATATGATTGACTGCAATTACAACATCTAACAGGTATAGCAAAATACATAGTGTCTAAGACACATGGCATGATCACTGCAACAGATGATATCTAAAGTAAGTCATTAACATGCATTTTTCAATTTTTGCAAACAAAATCATCACCACATTTTCCAGTTGACAAGCAAGGTAAAACATGATATACAAAAGCTAACTGATATCTAACAAGATAAGCATTGTCCAAAACAAAGTGCTTCAGCAAACTTGTTATCTTTTTAATTTTTAGGCTTTTCTTTTTCCTTTTTCCTTTTTCATTTTTGCCAGGGGTTATTTTCATGTCAAACCTTATGCTAACCGACCAAGTCAAGCCTAGGCCAAAACTGGACCATCAGAAGCTTAAGACATTGGTCTTGGCATACACTACACTGCAATATAGATGTCCAAGTTGCATATCTGCATCTAAGTGAGGAACTAGCTACAAGGCATGTAACAGATAGCAAAAGCATTCAGCCTACACATGCTAGTTACTAGAGGCAATGGTGATCATTTTTCAATTTTAAAGCATAAAAGCCATGCATATGACAGATATCAAACATATCATGTGAACTGAAGCAAAACATGATCATCGACAAGTAATCAAAAGCATTTACCAGCTAGAGTAAGTAAAGCAGGTCAATCATATAACAGAAGCAGGCTCAAAGTGTGATATGTGAATATGTATGATATGAACACACACACAAAAATAGTCAAAAAAAGAGTAAAGAAGAAAGAAAACTGACTCAAAATATCCTAAAAAGGATACACAACACCCAAATCCCCTCGTAAATGCTCAAAAGTAGACTGATCTAGGGGTTTGGTGAAAATGTCAGCCAACTGATGATGGGTATCAACATGAACAAGGTCAATGACACCTTTCTCATATTGATCCCTCAGAAAGTGAAAGCACACATCAATGTGTTTGGTTTTTGAATGGAGATAAGGATTTTTCCCTACACTAATTGCACTGGTGCTATCACAAAACAGAGGAACTCTGGTAGGAAAGAACAACCCAAAATCTCACAAAGTGGAAATCATCCAAACCAACTGTGAGCAGCAGCTACATACTCAGCCTCAGTGGTCAAAAGTGCAACTCTAGACTGCTTTCGAGAAGACCAAGAGACAAGAGAAGAACCAAGAAACTGGCAAGTACCGGAAGTCGACTTGCGATCCAACCAACACCCACCAAAGTCAGCGTACGAAAAGCTAGATAAATCGAGAGCTGATGATGCTGAATAATAGAGACCTAGATCAGGCGCACAGGTGAGATACCTGAAAATGTGCTTGACAGCCTGCCGATAAGACGCGTGTGGTGAAGACTGAAAGCGCGCACACAGTCCTACGGCAAACTGTATGTCTGGCCTCGTCGCCGTCAAGTACAGCAGTGAACCGATCATCCCTCGAAACTCTCTCTCATTGACCTTGACACCGCTCTCGTCCTTATCCAGGCCCCCAGATGTACCCATTGGGGTCATCTGAGGCTTTAGCTCTCCACCAAAGTCGAACTTCTTTAACATGTTCTGTGTATACTTACTCTGGTGGATGAAGGTGTCGTCCTTGGTCTGCTTGATCTGGAGCCCTAGGAAATACTTGAGCTCACCCATGAGGCTCATCTCAAACTCGTTGTGCATCTGCTCAGAAAACTTGGACACAAGAGCATCAGTAGTACCACCAAAAATGATATCGTCCACGTATATCTGAGCAACCAAGAAATCTAATGCATCTCTGAGCAAGAAAAGAGTTTTATCCACAGAACCCATCACAAAGCCCTTCCCCAACAAAAACTGCTTCAACCGGTCATACCAAATCCTGGGGGCTTGCTTAAGACCGTACAAAGCTTTCTGCAGCTTAAAAACATGTCGAGGAAACTTTGGGTTTTCAAAACCGGGGGCTGCCTAACATAGACTTCCTCCTCTATGTACCCGTTCAGAAAGCACTCTTGACATCCATTTGAAAAACCTTAAAACCCTTCGAAGCGGCAAAAGCTAAAAGAATGCGAATGGACTCAAGACGAGCAACAGGGATGAAAGTCTCCTCAAAGTCAATACCCTCTTTCTGGCAAAAATCCTGGGCAACTAGTCGAGCTTTGTTGCGCACCACAACCCCATCTTCACCTTGTTTGTTCTTGAACACCCACTTGGTGCATATGGGGTTGCATCGGGTGGCAGCTCAACCAGTGTCAAACCCGATTGCGGACAAAATTCTCAAGCTCTTCTTGCATGGCATTAATCCAATTTGAGTCAGAAAGGGCATGAGAAACGTCTCTGGGCTCAAAATATGCAACAAAAGTAGATTCAGCAAACACAACAAGAGAGTCAACATAAGAACGCAAAGTCCTTTCAGACAAATCACCTATGATTAGCTCTGAGGGGTGATCACGCTGAACTACTCGAGATCCCTAGTGATCTGAAGTCACCTCACCGGAGTCAACAGCTAGCACCTCTAGACTCGACTGAGGGGGCTCGATCGAAGTGGAAGAAGTGATCAGAGGTCTACCCTCGTCCCCAGTCGAAGTCTCAGAAGGTGTGGGTTTTGCAGGCAGTGCAGAAGGCCCACCCTCATCAACAGCTGGAGTGTCATCATCTTCTTCGAAGATGGACTCTCCGAGCTCACCATCTATAGAAAGCTCAAAAGATGGAGTCAAAGAAGGCAAGGACTCATCAAAAGAAACCTCGCAAGTCTCGACAGCTGTTGGGAGTCGAGGTTCCAAACACGGAAGCCTCAAGAATGCAAAGCATAGCCAAGAAAAACTCCATCCCAGCAACGAGACTCAAACTTGTCCAAATGCCCTCCCTTCTTGAGCACAAAGCACTTGCAGCCAAACGCTCGCAAGTGGCTCACCTTGGGCTATCTGCCAAACCGCAACTCATATGAAGTCTTACCTAGGTAAGCTCTAAGAAAAATGCGGTTGGCCAGATAGCAAGCCGTGTTCATGGCTTCAGCCCAAAAACGCCTAGGAGTCATGTGCTCATCGAGCATCGTCCTAGCCATCTCAACTAGCATGCGGTTCTTTCGTTCCACAACGTCGTTCTGTAGGGGAGTGTAAGGAGCAGAAAACTGATGATCAAGACCCTGATCACTACAGAAGCTGACGAACTGAGAGTTCTTGAACTCAGAGCCATTGTCAGAGCGAATCGCTCGCATCCGACCATTGTTCTCATTCTTCAGCTTCAAAATCATGTCATGAACAAAAATAAAAGTCTCATCCTTAGACTCCAAAAAGAAAACCCACGAAAATCGAGAAAATCGTCAAGGATCACAAGCGCGTACCACTTCCCACCGACTGAGCGTACCCGAGCTGGACCAACAGTGTCCATGTGTAACAGCTCTCCTAGGTACGAAGTCATCACCTGAGTCACAGGTGAGTGAGAAGCGGCAACCATTTTCCCGTGATGACAGGGATGGCAAACTAGATCCTTCTCCATCTTAAGTTTGAGAAATCCTCGGATAAGGTCCATAGAGCTCAACCTGACTAGCAGATCAAAACTCAAATGGCCCAACCTCCTATGCCACTTCCAGAGCTCAGAGGAGGATCCAGCAATCAAGCATGGAGAAGGGCCAAAAGAACTAGAGAAGTCAATACGAAAAACCTTACCAAAAGGTAAGATCTGACAAATCAAAGACCCTCTAGAATCAACAACAGAAGAACTGCCCTTCTTAAAACGAACCTCCAAACCATCCTCAAGAAGTTGCGAAACAGAAATCAAATTGAAGTTCAAATTTCCAACCAAAGCAATGTTCTTCAAAGAGAAATGGTTTAAGATACGAATTGAGCCAATGTCGTGTACCTTCCCTTGACCACTGTTCCTGAAGGTGATGTATTCCTTGGAGCTCGGGGGAGAGAGACTGGAGAACCATCTACGATGTCCCGTCATGTGGCGAGAGCATCCTGAGTCCATGATCCAAACGTCCTCCAGTCCCCGATCCTGCACAATCAGTGGTCGTAAGGGGGAGCAAATGGTCCGGCACCAGGTTTAGCAAAAGAACTAAACCAGTGTCGAGCCATCTGCTCAAAAGACGGAAAGTAGAAATCATCATAAGAGTCTGGATCAAAACGCGACTCAAAGCGCGGTCATCGGTTCTACCCCAAGTCTTGGCCACGAGGTCCAGGACCATATCCAAAACGACCTAGAGCTCTGCTGGAGCGAACACCACCCTCCAGAGCACGGGCATGAAAGTCGTCTCCTCTACTACCACCTACACGACGTGGCCTGGCCTATAGCTTCTCCCCGCATCGAGGAACTCTCAGTCTACCACCCTACTGGTAGAACTGCTCCTGGCCACCACGAGCTCTCTCTGCTCTCTCAACCCGCTTCCTCCTAAAGCAAAACTCCGCAAGATGCTCGTCTTTCTGACAAAACTCACAGTGGTAAGTGGGCTTCTTGGGATGTGGTTGAGGCTTGGGGTTCTTGGGCTTGGATGGTGTTGGGTGTAGACTCTTTGGTGTGAGAGGGTCCAGGTAGAGAGTCTAGAGAAGTGCGGAGGTGTTTGGGCTTTGGAACCCAGATGGGCTTCTTAGGTGGAGCTTTGGGCTGTTCTTGGAACACTCCATCCTTGGGCTGACTAGCCTAGAAAGACTCAGTGGAGTGAGTCTTGGGGTATCTCTGTTCTGGAGTCATTTTACTCCACTCCACTGTCCGGCTAATGGCACTTCTCAAAATCAGCCTTGGTGTAGGTGTAGCCTACCCCAAACCCATCCTGCCTCTTAAACTGCTGGATCATCATGCCGAGCTAGTGTCTCTTGGCACTCACCCAACTTCAGGATCTGACGGAGGTAAAAGTTCTCATTCTGGACATCAGCTATCTCCTCTCTCAAGGAAGCTAGTACCTCCACCTGAGACAAGCAGGTCTCACACTCTCTATCAACCTGGACAGACTTCTCGGCTTTCAGCTTGATCAACTCCAATCTAAGAGACAAGCAGTTCTCACAGACAGTGGGTGGAACTGAATAGTGTTTCAAGCTCTAGCCTAGTCTGCTCCAGCTCAGCTCTAACTCTCTCCAAAATGCCCAATTGCTCATCACCCTTGGCTTTCAGCTCAGTTAAACTATCTAGATGGGATGGGCAATCAGCACAGGGCACGACGACAGTGGCATGAGCATCTTTCAGCTCTAGCTGAGCGCTCTCAAGCTCAGTGGCCAAAGCATCCCTCTCATCAACCCTTTCTGTGTACTTGGACTTCAGAGTCGTCAGGTCACACAGCAACACCTCACACTTTGGGCACTCACTGCTATCACCCAAGCAAGGAGAAGAAAATAGACTCTCAATTCTATCGTTAGCCACGACAAGCTCACTCTCAAGCTCATATATCCTCTTCTTAGCCCCTCTAAACAGTTTTTACCGATATTTCAACTCCTGATGATTACTTTCAAGTAAATCAATGATTTCATGTTCGTAAGAGGATACCTTTTCATTGTCGTCGTCGTCGGATTCATCGGAGGAGCCCTTTTTTCCTTATCCCCAAGAGCCATTGAGCAGAAGCTCTTGCGGGATCTTCGGTGTTGATGTGAGCGGCCCTTCGACCTGTCCCTGAAAGCCATGAATTAGAGGCCCACTGGATTGTCCTTGTCCTTCACCTTCCTTATCACAATATCCTCATTGCTTGAGCTTGATGAAGAGGAAGAAGACGTAGACCGCTTGGAGTAGGTTTTCTCCATCTCGGCAAAGAAGGCCTTGTCGCGCTTCTTGTTCTCATGCCAGTAGTCCTTCAGGGCCTTTCTGAAGAATCTGGTCATTGGCTTTCCCTTTGTGAAGGAGGAGTTGTCGTGCTTGCCAGAGTCATAGAAGCCACCATCGGTACCCTTCTTGTGACCATTGCGCTTGGGGCAGTCAGCGATGAAGTGACCTGGATCACCACACTCAAAGCATCCGGATTTTGTGCCGTGTCTTTTGAACATTCTCTTATCATAGACACGACACACCCGGTTGTTAAACAAACACAGGTCATCATCTCTTAATGACTTGAGCTGGTCCTCAGTGATAGACATCAAGGAAAACCCAACACGGCTCACAGAAGAGGGTTCAGCAGAAGGTGTAGCAAGGGCCAGGGTTTTTGATCCAGAGCCAGTGAGATTTGATCTCAACTAGGTATCAACCTCAGTGGCCTTCAGCTTGCTAAACAACTCAGAAATTGTCAAGGTATCATAAGAAGTGCTCTCAATGATAGAGGATACCTTGATCTCCCAGATCTTAGGGTCCAAGGTATGGAGAACCTTGAGCGCCTTGCTCATGATCTGAGACTAACTAAACTCCCTCGGCCTTGTTGGCCCGAAGCTTGTTGATGATCAATTGAAAACGACCAAACAAAGCTTCAACATATTCACCCAGCTTCTGTGTGAAATTTTCGTATTCACGCTGGTAGGTCTGATAGAGCCAAGCCTTGACCTGGGCTGTCCCCTCATGGTGTGCCTGGAGGGTAGCACAGATCTCTCTAGCAGTGGTGAGATGGCTCACACACTCAAATTCAGTGGGACCTAAGCCAGAAAACAAAATGTTCACCGCTTTGTTGTTGTTCTGATGTTGGGCGATAATATCAGGAGTATTACGCTTAGCAACAGACAATAGTGTTAAAGTAGCGTGAACACAAATGTCCCAAATGTCCGAGCTTTGGCTCATGATATAGGCTCGCATGCGAGTCTTGCAATAATTATAGCCATAAGCTTCCAAGGACAGGACCTTTCTAGGAGAAGTCATGATCACTACCTGGGTTTAGAACCGGTTAAGGTATGGAAAAACCCTAACCAGGCTCTGATACCACTTGTAGGACCGAAAGTAGCGACCAGAGGGGGTGAATGGGCGCCTAAAAATTATTTCGAATCAATGGCCTTCTCCCAACACCCAACGCACCTCAACAGACAACTAACAGAAACAAGAACAGCCCACAGGTCCAAAAATAATCTAGCCTAAAAAACGACAAGTGTCCTAGAAATAAAGACACCAAAACAATGCTTATAAGCATATTAACAGAGCATTTAAAACATGGACATTTCAACCTTCACGAAAATAAATCATCACTGGCATTTAATTTTAAGTGCACGTGAAACGAGAGATCTTACTGTTCACGGTTGTCTCCAGTTCGATACTTGTCGAAGCCGGTTCGAAGTCCTCGTGCGAAGTCTGGAGTAATTACCTTGGTTCGGCATTATGCAGGAGCTTCTGCTTGCTTCCTTGGACAAACCAAAACAAAGTTGCTGAAAAAATATGTGTTGGCTTGGTGAAGAAAACTATGTAGTAGCACTGTGCACAGCAACAACAACAGCACAACAGTGTCTAGAACTTGTGCTGAGCACGTCTACAGGAATTGTTGTTGTCTGCGCCTACAGGAACTACTGCTGCTGTGTGCGCCTCCTAATTCTCTGCATCGACTGGTAGTCTCGAGCGCCTAGGCTTTGGGGGAAATAGGACACACAATATTGAAAACAAAACTACATGTAGCTACCTACTCCCACAAACGCAGATCAAAAAGCAGGTGAATAAAATGAAAAATATTCTTCTGCCAGCAGCCCTTGACAGTGCAACTTTAGGACCAAGAACTTCTATTGGTTGTGGTCTCCTGGTCAGTGTACCAGGCCCCAAGCTGCCATCCCAGAGGTGGATTAAACAATACAGAACAGAGATAAACTCCTGCTGCAAATTGATTTCTCAAGGAACTAAAACTCTCTAGTGACAACCACAAACATAGAAGAACACAGATTTGAGCCAATAAACAAAAACAGTAGTGTAATGTTTTTTTTTGAACTGAGATGCATGAACTGTGGCACTGAATGGATAGGTTATTGTGTGGAGCAGAAAAACACCTCAGTACAATGCTCAAACAAGAATAAAAATCAACCGGACGAAGAACAATACAGCAGCGCCCCTTAGAGAAAATGGCTAGGTAGAAACAACGATCCAAAAGAATAGTGGCGGCTGTGAAACAAAAGGATGAACTCATAATTTTTCATTAAAGTGAGTTAACCCTAACCCTAGGGATTGGGGCCCTATTTATAGGCAGCCCAATAGCCTAGGAAAATACCAAAAGACCCTTATGGTTTTTTACAGATGCTGAAATAAAATGGAAAAGACAAAAATGCCCTTAGGATATTTTTACAGACTCGACTGACTGACTGTGGGCCTAAGGACAAAATAGTAAACTCCTAATTACAGATGACTTATCCTGAAGCGGAGCTTTCGTAGCGACTACGGCTTCGCCTCAGAACGGTCCGATCCGAGATCAGGGGTTGTCAGTTTTGCGCCAAAACTGACAAAGAATCCACCGACTTTGCACCGGGTACCGAGATTGGGCCGGCCCGACTCCGCAGCTCCCTCAGCCCGGCAATCGCTCGCCGCCCGTGTACCTGAGTCAATCCCGTTTAACGGCCCAGTGGATCCTCTGCTGCTCCTAGCCCATGTACCCGGATTGGGCCAGCCCGACTTTGCGGCCCCTCTGCCTGACAGTCGCTTGCTGCCCGTGTACGTGAGTCTCATGCGGCCCAGACACAGTAGGTCTTTTCTCCTCATCAGCCCTCTTTGACTTGCATTGACAATGACTCATCACATCTGGAGCCATGAGGCCCACGCTCTTCAGCATGGCTCCTCACCTTTCTATGACAAAACACCTAGTTTATGTCATATAGACATTCTCATTTAAGAACTTATTGAAAATGTCATCTTTACATTAATCTGATGCAATTTTAAGACATAATATGCCTTAGTGATTCTTAAAAATCCTTAGATAAGACATGCGAAAAATGTGCCATTTAATTTGCTTCTTATCTAAGTTGGCACATTATTTACTAAGTTAGAGGGTTGTTCCTTTATTTCTTCATTAGCATCATCTAGAAATGTAGATTCCTGAATAACAGGAGTCTCATGAACAATAGATGTCGCTAATGAAGGTCCAAACTCAAGCGTTTGGACAAACAAGCACTACCGCAGGGTACATGAAAAATTCCTTCTAAATCATTGGAGTGAGTACACTAACCCACTTCTCTTCAAGATTAATTTATCTAAGTATCATGCTCCCCCTCATTAGAGCATCTTCAAAAGACATGCCTCGTTTCTTCAAACTTTGTATGTCTATCAGGACATTAGAAAATGATATCACTTAGACTTATCCTTATGGTCAATAAAATTGGCAACTTACTGTCTTAGGACTTTAACTTATTAATATTTGGATTAAAACTATAGCCTCAGCAGGACGATATACCCATATTCTAAAATAATTTAGAAAAATTTTAGGCACCGACTTATTAGGAATCCAATTAAAAATATGAATGGTGTTTTTAATGCCTCCATCCACAAATTAATTGGTAGAGTGGAATATCTTACCATAATACTTACTATGTCCACTAAGGTGTGATCATACTTTTAGACACTCTATTTTGTTGAGGTCCACCCGGTATAAAATACGGGGCTATTATGTCATTTTCTATAGAACCTTGCAAAAAGGTCTAAGAAATTGGCCATACGGGGTATATTAACCATAGCACGGTCAGAACTTACTCTTTTAATCTTTAGATCGTGCTGATAAAAGAAACAACCTTACAACATCTTAAATTCGCCCTTTCATTGGATAAATGTCGTGCAAATGATCATTTATAAATGTTATGAATAAATCATAACCATTCACAGACAATATAGGAAATCAATCACACAAGTCTATGTGAACTTAATTGAACTTAGTAGTAGTAACTTTATCAATTAATTCTAAATCACTGTTAGGCAGAATTAGAATCAATTGAATTTAAACATAGTAACTTTATCACCAACGTTGGTTAGGAGACAAAATTACTACAACAGTTAAACTTAAAATTACTACTTCATTTTATGTATTTCTTAATTTATTTGTCGTAATTGTCTTAATGTAATCTTTGAATAAAACTTAGTCTAAATAAACTAAAGCAGAAGACTCAACGTTCAATCCTCCCCCTCGAAATATGGTCCATAAGATAGTGCCATAATTTCGAAAATACGTCATCAATTCTTAATGCTCTTATCCTTATTCTCAAAAGACAAAATCATTATAAGAAAATAATAAAGTTTGTCATGCTCAAAAGCAAGACTAATGACTTTATTTTTAAGTACGAAAATTCATCTATTACCATTCTTATTCATCCATTTTGAGAACTCCACTTATTTTTTCATGTGGTGTTCCTCCTTACAATGTCTGTATATATCCTTCAGAACATCATGTTCCTTAATATGAGCTTATAAGAGGAGTCCTTAGCATCATTAGAACAAGTCTTATAATGCTTCTTCCCCTTTATTTCATGTTACACATTATGACCTAAATCACTATGTGCTTTCTTATACAAAATTTGAAATTAGAATGTCTAAACTCCAATTTTCAGGCTAGGAAGTTGTAGTTGACCGCAAAATGCTTAAAGTCGTTAGGGAGAGACATCAAAATCAAATTGATAAGGAAATCATCAGAGATCTCCATATCTAGTTGATTCAGCAGGGAAGCCCTATGAATCATCCTCAGTATGTGCTCTCTAACTCCTCCGCTGCAGAATTATACAGTGGTGAGTTTCTTAATAAACGTACTAACATACGCATGGTGGGGTCCTATGAACTGACTTTCCACCTTCCTGAGATATTGTTTTGCAGTATCGAAAGGTGGAATAGAACCCCTAACTTTGTCCAAAATGGACCTCTTAATTATCTTTAAGAATTTTTGGTTCGAATGATTTCACATAATACGCTCTAAGTCGTACTTAATTCTTAAAGTTGTGAAGTCTAGTGTCCTTACGGCAAGAGCCTCCTGGCTCTCATCGTCATGTATCACTGGCTCCACAGGCTCAATGGGACAATCATGCATCAATGCAAGATCAATGTCCCTTAGCACAAGTGCTATCTCAATGTCTTCTCTCCATGAACCATAGTTCTTACCATTGAGAGTCTCAATGGCGGAGAGCTTGCAAGACTTACTGCCTAAAATGAATAATTTTGAAGGACGTTATATTGTAGACATGAATATAGCACATGAAAATTTAACGTTGGTCAAAATCAACATGTGACATACTTAAATTTGTAATTAATTCTAAATCACCGTTGGGCAGAATTAGAATCAATTAAACTGAACCCATAGTAATTTCATCACTAACGTTGATCAGGAGATAAAATCAATATGTTATCAAATTACAACATTTATAATGCCAAATTAAATTATCTCATTGGTTCAAATTTAATTGACATAATAAATGCTACTTAAATGACATGACGAACATGGTATTAATATTAAAACAGTGTATGCACAGCGGAAGTCTTAATCATAATAAATACACTTGTTTAATCAATAATAACAATTCTGAATTTACAACATTGAACTAATTTTAAACAATGTATGCACAGCGGAACACTTAATCATAATTAATACACTGCTTAAAATAGTAATAAATTTCTTAATTTAAACTTAAACAAAAAATTCTAAACAAATATTCATCAATTAAATATAGTCCTTAGACTAAATTCAATAAGGAAAATATCATAAAAGTACTTAAAAATGCTACAAAATTCAGAATAAACTTACTGAATCTATACAAAACTATACAAAAATTTCCTCACTAGATAACTATCTTTTTCTTAATTTTGGGCATTTTTCTGAATTTCTAGATAGTACTTAAATAGAGAATGTAATTCTGAAAATCTAGAAAATCAAAAATTTATTCGACCCGAAACAGTACAAAAAACCGGCCCAATAGCGAAAATCCCACGGGCCAACTAAATCTGGGCCCAGGCCAGGAAAGTGTCGCGCTCCTGAGCGCACAACTTGGGCCTGCGCCAGGATTTCACCCCCCCCCCCCCCGCCTAGGCCAAAAATAGTCCAAGTAATCCTGGCCGTCGGATCTAATCTGACGGCTAGGCGCCGACTTCGGCGAATAAAAACCGCAGCTGCCCCCGCCCAAACCCTAACAGCCATTCCCACCACCTAAGCGAGCGAAGCGACGTGGCGGTGCTAGCGGCGGAGCGCCGCCCGCTGTCTAGTTGGTCGGAGCTCACGTGCTCACCCGTGGGTGAGCGGGGCTCTGTCGAGCTAACCGGTGGTGGTGAAAACCGCCCGACCCGAGGGCCAAGGCAGTCGCCGGCCTTCTTCCCGGCCTCCGGCGAGCAGCGATGATGGCAGCGAGGAGCCAAGGTAAGTCCCCGGCCCCTCCTCTTGGGCATAAATAGGGTTAGGGTTTCAGAAACCCTAACCCTAACTTATGATCCAACCCCTTTTCTATTTTTTGTTCTGAGTATCTCTTCTGTTCCTCCCGAATCCCTATAGTCTCTTCTTCAAAAAAATGACGGGGTCCTGAGGGGTTATATTAGGGTTCTTACTTGTTCTTTTTGGGTTGAACAACGAGCGGGTCTTAGGGGTGTTGTTACTTGATTTCTGAGGGGAATCTGAGGGAGTACTTAGGGTTCAGATTTACGATTTATTTCCGAATCCGAGGGGACTTAGCAGCGTCCTTATGGTTAGGGTTCCCTGAAACCCTAATCCTAAGATCTTCCCTGTTCGGGATCTGAGAGCAGTAGTGGCGTCGGCTCAAGGGAGCCACATGTCACCCTAACCCTTAACTAGTCTAAGCCCTAGAACAAACACTAGCTCTTATACCATTGTTAAGTCTTAGGGGTCTAAGGATCATCTAGGGTTAGGACTAGCAGGGCGCTTAAGGTTACCTTTTGGGTTGCTCGGAGATGAGGAAGACGCCATGGGCGAGGTGTTGTGGCGTCTAGGTCCAGGCGAACGGCGACAAAGGTTAGGGACCTTCCCGTTGCTTCGGCACTACTGTTAGATCGGTTTTGGGACTTAGGTTTTGGGAGAAGTAGAGCAAGTGGTCCATCAAATCAGATCACAAACTCAAGCCATTCCCTTTATAGTGCCGCGCAACAGGGGGGCCTAACAAATTTCTATTGGGCGCTCCCGATCACTGCGCAAGGGGATTAGACGCATGTGCATGGCCTATGCGCATGCGGAGAGGGACTTAGTCCCCTCTTCTCCAGAAGATCTGTAGCTAACAAGGTCATGTACGTGCGACAGTTTTTTAAGAACTGGTCTCAAATGAATCGTCTAATATGGCATTGAAAGGTCGTGGACGACGTTTCGTCATAGATGACCCTATGTCTATAACGTGTGAGTTATTTGTGACATATAGTAATTTCTGACTCATCACAGATGTGACGTGACCATCTACCCACAACTTTAACACAACTTTGGAATTATGTGTGAATATAATGAGCTGTACGTGAGGCCATGAAAGTTGTAGGTTAGAGATGTGAGTCTCTACGAGAGTGATGTGGGCCGTGGGGTTATAGTTTGAAGATGTATGACTATATAACTATATTAGGGTGATCACGGAAACTTGAGCTCAACACGACGAGTACCTATATATTGTTACCGAACAAACGAACAGTACGTGGTGGCTTAGGAGGAACTTAAAAAGGTCATCCAACGATATAAAGGAAATATCTAGCTAGTTTTGAGCGAGAAATAAACAAATCTGGTAGTTTTATAATAAGAAATTACCCCCCCCCCACCCCCCCCCCCCCCCCCCTCTATCTCATAATCAGTTAGTATTGAAAACCTTATATATTAAGTAAATTACTTGTGAATTGTGATGTTCAATTTTAATCCATATGTTTAATGGGCCTTGCCCCACGACTCAAAATCACATAGATAGGAATGCAGATGGGCCGCTTTACGTGGCTTAGTCGATCCTCTCTGCCTTCGGCAGAGTGACGGCAAATATCTGTAGAGTTTCATAAAAATCTCAATAAATTGTCATGTGAAAGAGTTGTTATCGTACTAACAACATATACAACATTCTCTTTATTTTTGTGATAATAGGACACATTTTTGGGTGCCTATATGATGGTGCGTGCATATATATAGAACAATAAATACAATAAAAGTATTTGTTAGGACCGAATAATAATATGAGATGTACCGTCCATTATTTAGGGATCGGGACAATTAGATCATTTCTCGTTTCTCCTCTTCAAAGCACTTGAAATAGAGAGGACTAACAAACAGTACTGTAATGGGCTGCAAATTAAGCCCACTTGCGTCAGAGAAATAAAACGGGTTGTTGTCTTCGTAAAGTATATCGTCCGTACGGTACACCGTGGCTTAGTTTTTTTGCTTGAAATAATTAAATACTACATCTTTCAGCAAAGCTTTGTTAGCTAGTGGAAAACCGTGTTTTTTAAGCACGCTCGGTTCATAAAAGAGTAAGACTATTATCCTCCGTCAGGTCTAAATCTCTCTAAAATTAAAAGCTTTGGTCCAAGTCTCTTTTCTTGAGATTACTGTTGAGCCGTATCATAGCACCTCATCAGGCCTGACTAAATCCTTCTACGGATATTCATGTAGGCTATTGTTGTTTATACCCAACGATAGATAGAGAGCCCAGTATAAAGACCAAGCTTTAGTACCAGGTGGAGAGCCTAGTTGGTACTAAAACTTAGTCTTTTGTACCATGTGTGGATTCCTTGTTCGGTATTAAATGGTGTATTAGTATCAGTTGAATAACCAATACTAACATGCCACACCCTTTAATCCTAGATGGATATTATCGGCTCTAAATCTGTGACTAAGGGGGTTTTCAACCAGTACTAAAGACATGTTCTCTAGTATTTATGTTCACTCCATATTCGTACCGATGATATCCATTTCCGATCCGTATCCTTATTTAAAGTATCTGAACCCAAATCTAAATCCGAACCATATAAAAAAATATGAAATCACTAGTATTGGTTCGTATTCGATCTGTTTTCATGCTAGTACTAACATTTCATTTTGTTCGATCACGCCCTTAATGTTAGCCTTATGGTACGATATAGTGCTTGGGTGCACCGAAAGAGCCAAATTATGGAGTAAATGATGAGATGTCATCTCGTCAATTATACGTAGTACTGCTAAAAAGAAAAGGAATTAAAACCCGGCAAAGTTAAATGCAAGCGCTCTAAATATGACAGTTTAGCTAATGCATTGCATAAAATCAAATCAATCTTGTGTACCGATCAGTTTATTGTATCAGATCAAATATTAAGTAGGATTTTTTTGCAATGTTGTATGTTGGAAAAAATTAAATATTTTATTTTAGATTTTGTATGAAATGATGAGATGTCAACTTCATGTGACACTTTTGATGGGCCGAAAGCCATATCGAACCATCGTCTAAACTTTAAGGACATGTTTATAGATAAAATAAAATATTAGGAACCATACTAACCATCAAACAAAACTTTAGGAATCAAGTTTGCTAATTGCTATCCTCCCTAAATAATAATGGAGTAAATTGCGCGCAAAAGACAAATACAAATTTGCCAAGGAAAAATGAGCATGGCCTAGATTAAATCCCATTCAGGCTATCTATGTTTTAACTTTTAAAGTCACTTAGTTAATTTATTTTTTGGATCGAGCAGTTAGCGGGTTATTAGAGGCCTTTCCTTGAGATCACTAGCTAGTTGAAAAAGTGTAACTGCAGTTTGTAAACATTATTCTGAAGCACCCGATTCTGAAAAACAGTGCACTATAGTACGTCAAACACAAACAGAAGCTAAGAAATTATAATCATATGAGAGCAGCATGTTTATTTAATTATTTGAAAATTTTCACAGAATATGGCCAGTGGACTATGATCTCGTGAATTATAGATGCGATGTCCAACATGAATTGTCTGAACCCGAATCTGCTAACAACTATTACAAAATGTGACACGCCGGGGATAAAAATGCGGCGATGGCTAGTGCATCAACAGTGAAGATGCATGGATCGGCCCTTCGGTTATCCATGACAATTGACACACGGTATGCAAAGGGGTTAATTAAAACTTTTCACAACAAATGGCATCAAGTTGAGAGTTTTCAAGAACAACTATGTTGAGAGGGTATGGGGAGGCGACGCGGGTGGCGTCCGCCATCGACATTGGGGTTCCTGGGCCTTCCTCGTCGGCTGCCGTGGGCCGTCTTCCGGTCATTGGAGGTCCTGGTTCGTCTTCTGCTTGTGGTGGTCAGGTCCCTATTCCATGGGCTGTGGAAGTTTTTCTGGATCGGGCTCCCTCGTTCTCTCCGGATGAGGTGATTGAGGAGAGTTCGGGCCGGGCCTTTCTTCTGGAGGATAAGGACAATGCTGATGGCTTAAATGTTGGGGAGATTTTCAATCACTCGTGGTTTCCTGCAAAGGCATCCTGGGTTTGGGTTCCTCGGGGTTCTCCGCTGTGCTTCTCGTCCCTAGAGCTAGGGTTTTCGGCTTCGGTGGCTGACATCCAGCGTTTTGGGGCTTCGACGCTGGCGCTTGAAGCGGGCGTCCCCTAGGTTCGTGGATTCCCGTTCATTTGCGGAAGTGGTTGGTGGGGTGGATATGGATCGGAAGTGGGTTGAAGGGAAAGGAGGTGGGAAACGGCGTATGTTTGATCGTGATGGGGGAAGGGGTGAAAGAGATCATGGTGTTGGGGGGATGGAGGTGGAAGAGGTTCTGGATGGAGGGACGGATTTGGGGGTGAGGGAGGAGGGAGAGGTTCTGGCTGGAAGGATTGGGATAAGAAACAGCCGGATGGTTTTCGGAATGAAGAACGGTCGTTCGTTTGGAAGAGAGATGATGGTCCTGGTGGGACGCCGAGTCGCCGGGAGTTCAAAGGAGGGAGGGATGGCAAGTCTGAAGAGATAACTTGTTTCAACTGCGGGATGTCGGGGCATCATCAAGCTCAGTGTATGAACCCTACTTTGTGTTTTGCATGCAAGCAGTCAAGTCATATATCTTCTAAGTGCCCCCTCATGGACGTGCAGAAGATTGGGAGAGTTGTTCCATCTTAGAGCTGTGTGGATACGGGATCCCCAATCAAGCGTTTCATCAGTTGGATATTGCTGTTCCTGAATTGAGATCTGCCAAAGTGGCTTGTGACTGGGGTTCTTACGGTTGAAGAGGGTGTGTGCACCGAGGCAATGATTCTAGTTGAACTTAAGCATTTGTATGCACTGTCGTGGGATTGGAGTGTCCTCCAGATTGATGATAAACAATACTTGATTGAGTTCCCGTCTAAGGAAGCTAGATGGGAATTAGCGAGACTCAAGTGCTTTGAATTTCAGAAGTTCAAGATCAGGGCAAACATCCGTGTATCAGAGAGGGCTATCAATGCCACATCCAGTTTGCATTCTGTGTGGGTGAAGGCTTTTGGGATCCCGCAACTTGCGAGGGAGGCGATGTATGTTAAGTGCATTGCCAAGCTGATTGGGTTTCCGGTGGATGTGGATGCTGGGAGTTTCAATGGATCGGGTCCTGTAAGGGTGAAAGTGCATTGTAGGGATCCGTGGAAGACTGAAGGTTTTTCTGAAGTGTTTGTTAATGAAACTGGTTACAAAATTAAGTGGGTTCCTGAACTAGAGGGGGTTAGGGTTATCGCCCAAATCCTGATGAATTTAAAATTCAGGGTGATGGTCATGAGTCAGATGGGCGTAAGAAGGGGAAGGAGCCTGAGAACAAAGAGTTTCATGAATCTTCGGGCTCATCCTTGGTTAAGAAAGATGGAAGTGCTCTCAATAAGGGAAAGCAACAAGATGATTTGGAGCGGAATGATGATTCGGAAGATGGTTCTGAAGATGATGTTTCTGTCACGCCTCCCGACTCATTATTATCATCCGATTGGGGGTAATGCTCATGGGGAGGCGGAGGTGTATGCTGCCAACTGTTTGGCCCTGCCTGCTTCTGTGCCCGGTAGATGGGTGTATCAGTTCAGAGGGGGAGATGCTGAATTTGTCCTTGGATTCAAACCATTGGAACCAGATGATGATTCCGTTCTCTCAGGTTGAGGAGGTGGTGGAAGCTTCAGGGGTGATTGAGATTGAGCAGGTCGGTGGGGGGATCATTCAGGCGATGAAGGCGGTGGTCAGAAGAAGATGAATGAGAAAAAGCCTCGGGCTGTTAAAGGAAAGAAAAAAGTCCCTCCTGTTGCTGTCCGTCAAAGCTTGAGGATCAAACGGGACGGGGTTCCAATTCAGTTAAAAGCGCAGATGAGGGCGGACCAGAAGAATGAAGTGTCAGGTGTGTCCCGATACACTGTTCTACAGTCTATTGCTCCTGACCATCTTGTTTCGATTGCTGTGGGCGCGGGTATTAGTTTGGGGGATTCTAAAGAGGAAATAGATACTCACATTGAGTTAGTCAAAGCGAAAGAATTAGCTCAGGCGCTCCTGTGTGAGGCTAAAAATAAGACTCCCAGAGTCGGTGTGGAACCTAGATCTGATGTTAATTCATCTAGGGCTCACCTGTTGGAGTTGGTGGAGCCTCAGGTTGAGCATGATGATGTGGGGGTGGGAGTTCCTCTGTTAATTCATGAAGGTCCTTTACTGGAATGTGCGTGGGTTGGGTAATGGTGGTAGACAAAAAATATTGATTGATTTGATGTACAAGCATAAGTTTGATTTTATTTGCCTTCAGGAAACTATCCGTGTGAGCTTTACTTCTAGAGAGTTGGATGCGTTCTGCTTAGGGAGAGATTTTTTTCTGGCTCACTAAACCTGCTGTTGGTCACTCTGGAGGGTTGCTTTTGGGGGTGAATCTGAGTGTGGTCAAGGTGGTTAGCTCTGATCTAGGGGAGTTTTTTGTTAGTTTAGTCCTAGAAGGAATTGATTCGAAGCGGTGTTGGGAGTTGGTTAATGTTTATGGCCCGGTGGCTGCTGAGGCTAAAAGTAGGTTTGTGTTAGAATTGTCTGTTAAAGTGAGGAACCAACAGATTCCTGCTGATGATAGGGGGTGATTTTAACATGATTAGGTACTCTTTTGAGAAATCTAGGGGGACTTTGCATTGGAATTGGATGAGAACCTTCAATGATTTCATTAATGAGGGGGAGTTATGCGAGTTAGTGAGATTGGGTTGTAAATTCACGTGGTCGAACAAACAATCCCCTCTGACCCGTGAAGTGTTGGATAGAGTGCTGGTTTCGACGTCCTGGGATAATCTTTTTCCGCTTTCGGTGGTTTACACTTTGACAATGGTGGGTTCGGATCATTGTCCGCTGATGGTGGATTTGGATAGAAAGATAACTCCGGGTCATCCTAGGTTTCGATTTGAAAATTCTTGGTTGCAGATGGAGGGTTTTAAAGACTGGGTGCATCATATTTGGTTGAGTAGGGGTCATGATAGAATTCTGGATTTCTGGAAAAGGCAAGGCAATTATCTCAGGAGAAAACTTTCTGGTTGGGGTCTTAATATTAGAAAATTAAATCTTGAAGAGAAAAATCAACTGCTAGACAGAATTAGAGAGTTGGAGGTGAAGGCTGAGCGGTTTGATCTATCTGTAGACGAGTGGTCGGAGAGGTATCAATCAGATCTTAATCTTTCGGAAATTTATCAGAGGGAGGCTGAATATTGGAGGAGACGCAGTGGCCAGCAATGGTTGCTGAAGGGGGATGCAAATACGAACTATTTCCACAAAATAGCTACTGGTAGGAAGAGGAAAAAAGACATCCATATGCTGGAAGAAGATGGGGTGGTTATTCAGGGGGTGGACGATCTAAAATCTCATATTTACGGTTACTATAAAAAAATTTTGGGGCTGAACCTATGAACAACTTTCATCTGGCTCAGGATATGTGGGAGTCGAGGAGGCGAGTCGAGGCGGATGATTGTGTTGAATTAGTCCGTCCGTTTTCTTTAGAAGAGCTGGACTCGGCTTTTGGGGGGAATGAAGGGGAATTCTGCCCCAGGCCCGGATGGGTTTTCGGTGCTCTTTTATAAGGCTTTCTGGCCTCTTTTCAGGGTCCAGTTCAAGGAAATGTTAGATGATCTCTTTGATGGTTTGTTGGACATTGGCAGAATTAACTATGGGAGGATTGTGCTTCTTCCCAAAACTAATGATGCTTGCTCTATTAAGCATTTCAGGCCAATCTGTCTGCTGAATGTGTGTTTCAAGATCATTACTAGAGTTCTCACGCTTAGGTTGTCCAGAGTTGCTGATAAAATTATCGACCCTTGTCAGTCTGCTTTCATCCCGGGGAGGAATATTTTGGAAGGGGTGGTTTCGTTACACGAAATTTTACATGAGGTTAAGGTGAAACAACAGAAGGCTGTGATTTTAAAACTCGACTTTGAGAAGGCCTATGATATGGTGAATTGGGGGTTTCTGTTTGAGGTGCTGTTGAGGAAGGGGTTTCCTCAGAAATGGATAGAGTGGATTGAAAAAGTGGTGGTTGGGGGTAGAGTGTCTGTTGATATTAATGGGACTGAGGGAGGTTTCTTTAGAACTTACAGGGGTGTTAGGCAGGGAGATCCTCTTTCCCCCATGTTGTTCAACTTAGTTGGTGATGCCTTGTCTGAGATTCTTCTTTGGGCTAAAGAGAATGGATTGTTGACAGGCTTGGTGCCACATTTGGTCCCAGGAGGGGTATCCCATCTTCAGTATGCAGACGATACAATTTTAATGATGGGGTATTCTGAACAAAATTTTGTGACTGTGAAGTTCCTCCTATACTGTTTTGAGGAAATGTCGGGGTTGAAGATTAACTATCAGAAGTGCGAAGCTTTCACTATCGGGGTTTTAGAGGGAGAAGCGAGAAGGGTGGCTGATGTGTTCAATTGTAAACCTGGGGTGTTTCCGATGGTTTATCTGGGGTTACCTGTCAGTCATTCCAAACCTTCTAGATCGGATTTCCAAGGCATTATCCAAAAAGTCGAAAAGAAGTTGTCCACCTGTAAATGTGGCCATCTGTCCTTTGGGGGGAGAATGATTATGATTAATTCATGCCTTAGTAGTATTCCGCTTTATAATATGGGTGTGTATCAGCTTACTGAGGCTATCCACGGGCAGTTGGACAAAATTGGGGGCAGATTCTTCTGGGGGTTTGGGTCTTGCCAAGAAATTTCACATGGTGAATTGGAAAACTCTTTGCTTACCTAAAGATTTTGGAGGGTTGGGGTTTCTGAATACTATAATTATGAATGTGGCTTTGTTGTCCAAGTAGCTGTTCCTGTTATGTGATGGCAAAAAAGGGCTTTGTTTTGATATTTTGAGGAAAAAGTATGGTTTAGCGGGTAGCATCTTTAACACGCCTAAAGTCAAAGGATCTTACTTTTGGACCAAGGTTAGGAATCTCGCTAACCTGGTCCAGAAGCATTGTAGCTTCAAGTTGGGCGATGGCAAAAAAATCATGTTTTGGGAGGACGTTTGGGCGGGCGATGTTCCTCTTAAAGTGAGATTTAACCAAATTTACTGGATTTGTGAGGATCCCTCTGTGCTAGTTAGGGAGGTTTGGAGTAGGGATTGGGTGATTCTAACCAGAAGGACCCTATCTGTTGCGGAACATGATCAGTGGACTGAACTTAACGTGTTAGTGAATCACATTACTATGATCGATCAGCCTGACCAGGTTAGGTGGTGTGAGAGTAATAATGGTTTCTCTACCAAATCTTTGTACAATTGGCTGTCTTTCGGGGGGGTGAGGGACGACACTTTCAAGCATGTTTGGAAATGTGCCGCCCCCCTAAAAAACAAATGCTTTCTCTGGCTCGCCTTGAAGGGGAAAATTCAGGTGGGAGATGAGTTGTGTAAGAAACACTGGAGAGGTGATCCCTCCTGCTCGCTGTGTGGACAGCGTGAGACTGTTGACCATGCTCTGTTCCATTGCGATTTGGCGCTTTTTCTGTGGTGCGTTGTTAGAGATGCGTTGGGTTGGTCCCGAGTGCCAAATAGCTATCGAAATATCTGGGAGGTGTGTGATTTCTTCCTTAGTGACACAAGGAAACAAAGCATGCTGGGAATTCTTGCTGCGGGGGCTTGGGTGATGTGGATTATGAGGAATAACTATATCTTCAATAAAACGTTGCCTGCTAATGTTTTGGATTTGCCTTACAAATTAACAAGTCTTGTTTTTCAGTGGAGGATGCTGGCTCCGGCTCGACTGCGGGCCGAGACAGAAAGAAGCCACAGCTTGCTGTCTGCAATGCTCCAAAGCATCGTGTCGGGGGCAAGAAGAGAAAGTGTCCTGGCTCGCTGACTTGAAGGATCGTGCCGCTGTTTTCGGTGGCATCGGCCTAGTTATCAGGGTTCTGGTCGAGAGTTTTGGGGGCTTCAGTTGTTTTGGGTTGCTCTTCCAGTTTGTTTGGGTAAAAATGTTGTCGTTGTAAGTTTCTGGCGCTTATTTTGGTACCTCGTTGTGGCCTGTTGTCCGTAGCGACGCTTATGCCCCAGCTGTTTTGAGATTTGTGTCGTTTGGTATTTCTCTTGGTTGTCTTCGTAGTCGGATGGTTGTCGTTTTGGGTGCTCTGTAAAGCTGGTCTCCCCAGCGTAAACTTTGTTCTACTTTCGGTTTTCAATATAAGTCGGGCATAATCTGTTTATGCCTGTTTTCAAAAAAAAAAAAACTTTCACAAGGGCCGCAGATTCGTCATTCCTGCCTCTTGCGGCTAAGCATAGGAGACACCAATTCGGACAGGTGAAATGTTCAATTGGGGCATAAGAAACGATACGGTATGGAGAATGATCAATGATCCTGATGAGATAAAACGACGGCTAAAAATAATTTGCAGTCAACCTCCTTTACCGAACTCACATCAGTAATAGTACAGGCTAGGGTCCCACAGACTGCACGCTAAGCTTATTTAGTCTTTCACAGGCAATCGATGTGTGTGTGTCGGAGACTTTGTTTGTTACAGATGAATTCATGATAATCTATTTAAGCACAATTGTTTTTACGCATGAGTTACCAGTTGTGAGAGTATAATGAACAATAATAAATTTTATCTAAATTTGACTTGATTTGTAAAATAAAATAGAACGATTATAGATTTATATTTTCACGTTAACATGAAAAAAAGCCTAGCACTGTACGACCCAAAAGCTGTAAACTGACCCTAAAATGAACTAGAGGTCAGAGCAAATGGTGGACATGTTTAGTGACAGGAAAGCTTTATTCCTTTGAATCCGTCACCCTCACTTCACTAATCATTAACTATTTATGCATTGCATGCGTTCGAGTTGGAACTGTAGTCAAACAGGAACTTTTTATGCTTTGCAAGTTGTAGACTTTGCCACAGCTGCCATACTTATCGCTGCTATTCGCATCATACAAAAAATAAAAGCCAACGAGTTATGTGTCGTCCCTTGTGGACTGCTGTGTGGTAATGCCCACCAATTATTGGCTCAAGCTTAATTTATTTATGTTTGCTTGTTTTTCTAAAGAATTAATCTTGCATCTTATTCTGGCCTCACCTTGCCGATCCTAAGGAAGATGGGGTACCTCACCGTCTTCACCACCGCCCTGTCGCCGCCCCACGCCTTGTCGAACACTCGCACCGTGGCCTCATCGAGCAACTCGATCCCCTTCTCCTTGGCCGTCTGGTACGCCGACCACGACGTGATGTACGTGAGGTAGTCGTCGAGGTCCATGCGGCGCTCCGTCGAGAACTCGAACGGCCCGGTGTGGGTCTCCCCGTCGACGGGGTCGAAGGGGAAGTCAACGCTGTTGTACCTGTCGTCGACCATCCGCCGGTTGGGCGCCCAGTACGGCTGCGACGCGGAGTAGAGGCGCCAGAAGGCGTCGTCCACGGCGGCGGCGCCTTCGACACAGGGCTCGGTGTAGCACCAGGCGGCGAGCACCCCGTCCCGGCCGTGACGCGGTGCGCGCAGGACGGAGCGGACCTGCTCGTAGAAGCGTGGCAGGTCGAGCCAGTGGAAAGCCTGGGCCACGGTGACGAGGTCGACGGAGCCGGGCGGCGCGACGGCGGCGTGGATGTCGGCGAGCGGGAGGTCCGGTGGCGTGTGGACGTAGCGGACGTTGGGGAGGCGCGGCGCGTAGTCGAGCTGCTGCGCGCTAGTGTCCGTGCCCACCACGTCCTTGTACAGCTTCGCCAACTGCACGCGCAGAGAGTAAACAAACGCCACGAACAAATTAAGTTTTTTAAACTATTGTGCCAAGTCTATTAATTCTAAATTACATGGACTTTTACAATTGTAACGATAATTAAAAGCATGCAAGAAATTGCACTTTAGTCAAAACCGAAAGGACGACGGGCGAATGGGTGAGAACGGAACTACAGAACTAGTTGGAGGGAATCATGCATGGAACTGTGCAGATTTATATTTCCGACTGAAAGTCTGAAACACGCCAACAGGGTATGCGCGATAGGGCCTCAAGGAGGGGGAGAGATGAAGCGGAGGCTCACCGAGGCGACGGCCTGGCCGCTGCCGGTGCCGACGTCCCATGCGAGGTCGCGACCGGCCGTCTTGGAAGCGATAAACTCGAAGAGTTCCGGCGGGTAGGACGGCCGCGTCGCCGCGTACTGCTTCGCTTGCTTCAGGAACAGATTCGCCATCTCTATTTGTTTGACTGGAGGACAATGTTTGTACTTGTCTCCCTCAGCTCGATCTGGATTTGATTTGCCAATTGGTCTGTCTTTAATCGCCGGTCGTGTTGAGCCAATGTGCACACATATATACTTATAGGCTCATGGCAGAGAGCATCGAAAGACAGCCACGGGTGGCGGCTAGCTAGAGCTCAGCTGCTGCTTCTTGGCAAGTGCTCTGTGTCACCGGAGCTAGCCGGGCTCTTTCTGGTGATGGCAGCAATTGGGCAACCGGTGATGATGACTTGCGAGACAAAAACCGTGCTTACTTCCCAAGCCATTACTTACCGGCACAGGCACAACGTGCATGACAACGAAAGGATCAGTCAAGTATATATGCTGTTGCCTTCTACGAAGATGCCAACGATAAGCAGGCTAGATCCATCCAACGATATTGTGATCGAGCTATAGCACTACTTTGTTGGAGCCCTAGGATAGATGACTGTTATTTTATTATCTCCAAAGATCAATCTACAGTCCATTAAATTTTTAACGCCAAAGATTTTTTTTTGCGGCGTTTTCTCCCACGGCGGGTTTGTTCCTTCCTCATGGCGCTGGCACAGCTCTGCATCAGAGAGCAGCCCGAGCTTATGCAGCAGCCAGGAATAGCTGTGGAGCGCTGCACTCACAGGCGCGTCAGAGGCAGTCCACTAGGGATATGGATTCTGGATATGCATGGAAACTAATTCGGATAGCGTTATTTACCACATTTTAATTCGAATACGAATATGGATTCGGATGTTCTCGAATACGTATACAAAACGGATGTTTCGAATACGAATATATATTCGGATGTTTACTCAGTTTAACTCCAAATGTTCGTTGTTTCACAAATTTTCCAAAAATCCAAAGGGTCCAATATATCAAATTAGAATTATAATTAATAAGAAACAATGATACACAATAAACCATGCACAAACTAAGTTTTTAAACAACACTAACTAAAATTCATCATACACAATAACCAACAAGAACTACATAAAGTCTTGAACTGAAATTCATCATACATGTCAACCAACAAGAACACACAAATTGAGTCTTTAAACAGCACAATCTAAATTTCATCATACAGCAATTTGGAAATAATTGGCTGAATTTTATTATTTTTAAAAATTAAACATTTTAAAAAAATTCTCAAAATATTTTAAAAAAATTATCATGTTATCTACGTATAATATTATAATATGACAAGTCTCGTATTTTTCAGACTTTATTTGATTTTTTTATAATTAAAAAACACTTAAGCTCCATATTACCGATGAAGTGTCGTAACATGATTTTTTTAACATTTATTTAAATTTAGTGGATAATAACTAAAAATGGACACAAAATAGTGAATATGATTTTTATATATATTTTAGTGCATTATTTTAAGTACTTGCAGGTCAAATTTCACATATTCCAATTTAAATCATAGAAACACAATTAATGAATTAAAAATAGCAAATGGGTCTAGAAAAATAAAAACAATTTATATGGAATGAGACATGTTGTATTTTGATTATATAAAAAATTCAAGTTCAAACAAATATTTAACCATAAATTTACTTTAAACCATAACATATTCCTTCTCAAAACTCTATTTCCTCTTGATAGAATCTCACATTTCTTAACATTCTATATGATAAATTTCTCGAAATATTTTCAAACTTTTATCATGGTATCTACGTATAATATTATAACACTGTGATAAGTCTCATATTTTTCAGACTTTATTTGATTTTTTTATAATTAAAAAACCCTTAAGCTCTACATTACCGATGAAGTGTCATAACATAAATTTTTTAACATTTCTTTAAATTTAGTGGATAAGAACTAAAAATGTACACAAAATAGTGAATGTGATTTTTCGATAAATTTTAGTGCGTTATTTTAGGTACTTGCAGTTCAAATTTCACATATTCCAATTTAAATACTAGAAACACAATTAATGAGTTAAAAATAGCAAATTGATATGGAAAAATACAAAATATTTATATGGTATGAGATATGTTGTATTTTTATTATATAAAAAAATTTAAGTTCAAACAAATATTTAACCATAAATTTACTTTAAACCACAACCTATTCCTTCTCAAAACTCTATTTCCTCTTTAGAGAATCTCAGATTTCTTAACATTCTATATGATAAATTTCTCGAAACATTTTCAAAATTTTATCATGGTATCTACGTATAATATTATAACACTGTGATAAGTCTCGTATTTTTCAGACTTTATTTGATTTTTTATAATTAAAAAACCCTTAAGGTCCACATTACCGATGAAGTGTCGTAACATAATTTTTTTAACATTTATTTAAATTTAGTGGATATGAACTAAAAATGGACACAAAATAGTGAATGTCTCGATAAATTTTAGTGTATTATTTTAGGTACTTACAGTTCAAATTTCACGTATTCCAATTTAAATACTAGAAACACAATTAATGAGTTAAAAATAGCAAATGGATATGTAAAAATAAAAAAAATATGGTATGATATATGTTGTATTTTGATTATATAAAAAAATTCAAGTTCAAACAAATATTTAACCATTAATTTACTTTAAACCATAACCTATTCCTTCCCAAAACTCTATTTCCTCTTAAGTGAATCTCAGATTTCTTGACATTCTATATGATAAATTTTTGAAACATTTTAAAAATTTTATCATGGTATCTACGTATAATATTATAATATTGTGATAAGTCTTGTATTTTTCAGACTTTATTTGATTTTTTTATAATTAAAAACCCTTAAGCGCCACATTACCAATGAAGTGTCGTAACATATTTTTTTAATATTTCTTTAAATTTCATGGATGAGAATTAAAAATGGACACAAAATAGTTAATGCAATTTTTTTATAAATTTTAGTGCATTATTTTAGGTACTTGCATTTCAAATTTCACATATTTCAATTTAAATCCTAGAAACGCAATTAATGAGTTAAAAATAGCAAATTTATCTAAAAAATACAAAAAAATTATATGAAATGAGATATGTTGTATTTTGATTATAAAAAATTAAATTTCAAACAAATATTTAACCATCAATTTATTTTCTTATTAATATTCACTAACTGATGTATTCCATAATTATATAAATAATAAATAAACCATTAATATAGTGATAATATATTATCTTGAGTCTAAGTTTAATCTGTGTGAAATCCTAAAACGAATACGGATGTATCCATTTTCATATCCACATTTAGTAGAATTCGGATATCCGTTTCCATATCCACATTTGTAAAACGAATTCGGATATTTTCGAATGTCATCCATATTTAATTCGGATACGAATACGAATATCCATATTTACAGTAATTCGAATACGAATACGAATAATTCATATATTCTGACATCCATATTCATCTCTATCCACGGTGACTTTGACAGCACGCGGGCCGAGGCACGGATGCTAGCTTGTGCAGCCTAGTCTGCAGCCTACTCAATTTCTTCATTGCACACGGCAGTGAGAAGAAAATTGCTTTTGTGCTTGGCTTCTCGTGCGGCGGGGGCGCGGCAAAGCAACACACGGCAGGCAGCTTCGTGCGGCGGAAATCATCTTGGCGCAATTTTTTTTGTGCTGTCCAGTTCGCATCGCGGCGGAAGAAAGTAAGAGCATCTCCATTGTAATTGCTATTTTTGACTTGCTATTCATAGCAATAGCAAGTCTCTCTATTTCAATTGGCTTGCTATATTGCTACTCACTCCATTGTACTTGCTATTTGACTTGCTATTTTAGAAAACTTGCTATTTCTCTCATCAAACTTGCTACATGTAGCAAGTTTGGTGAGAGAAATAGCAAGCCCCCTAAAATAGCAAGTCAAATAGCAAGTACAATGGAGACAATTTTTTGACAATTCTTGCTATTTTTAAGGATAGCAAGTTGGATAGCAATTACAATGGAGATGCTCTAACAGCAGCTACTCCGCTGGATTATCTGCGGCGGACAGATCTATAGTGGCACAGGGGGCGACGTCAACAGATATATTGATAATCATCTATTAAATTAATTAGCTAAATTAATTAGCTGAAAATTCGTTTAGAAATTTCGTGATTAATTTAATCTGCAAAATATTATTGGTACCCGCATAATTTCTATTTAAGTATTTTTTATCTGCTCACAAACCAAAAAATTTATTAGTCGCAGTAATATTTTTATTCTAGTTTTCTGTGAAATATTTTAGGTTTATTTCTGAATTATTTTCTGGATGATCCATATTCTATTCAGTTGATTAGTATTTTATTTTAAGACTGTTATCCGAATTATTAGTGTGTTATTTAGGTATTTTTCCTTCGCCATTAAATATTCTTGAGAACACATTTTATTTACTGCAGTCATTTTTATTTAGTTCAGTTTATCTTTAATATCATTTTAATTAGATCACCAGTCATTTTTAGGCTAGACAACTATAGTACCAATAATTTGCCTTGCTAATTCTATTTGTCTGGTTAAGTAGGTTGGGTGTTGGGTTTAAATCATAATATATCAAGAAATTTTTAGGCAATTATTCACCCCCTCTCACCCCCTCTGGTCGCTATTTTCGGTAGAAGTCTAGCTTTCAAGACCGCATCTAGCAGGCTAGTGGGTTGAGTGACTCACACACTCCGATCATGTCGAACCACTGCTGAACGTTTTTTAGGGTTTTATTGTATGTCAACCAGCAAACGATAAACTAAAGTATTGGTCAAGAATCAGCAGGGATGTTGCGGCACAATTATACAATAATGCAAGTGTTAGTGCCCAACTTGTTTACTAGTAATGCGTTAGCACTAGTACAAAAGAATCATCTGAAAAAAAAGCAATGTGCCCTTTATACCAAGCTAGTTAAATTATTGTATGATGTCTCGACTAAAGCCAGAAATCGGAACAAGATTGTTAAAGAATTGAACTATCCATTTGATACAGTGTTGCAACTCATAATTACTGTGCATCAGCATAAATCATATGCATCATCCAATAAATGTATTGAAAAAATTCCAGCTTTGCTTTAACACGTCGTAATTCTTCTGTCCCTAATGCCGAGCACATGTCAAACTTTCTTCAAAATGTAGGAACATCTACAGATCTCTCTCCCCAAAGAAAGATAATTAACAACAAAATTTACTGAAGGGAGCTGTATCCAAATTAGCTTTGTCACAAATTCTGCATGGAAGACCAAATAGATGAATCAGTTCTGTAGAAGAAAACAGTAGCACTTAATGCACATAATAATGTTAATGCCTGGTCACAAAAACGAGCAAACCACGATTATGAGCTATAACGGTTAATGTGTATACAATGTATATAATATCAGGAGGGAGGTATTCACCATGCTCCTCAAACAAGGAAAGAATGCCATGCATCATCACCTCATCAGCCAAAGATGGTATACATAAGGTACACACACGCTAGTCAACAATCAGTGTACAAAGAGTGACACAATGGCTTTCAATCATCTTTCCGATGTAGAGCACCTCTTTTACCATTCAGTGCCGCATGATACACACGCTTCTCTGCCAGACCAAGATTAGAAAGACTTAAATTACCCTGCAGAAACAAAAGGTTTGTTATATGATGGCTAGCATGAAAACAATAATTCATGCTCCAAGATGGGTTATTCCAGAAAGGTAGATAATCATCTCAGAGTTTAGGAAGAAGAATGAATAATACCTCTGTTGCAATTAGTTTTCTGACATTGTTGGCATAGAGCTTGGGATCTTCCTTTTCTTGCTCAGAAGGATAGTATACAGGCAAACGAACCACCTCTATGTAATTTACAAATTGACAGAGGAGCAAAAACACATGACGTGCCTGCAAATTTTTATGAATGCCATTTTTCCAGAATTCAGAAGCCATAAATAGAAAAGGCTCCAGTA
Organism: Zizania palustris; assembly: GCA_019279435.1. Lineage (NCBI taxonomy): Eukaryota > Viridiplantae > Streptophyta > Magnoliopsida > Poales > Poaceae > Zizania > Zizania palustris. The sequence goes on from JAAALK010000288.1 coordinate 11,281,625, forward strand.
AAAGTAAGCCATAAAAATTCCCTACGCAGAATATTGCTATTTTACAGTTTCACATGCCAACTACCAATAATAGGATTGATGTTGCATACAAAGATGAAAGAGTGCTCGACCATATTTGCATCATGAACTGTATGAACATAACATTCTGGAAGTATCAATGTTCATATTGCAGTAGCATGTCTGTTGGGATTTACCAAACTAGATAAAACAAGAGTGCATCAATCTAGAAATCTTGAACAGCCTGTACTTCCTTATATAGGGAGGTTAAATAATATATTGACTCAATAGAAGTTGGAAGTAGCAATACTAGTAATCAAAATTAGTTGGAGCAAGAGGCTGGGATCTCTTGATAAATGGATTAAACAATCTTCGATTGTCTTGAGCTTCCTTGATCATCTGGAAGAGCTCAGAAGTCTCTCTCCGCTTGAACGTGGCTTCCGCAAGATTAACAAACTTCACATGTCTCACCCCTCTTTTACACTAAAAAAACTTCCCCGAAATTCCATTGATTAGAATAGAGGAGAATCCAGAGGCAAAAATCGCTTGGCTACACAGCAAAAAGATCGTCTTACGATGGCAGTCCTTCTCGGCGCCGGGGCTCGCCGGAGTTTGCTCCCTTTCGCAGGTTCCTCTCATGGCTTCTGCTAACGCTTCCCTTCCTCTCTTCTTTCTTCCTCGCCATGCCTGGACCCCTTCTTCGGCTGCTTGAGCTTGAGCATGACCCCGCTCTGGCTGATCTGGTCTCTGCTTGGGATTTTTCACCTGGCGTGTCCATCCAAAGTCAAATTCTTGGCCGTTTTGGCTCGCCGGTGCATTTTCCCTCGTCGTCGTCTGAAGGTTCTTTCCTTCTTGTTGCTGTCTTCCGCCGTTTTACTTTCAGACTGGACGAGGCTTCGGTGAGCCTTGCGCTCCATGCGTGTCTTGGCGGCACTCCTGCTGGTTTCCACGTTCGTTTTCTTCGTGACCGCCATTTTCGTTTCTCCGTGGCTTCCAAGCGGGTCGGTCTCTTTCTGTGCAACCTTCAGCGTTTTCTCTCCTCTAGCTTCGATGTCTTCATTCATCTTTGGCGGGATGGAGGCGCGGATTGGCGGCGGGAGAAAGCTAAGTGGGACAAGGAGGAGATTGCTAGCTGGTCTCCCCCCCACCACTCTAAGCTCCGTCGTAGCGGCATCTCTTCCTCTAGTCGCCGGACTTGCTCCCCTCCCTTGCCTTCCAGGAAGCATGTTTCCTTTTCCCGTTTCCGTTCTGTTCTCCGTTTCAACCCCTCGGAGCCTGCTGGATCAGTTCGTTCACTCCGTTCTCTTTCAAATCTTCGTCCTCCTTGTCTTTCTGCTGCTAGGCCTAGCTCTTTCCTGGTTGGCAGCATTTGGGTCCCGGTTGCTTGCTCGTTTTCTCCATCTAGGGCTGACTTGTTGGTCAGTCGCCGGAGACTACCCTCCCTCCTTGGTGGATTCTCTCCCCTTCGGACCCCAGGTGCTGCCAACGCTATTCCAACAACAAGCTTACCCTGCTCGGCCCTTCCTTTACGTGGCTCGTTCCGCAAGACCTCTGCCTTACCTATTCCGGTGCATCAAGCTTTTCGCAGGATCAATTGTGATCTATCCCGTTGTCTTTCTCGCTGTTCTGTTGGTGTCAGGCCGTTGGGTAACGTGTTTTTCCCTCCCGTCATCGAAGCCATTAATTTTTCTCTGAAGCTCCCTGTCGAAGGCTCCCTTTTCACTTCCGCTTGTTTCCCTTTCTGTCCCTCGGCTGGGCCGAAAGCTCCTGACGGTAAAAAGGGACATTTTGGCCCTCTCTGGTTTTGGCTCAGCCGGCACAGGTGCTCCTGGAGCTTTTGTGCCTTCTTGCCTTCCCCCTCTTTTTTCTCCGCTTCATCCCCTTCCTCTCGCCCTTCTGTGTGTTCTTCCCTCTGCTACGTCACTTCTTCTCTCTCGCCTCAAACCTCGTCTTCACCTCGCCTCCGCGCCATGGCAAATTTCCCGGCGGACCCCATCCCTTTCCTTCCTCGCGGAGGTGGCATTGCGGATGGCGGTGGTGCTCTCCGCAAGCTCCGCAACGTTGTCACCATTTCAGGTCAACATATCAGGCGGCATGAAGACATGGTCATTGCTGAGTGCGAGGCCCCTTTAATCCTGGCTGAACGGCACGATCTTCTTCAGCAAATCAACACTCACGTCACTCAGGTTCTTCATCAGCAGGTTCTCCAGTTCAGCTTATATCCGTTAGGCGTCGGCATTTTTAAACTGGGTAGCATCTTTGCTAGAGATTGGCTAGTGGAATCGGGTCCCTTCTGGGTTGGAAATCATCTGATTAGATTTATCAAACATGATGAGGCTGTGAACCACAGGAACTCTCCTGCTCCAAGAGTTGGTTGGATTATGTTTCTCGCCTTTCCCCTGGACTTTAAAGAAACTGGCTTTCTGGAACAGGTTGTCTCCTCTTTTGGGAAGCTTCTTTATTGGAAATCAGACGATTCTAGTCTCTGTCGGGTTTTGCTGAAGGTCTTATTTGACAGCACCATAGATATTCCGAGAAGTATCACTATCAAAACCTGTCACTCCTTAGCTGGCGAGGGTCGATCATGGACCTTTCCTGTCTATATTCTTCAAAGTGGCTATGCTGACATCTTCCCTGCAGACGAAGATGATCTTCCTCCAGAGGGTGGTAACCCGCATCCTTTTAATGGGGAAATCTTTGCTGATGACCCTGCCTGGGTTCGGCAGTGGGTGGAAGATCAGCATTTTAATGCTCCTCTTCCTCCATTCCAGGCCGATGGAGCTGCACATCAGAACTTTGACCACATTCCAGAGGACGCTCCAGAGGAGGAATGGGCACCTTGGCCCGTCATACCAGAAGAACCTCAAGACATCATGGCAGATCAGCCAATGGAGGAAATTAGTGTGGGTCTCTCGGCAGTCTATGACCCCAGTGGCAATAACTCAATCACAGTTTCAGATAGGGCGGTTGAAGCGACTTTAGACCAGAACTCTGCATCGCCGGTCATTGGTGTTCAAAATTTGACTCTGGCAAACTTGGAACAACAGATGGCGCAACTTCAATCTGCTATTGAGGCTCTACGCTTGTCTTCCACTGATATAGACATGCCTGATGCTGCCTCCTGTGAAGCTGCACTCAGAGATGACACAGTCGAGCCGCCTATTGAAGCTACACCGAAGAGGATCCCCCCTCCGATTACCATTGTTTACAAGCGTCGCCGTCATACCTTGGAGGCTCCTGGTCCTTCGAAGGATATGGTGGTTTCACCCTCTCAAAAGAAGAAAATCCTGACTTCACAAGTTGGGCTTCGCCGTAGTGCACGCATTCGAAACAAACTTATGGGCTTCCGGCAAGGGAATCCTCCTGACCAGATCAAGTTGCAACACATGCAAGCTGCTTCCTCACGTGGCTCTAAGGGCAAGGAGGTCCTCATGCCAGCAATGCCGTCCCTTCAGGATTTCATTAATGCGACGGCGGCCGGTATGTTCCACATCCCTTTATCCATTGATCAAATTCAGCACTCTGCGATTCATATCTGTGACATAGATGCAGCTCAAGTTTCCAAGGACAAGCTGTCTGCTGACCTTGGAGGGGACTCCCAGATTGTCCCATTCACAGGAAACTCTCTCAATGGAAATGATAAAGATCCGCTCTGATTACTGGTCCCTGGAGTCGTTTGGATACGGCTACTGGCTCACTTTTCGTTTTAAAGTCCCCTCCAGTAGGGAGGATGTTTTTGTAGTTAATATCCCTGATGTGTTCTCGCACTCTGGCAGTAACCCTTCTTTTGTAGCTTGCATTTATGATGCATCCTGTCCTCACGGCACCCTTCACCTCCTGTTGGGACCGGGGTGGCATGGCTTTTGTTTTAGGGGCAGCATTATCTCTACTTCTCTGGACATGCTGACAGCTGTGTTGTTGGTTTGTTTTGTCGGACTCTGTTCTCCTGGTTGTTCTTATGACAAGAAATAGCTCCTGGCAAATTCTGAATTGGAATATCAGAGGTCTCAATTCCCCTAACAAACGTTTAGCCCTCAAATCGTTGCTTCTGGATAGAACTTTTGTCATGTTCTGCATTCAGGAAACTAAGTTACAATTCATCGATCATTCTACGTTTAGAAAATTGGCCCCTAGACGTTTCGATAAATTTGAATACACTCCTCGTGGTTCATCTGGGGGAATTTTGGTCGGTTGGATGGGATCTCGTTTCTCTGGACAGGTTATCGATTCAACTCATTTTCAAATCTCGATTAACTTTACATCTTTGATCAGTGGTCAAAATTGGTTCCTGTCGGCAATATATGGACCTTGTAGAGAGCCGGACCGTGGACTTTTCATTAATTGGCTCGCCACCCTAAGGATTGAGGACGACTCTAACTGGATGTTTCTAGGAGACTTTAATTTCTATCGCCACTCTCACAACAGAAATAAGAGCAACCCCAACTTTTCAGATATGCAAACATTTAACAATTGCATCAGTGCGCAAGGCCTGTTAGAAGTTCCTCTCTCAGGGCGTCAATATACTTGGAGTAATATGCAAAGGGAGCCCCTTTTGGTACAGTTAGATTGGTGCTTTACATCAGCAAATTGGATTTCGGTCTTCCCAGTCACAACTCTTTCAACCCTGGAACGTTTCATTTCAGATCATGTTCCCTGTGTTGTGCGGATTGACTACAGAGCACCAAAATCTTATGTCTTTCGTTTTGAAAATCACTGGACATCACTGCCAGGTTTCAAGGAGATTATTATCAATGGTTGGAACAGTATTCCACAACAGAGTGATCCTGCGAGATCAATCTCCTGCAAATTTGCCAAGTTAAAACAGCTCCTCAGGCGTCGAGGCCGCCATCTTCTCTCTTTGGATCATCTCTTAAAGGCCTGTAAGACAATTCTTTTCTTTATTGATCTCTGTGAGGATCACAGGCAACTTACTGGGCCGGAATCCAACTTTAGACGGATACTCAAAGATCACATTATTTCCCTCCTACAACGGCAACAGCAATATTGGAAGCAACGTTACACTGTTCGATGGACCAAATTCGGAGATGAGAACACGAAATTTTTTCACGCCGCAGCGACTGATCGTTTTCGACACAATTTTATCTCATCGCTCTCTCTTTCCAATGGACAAATCATAAGCTCCCATGCAGACAAAGAAGCATTTATCTTGGACACTTTTCTTGATAGAATGGGCTTTTCTTCAAATCGGACTATGCTTTTTAATTTATCTGATCTTATCTCCCCGTTGCCGGACTTGGAACAGTTAGCGACCCCCTTCACCTTTTCTGAACTGACCAAGGTAGTTTTCTCGATGCCTTGCAGTAGAGCTCCTGGGCCGGATGGTTTCAATGGCCTATTTTTCAAATTTGCCTGGGATATTATCAAGTTTGATTTTTTCAAACTTTGTCAAGCATTTTACCAATGCAATACAGATCTCAGCCCGATAAACAACTCATTCATTATTCTGATTCCGAAAAAAGACAGTCCTACCTATATCAATGATTTTAGACCAATTTCCTTGGTTAACTCGGCAATCAAAATAATTACCAAGCTCATGGCAAATAGGCTACAACCATTAATGTCTCGGATAATTCATCAAAATCAATATGGCTTCATTAAAGGACGCTCTATTCAGGATTGCATTGCTTGGACTCTTGAATATACTCACCAATGTCACCACAGTAAGCATCCAACTATCATTCTTAAGCTTGATTTCGAGAAAGCCTTCGATACTATTGAACACTCCACCATCATCTCCATGATCACTCATTTGGGCTTCCCGGCAAGATGGGTTGATTGGGTAAACTCCCTCTTTCATTCCGCTCATTCGGCAATCCTTCTCAATGGCTGTATTGGGAAATTTTTTAAGTGCAAAAGGGGCGTAAGGCAAGGTGATCCCCTTTCGCCTCTGCTCTTTGTCATTGCGGTGGATCTTTTACAATATATCTTAAATAAGGCCGCGAACCTGAAGGTTATCTCTGCGCCTCGTTGTCATCATCTTGAGGATTTTCCAGTCATTCAATACGCTGATGACACAATCATCTTTTGGATGCCACTCAAAGGAACTTATTCACACTTAAAGCTATTTTGCATTCTTTCTACTTGTCCACGGGACTCAAGATCAATTTTCTAAAATCCAGCCTCGTCCCGATAAACATAGCTGATGTGGAGGCAGATATTTTATCCAAAACTTTTGGCTGCTCGAGGGGAACTATTCCTTTCACCTATCTTGGCATTCCTTTGGGCTTCAAGAAACCGAGATTTCAGGACTTCACCTCACTGATTTCCAAGATGGAGCGCAGGCTGGCAGCAACATCATACTGGCTATCCTTCGCTGGCAAAATTCAATTGGTAAATTCTGTCCTGTCAGCCATGCCAACATATTTCATGGGAGTACTACGTCTACCGGCCAAGATTATCTCACTTCTGGATAAAACTCGCCGAAACTGTGTTTGGCGGGGTTTTAATACAACAAATTTACGCTAGCCTTTAATTGCTTGGAGCAGGATGTGTCAACCAAAGAAAAGCGGGGGACTAGGCATTATTAATCTTCGGATACAGAACACTGGTTTATTACTGAAACATCTGGACAAATTCGTTAACAAGCAAGACACCTCGTGGGTTACTTTGATTAGGGCTACTTATTACAACTCTGGGAAGCTCCCTCAATTTCTGAGTTGTCGGGGGTCCTTTTGGTGGCGTGAAATTCTCAAGCTCTGGCCTCTTTTTAGTGCCATTGCTAAACCTACGGTTGGCAACGGCGCCACTATTGCCTTTTGGTCTGATATTTGGCTCTCCCACCCTTTGGAGTCTCTGCTTCCCCACCTTGCATCTTTTGCTAAAACTCGGAAAGTCTCGCTTGAAAGCATGGTGCATCTCCAGGACATCTCTTCGCATTTTTTCCTTCCCCTATCTCCGGAAGCCACAGAGGAATTACAACAGTTACGGACTGCTTTGGGGGCCCTCAATTCCTCCAATCATACCTTAGACTCTTGGAGCTATGTATGGGGTTCGGCCATTTTCAAGCCACAACGTTTTTATCAGAGATCCTTTCACACGACTGGAACCGATCCGATCTTCTCCTGGCTGTGGCGTTCTCGCTGCTCCAACAAACTTCGTATCTTCTTCTGGCTGCTCATTCATGACCGTCTCAACACGCGTGACATCCTCCTTCGTAAGCATCTTGCCGCTAACAATGAGGAGGCGAACTGCATCCTTTGCCGGCATAACGCTCGTGAAACCTCTGTTCACCTATTTTTCGCCTGCAGTTTCAGTCTGTCGTGTTGGGCTCGTATTGGTTTATTCTGGTCGGGTGGCACTTCGGCCTCTACTCTCATTAACACTTGCCGTCGGAATAACTCGTTGCCCTTTATTCGAGAAGTAATTTTGGTTGGCTCCTGGTCACTTTGGTTGCTCCGCAACAATGGTATTTTTCGACAACAACAACCATCTTGTGCGACCTGGCTGGACCTATTCAAAAAAGAGCTCCTGTTACAATCCCATCGGTTCAGGCCGATTCTTAGACAGTCGGTGCATGTTTGGCTAAATTGTTTTTAGTTGGCTCTGTATCTCTCCGTTTCTTCTTTCTAACTTGTTCCTTTGTTCTGTAACCTCTTTTGTACTTTGATTTATTTTTGTTTGGTAATATATATAACCTCAGTAGGAGCCTCTCCTGCTGGTTATTCTAAAAAAACAAACTTCACATTGCTTCTCTCCTTCGCCTTCAGCACACTTACTGGAAGCAAAGGTACACTGTCCGCTGGACTAAACTTGGTGATGAAAGTACCAATTTTTTTCATATCGCAGCCTCTTCTCGCCGCCAGCATAATTCGATCCATATGGTGGAGGATCATTGTGGTAATTTGGCATGTTCAGTGGAAGACAAGGCCGAAGCTTTTCTAGACTTTTACCTTGGCAAAATGGGCTTCTCGTCAAAACCCACCATGCATTTTGACTTAAGCACCCTCATCCCCCGTTGTCTGGATCTGGATCACCTGGGATCTCCTATTGGGCCAAGTGAACTCGATTCGGTGGTTAAAAGCCTCGCAGCAGATAAAGCTCCTGGGCCGGACAGTTTCAACGGCCACTTTTTCAAATACTGCTGGCCCATCATCAGCCCGGACTTCTACGATCTCGGTGCTTATCTCTCTAATAATTCAGGTTGCCTTAAGGCCATCAATGGCTCATTTATTTTTCTTTTGCCCAAATGCAACAACCCTGCTTCGGTCAAAGATTACAGGCCCATCTCACTGCTCAACAGCAGCATCAAAATCTTCACCAAGGTCCTAGCAAATAGACTACAACCAGTCATAACAAAGATTATTCACAAGAACCAATTTGGCTTTATTAAGGGTCGAACAATTCAAGATTGCCTAGCTTAGTCACTTCAATTCACTCACTGTTGCCACTTCTCCGGGCAGAGTTCGGTCATTCTCAAGTTAGATTTCGAAAAAGATTTTGACACAATTGAACACTCAATCATCTTACAGCTCATGAATCACCTGGGCTTCCCCTCCGGATGGAATTCTTGGATCAAAGCAATCTTCGACTCTGGATTCTCCTCCATCCTTATCAATGGGATTCAAGGAAAAAATTTTCAGTGTAAAAGAGGGGTTTGTCAAGGAGATCCTCTTTCACCCCCTTCTTTTTGTTGCAACCGATCTCCTCCAACACATTCTCAACAAAGCGGCATCTATGGGAGTAATCAAGGCTCCTCTCTGTTACAACCCCAACTCGAACTTCCCTTTAGCTCAATATACTGATGACACCATCATATTTCTTCAAGCTTCACAAGCTAACTTATTCAAAATAAAGGGCATGATCAACTGCTTCTCGGACTCAACAGGTCTCCAAGTCAACTTCAACAAATCCAGTTTAATCCCAATCAATGTGCCGCCTTCAGAAGCTCAGATGTTGGTTGCTGTATTTGGGTGCCAGCTTAGCTCGCTTCCCTTCCCATATCTGGGCCTCCCTCTTGGCATCACCAAACCGAGATTTAGAGACTTTGGGAGTCTTATTGAAAAGGTCGAACGAAGGTTGTCCACCTCGTGGCTTTCCATGGCTGGTCACCTCCAAATCGCCAACTCAGTTCTCTCGGCCTTACCAACTTATGTGATGTGCACTTTCAAGCTCCCGGTCAAAGTCATTCAGACCACGACAAAGTCCAGCATAATTGTATTTGGAAGGGCTCGAAAAGCATATCCCAAATGCCCCCCTTGCCAGCTGGGACAAAGTTTGCTGCCCAAAATCCAAAGGGGCCTTGGCGTCATCAACCTCCAATGCCAAAATAATGCCCTTCTTATCAAACACCTCCACAAGTTTGCCACTAAACAGAGCTCCCCCTGGATTGATTTGGTTTGGTCCCTATACAATAACTCCACCAACACTCCTCTTCTGTCGGCTCTAAGAGGCTCTAGATGGTGGAAAGACATCGTGCAACTTTCAATGCTTTTCCGAGCAGTAGCTTCTCCTGTGGTTGGTGATGGTTCCTCAACCTCTTTTTGGTCCGACAACTGGGGGGGTTCCCCCTTGAAGTTTCCTTGCCATGACTTTTCCTTCTCCAAAAACAAGAGCATTTCAGTCAAGCACTTCTTCAACTCAGATGGGTTAGCAGACCTTTTCTTCCTTCCCCTATCTCATGAAGCCTTTTGGGAGCTTGAACAGCTTGACCATCTGCTAGCTTCCTTGAACCTTTTCCCTGACTCGGCAAATGCTTGGACTTTCATTTGGGGTTCTTCGGCCTACTCTTCGAGCCTCTTCTACAACCACCACTTTAAGCATCTTCCGACTCATCCCATTTTTGGGCACCTTTGGAAGGCCAAATGCACCAACAAGATCAAGGTATTCTTCTGGCTCCTGCTGATGGATAGACTCAACACTAGAAATATCCTTCATCGAAAGCATATCCTCCCTCCTAACATCGATCGCAATTGTGCCCTCCACTCAGATGACCAAGAGGAAACTTCGCTCCACCTCTTCTTCTGCAGCTTCAGTCAATCCTGCTAGAACCGACTTCATCTAAACTGGGATGACTCTTTACAACATCTGGATATGATTGCTAGCGACGTTCACAAGCTCAAAGTGACTTTTGCTTTAGAAATCATCATGGTGGGCTGTTGGACCACCTAGTTGATTAGAAACAAGCTTATTTTCAAAGGCCTTCCGACCTCTTTGTCTGCCTAGAGAGTCGAGCTTCTCGCACAGCTCTCCCTGCAAGCCCATCGCTTGCAACCTAGCATGAGGCAGTCCCTTTTGCTGTGGCTCAATACCTCTTCTCTCTAGTTTCCTTTTTTTCTTCCCTACTCCAGGGCATTTGTATTTCACTTGTTGTCTCTCCTCTCTCTATGTCAAATCTGTAACCACTTTTTCGATTTAATTTTAAATCTTAGTAGGAGCCTCTCCTACTGATTTCAGTCAAAAAAATTATTTGTGGCAAATTGCAAGTCCTAAGTTCAAGCCATAGTAAAGAATAAACAAATGTAAATATAAATACATAGAGCAAAATGCTCCTCTAGATTAGAATGGATTCTACGTATAGATACAGTGTTCCAATATATTGTTCATTCATTCGTGTGTCTACTTGTAGGCCCTATGTCACTGGTCGCAAGAGAAGAAGAGATTGGACGCACTCCCGAATGAAGATTATATTGAAAGGAAGGAACAGACTGAGGTCCCTGACCTCAACAATGCGGCGGCGCCATGGCGGCGCAGCTGCTAGCCGAGCCAAGCCAAGCCCTCAGCCGAACAAGTGGCTACAAACCTAACTCAAAACACACCCTAAACACATCCCTGCCCTCTGTTTATATAGTGCACGGAGGCTAACTAACCCCCTCTTATCTCTAACAAATAGCTAACAGCTTGTAGATAAAGATAAACTAACAAAGAGATAGAGATAAACTAATCCTAATAGCTAAAACAGAAAACAGGATTATAACTAATATGCTACAGTACCGAGGTACTGTTCACGAGCTAGAGGGCCTGGGCCTGGCCCACTTCCTACCTGTGACACTTCACCCCCCCTAAAAACACAGCTCGTCCTCGAGCTGCTGAGTCGTCGTCCCCGCTGTCGCCCACCACTGCGATGACGACGACGCGAAGGAGATGCAGAAGACGGCGGAGGCCACGGTAGTCGGCAGCACCTCTCCATGTGGGGAAGCAGCAGCCCACGCAGCGGCCAGCGGCGCTGCCGCGCCGTGCAGGGCAGCGGCGACCAACAGCGGTGTCGCGTCGTGCAGGGGTCTATCGGGTCTCGAATCTTGGCGGCGTAGCGACCTGACGGCCGCTTCCGCGCATCGAGGCGCCGGATCTCCGGCGTTGTCTTTAGCTTCTTTAACTCCGACATCACGAGGTGCGTCTTGGAGGCAAAGGCGGAGGTGGCCCGCAGCAGAGGGAGCTTGGCTAGGGCTTGGCCAGTGGCGGTGTCTCCCTTCCCTCCTCCCCTTTGTAGATCTCCATGGGAACTGCTTCTGCTACAAGGGCAGGTTGCGCCTCAAGCCCGCCTACGAGTTGCTTCGCGTCAGCTTCCACCTCGAGAACCTTCTCCTCTAGCACGATGACCCTCTCCTCCAAGGATTGGATTGGTTGCAGCGGTCGCAACATCTCTTCGATGGCATCTAGGTGTTGCATAATAGCATCTAGCCTGTCATCGACGATGCTCCCCGAACCGGTGCCAGATTGGGAATTCATCGCAGTAGAAGAACCCGAGAGCTCTGATATCAAGTTGTCACCGGTCGCAAGAGAAGACGAGATTGGACGCACTCCCGAACGAAGATTATATTGAAAGGAAGGAACAGACCGAGGTCCCTGACCTCGGCGATGTGGCGGCGCCGTGGCGGCGCAGCTGCTAGCCGAGCCAAGCCAAGCCCTCAGCCAAACAAGTGGCTACAAACCTAACTCAAAACACACCCTAAACACATCCCTGCCCTATGTTTATATAGTGCACAGAGGCTAACTAACCCCCTCTTATCTCTAACAAACAGATAACAGCTTGTAGATAAAGATAAACTAACAAAGAGATAGAGATAAACTAATCCTAACCGCTAAAACAGAAATCAGGATTATAACTAATCTACTACAGTACCGCGGTACTGTTCACGGGCCGGAGGGCCTGGCCCACTTCCTACCCGTGACACCCTATAAGGCCCATAATGCAGTACTGGAGGCAGGGACAAAGTGCTCAACTGCACAGGGCCAAGAAAAAATTATGGCACCTAATTTCAGTTTAGTCTTCTATCACAACAGTTTAATATTTCAAGAAAAGTTACTGCTACTCTAATCAAACTTCTTTCCTAGAAAACAAACTTCTGTAAGATGGAAATATTTAATCAAACTTTTTTATTACTTTCTTAGTTCTTACTGAGAACTTTCCCTACTTTTTAAAATGGTTTTATTTGAAATTTGTAAAAGATACTATTATCATTCTTTCTTTTGTGCATTTGGGTGGTGGTGGTGTTCTCACCTGTTGGTTCCATAAAAAATTGGAGTGTAAGGCCTAGGCCCTGTTTGGGGGAGCTTCTGGCTGGCTAGATACTTCTAGTATCTAGAAGCTCCCCCAAACAGTATCTCGGGTAGCCCGGATTTTCAAAATCTGCAGAAGCAATTAGTCTCTTCAAGCCTAGTAGCTGATAAGCTGGCTAACCCCAGCTTCTGCAGATTTTATTTACCCATTATGTCACTGAATAAAACCCAACCAACCAACAGCTAGCTACTCCAACTAGCCAGCTAGATACTCGGACTAGCTGATTCTGAGAATCTGCAGCTCCCCCAAACAGGGCCCTAATTCTAATTGGTTGTTTTATTTTGGTAACTGACCTTTCTAAACTATGGTGCTGATTTTAATTTAGCACAGGGCCCTCAAATACTCAGGTCCAGCCCTGGCTCCAATACTGTCATTTGTGAACAAGTGCAAAAGTAATTGATGCTTACCCCATCCATAGAATCCCAGGCTGGACTAAACATCCTGTAAGGATATCTCAAAATGACTGGCTGAACTGGCGCGCTTGCAAGAAAGGCTCCTGTCCTAAATGGAAGAAGGTAATCCCCATTCGTGGTAGTACCCTCTGCATGGTTAAAAATAAAGAATATGAACAAAGAAAAATAATCTGTTGTTGGGAAAATATGTAAATGAAAGGTAGAAAAAAGATAAGGTGAAATAAGAAGGCACAATTTCTCACCATGTACCATTTAAATAACCTAACTTTAGGTTGGAGCAAAAAACTAAGGTGGAAGACTGATAGTTTACATCTCATTGAAATAATAAAAAATCTAATACAACTATTGTCACAAAATGCTGAACTCATCAATAGCTTAACCCCAGCAAGGCGAAACAATTCAGACCAAAACAAACTAGTGAATATTGTATCGCGATCACTCACAATAGAGCAAGGAATCCCATGTAGTCTGACAATCTCCTCAAAGAATACCTTGGCCACTGAGGCAGTTGTATAGGGATGTCCGAGTGGAATAAAGTGAGAGAACTTTGAAAACCGATCCACCACGGTCAGAATTACTGATTTGCCACCCACCTTAGGAAATCCCTCCACAAAATCCATCGAGATGTCACTCCAAACTTCTGATGGTACAAGAAGGGGCTGTAGAAGACTGACTGGGTGGAGATGTTCCGTTTTATTTTTCTGGCAAGTCGAACAGCCCCGCACAAATTCTCGGACCCTGCTGTGAACTTTGGGATTGTAGAACGTCACCCTCCACCGATGTAACATTTTCTCAATCCCTTCATGGCCAAAATCACGAGCATCTGCAAGGGCCAGGGGCCATATGGGCGACGTTGCAGGAACAAATACCTTGCCCTTGAAAATCAGCTATCCATCCGCAATCATCCACCCCTCTTGTGCTTGGCCGGACAGCACCTTCGCCCGGATTTCTGCCACCTGAGGATCCCTGCTAGCCTCCTCACGTAGTGTGTCAAATAGCTGAAAGTGCGGCACGGATATGGTGTGGATGGTGGTTGTTTCCTCCTCCCGTCGGGACAGGGCATCCGCAGCCCCATTCAGCTTGCCTGGGTGGTATTCCACTGAAAAATCATACCCAAAGAGCTTGTTGACCCAAGTGTGCTGTGGAATTGTAGATAACCGTTGGTCCAAAATGAATTTAAGGCTATAGTGATCTGTCCGGACGAGAAATGCACGTCCCCACAAATACAGCCTCCAATTGCGGACTGCTTTGACTAACCCAATCAATTCCCTTCCATATGCTCGCAATTTCTGATGATGGGGCGCCACTGCTCGGCTGAAATAAGCAATGGCCCCGTCCCCTTGGTGCAGCACTGCACCAAACCCCGATACGGACGCATCGCAGTCCACAATAAATGGGGAAGTGAAATCTGGCATCTGTAGGAGCGGTGCTGTCATTAATGCTTGTTTGAGTTGAAGAAAGGCCTCCTGAGCCTCCTCCGACCAACGGAAAGCCTCACATTTAAGTAGGGCTATAAGGGGTGCTGCCACTGCTCCATAACTAGCAATAAACTTGCGATAATATCCGATTAAGCCGAGGAAACCACACAGAGCTCGCAGTGATTGTGGCTGTGGCCATGTCTCCACTGCCAATATCTTCTCTGGGTCCATGGCAACACCCTGATCTGAAATAATATGGCCCAAGTAGGTGACAGACGTCGTCCCGAACGAACACTTGGACTGTTTGAGGGCCAGTTTATGTGTCGGATGACGTCAAACACCTGTTTCACATGTTGCAAGTGTGCTGCCCAAGATGTACTAAAAACCAGAATGTCATCAAAGAAAACCAGCACAAATTTACGAATATACGGCATCAATATCTCATTCATTAAGGACTAAAATGTCGATGGTGTGTTCGTGAGTCCGAACAGCATTACCAAAAACTCGAAGTGCCCTTGGTGTGTACGGAAGGTCGTCTTTTACACATCATCGGGGTGCATACGGACTTGATGGTAGCCATTGCAGAGGTCCAGCTTGGTGAAGAAACGAGCGCCCCTAAGCTCGTCAAGGAGCTCATCAACCACTAGAATTGGAAATTTATCTTTCACCATCTTAGTGTTGAGCTCATGGTAGTCGACACAAAACCGCCATGTCTTGTCCGCCTTCTTCACCAGAAGCACCGGTGATGAGTACGCCGATGTGCACTCCCGAATAATCCCCTGTTGCAACATATCAGCACATTGGCGTTCAATCTCATCTTTCAAAAGCTAAGGGTACCGATACGGCCGGACAGCCACCGGTGGCGTCCCTGGAAGGAGTCGGATGCGATGATCATGTCGACGTGGTGGTGGTAGACCGCGTGGCTCCTCGAAAATGTCGGTGTAGGATTCGAGGAGAGCCGTCATGACGTCGTGGGGTTCCGTCAGTGCCGCACATTGGGGAGTCGGTGCGTCCACTCCCACCCAACGGACCGTATGGCCGTGCCGCCAAAACTCCATAGACAAGGCACTGAAATTCCACAGAATAGGTCCTAGTGATCGGAGCCACTGGACGCCCAACACCAAATCAAAGCTGGCCAATGCAAGGCCATAGCAAGATATGTCGAACGTCTTAGTGTCGATGGACATTTGTAGCTTGGTGTAGATGTCGTTGCTGGTGATGTGGTCGCCATTAACCACTCGAACTGACAGACCCGGCCGTGGATCGACCCGAAGGCCTAGCCGAGATGCCACCTCCTGAATGAAGGTATGCGTGGAGCCCGAGTCTACCAAGGCTACTAGAGATACGCCTCCAAATGTGACATGAAGCTTCATAGTGTTACTGATGTCAATACCAGTAAGGGCATGGAGAGAAATCCCCAGATCCTCCACTGTCTCCCCTTCATCCTCGTTGTCGTCCAATTCCAACAGAAAAATCCCTTTGGCTTGACATTTATGATCAATAGAATATTTTTTGGGCAATGGTAGCATTCCCCGTTAGCCCTCTTGGCCGCCAATTCCTCTGCCAACAGCCGCTTGAAACGCGGTCTGTTTTGCTGCCCCCCTTTGACAACCTATCCCACTGTCCCTCCCTTAACTGCGGTGATTTGGGGTCTTGCAACAGCTTTACCCTTGGCCCCTTGTGTCTCCCTGCACTCATAAGACCGAGCTAGACTCATGGCAGTCTGCAAGTGTGTCGGCGCATGGAGTTCCACATCAGTGCGAAGTGGTTCCCCGAGACCCGCTATAAATAAGTTGACCTACTGCACTGAAGATGGTCCATCACAGTGACAGAGTAGTAAGGAAAATTGTCGTTCATACTCTTCCACCATGCCGGATCTGTACAGGTCTTTCAGCTCAGCCAACCCGTTATGTCGCAGTGGTGGTCCGAACCTCATGTGGACAAAATCGACGAAACGAGGCCACGTAGGAACGCCGTTGTCCCTCTCCAAACTGAAATACCACTCTGCTGCAACTCCCTCCATATGTAGTGAGGCGATCCACACCTTTTCCTCCGCCATAGTGCACATACCGCGAAAGTACGTCTCACACTTGTTGATCCATGTTAGTGGATCTGATTCCCCATTGAAGGTTGGAAATTTCAGCTTCGATCGGCGGTAACTACTGTCATCTTGGCGCCCCCGATCACCCCAGCCCCTGCCGCCATCATCCTGGAAGTTTCCGCCGCCCCCTCCTCGAGCACTCCCCTGATCGATGTGGCCATAGAAGTCGGCTTCATCTCTTGGTTGCCGTCCAGCACCGGCCGGGCGCCCCCCTAGGAGAGCCCCGCGTTGTTGGTGTCGTTGACGGTAGCACCGGCCTCCTTGGGGTCTCTAGGGACGCGCTCGACCAGTGCCAACCGCCGGTCATGGGCATCCAGGCGGTCGTTCATCATCGTCATTTGGCTCATCAGTTGAGTCACTGCCCCCATGAGGAAGTCGAGTTTCTCATCAGCAGACATGGTCACAGGATCTTGCATGGATTCGGACATGATGTCGATGTTCCAGATGAATCTGATACCAAGTTGATACCGATTAATCCTCACAACCTCACTAGTGGATGCAGAACACAGGGAAATAGAACACATAACACACTGGACACGGAACAGTGGGTGGATGGGAGATCACCAGAGCTCCGGTGCCGGCAGGGAGCCCAGCCGAACTCCAGGTAATCTCGCCCCCTTAGGGAAAGATTTATTCCTGGATAGCTTCTCCAAAATTCACTCCTAGGCCTTTATATATCAGGCCACAATACAAGGAAACCAATTGCTAAAATTGAGGAATAACCAAACTAACTCTTATTCAAAACAAGGCAATCTAATAAATTTAAAAACAACAACTTATCTGGACCACCCTCCTTAGGCGCCACCTCCTTGCTGTGCTAATCGACGACGCGCATATTTGCGCCCCACAAATGCGTCGATAACAAAGATGCACATGTACAATATGATTTTTTAAAATTAATATTTAAAAAAAACAAATCTATACGGACGTTTGAAAAAATTGCAAAACTAGCATGCAGTCGTGTCATGTTCAAACATGTCTATACCCGGCGCCATAGGGCCCGCGACGTGCGCAGGGCCCATGAAAGGGCTGTGGCGCGCACAGGATAGGGCCGGCAGAAGGGATAAGATCTATATCTATTAGTCAAAGATTAGCCCTTAAGTAATGGAGTTTGTTAGCTATTCTGTTAGCACTTAATTAGTGGAGTTGGTTAGCATTTTCGGTTAGGCTCAAGGCTATAAATAAGCTGTAATCAGGCATTGATGAATGAGAAGAATATTTCCCATCTACCTCTCTCTCTCTACCTAAACCGGCGGCTGGGGGTATAACCCACCGACGAGATACGGCGGCAACGGGGGTATAACCCGGGCCGGCCACCACGGACAGCGGCTACGATCTACGTAGCCGAGGTCCTCCTCCCCTCGGGCTTACTGCCCTTGACAACCTGGTATCAGCGTCTCGCCGATCCTCTTCCACCACATCTTCCACGCCAGCCCAGCCACCGTCCCCGTCGCAAGCCTCATCGTCCACAGCAACCTCTACACCGGCAACCATGGGAGATGGTGATCAACCAGCCATGACAGAAGTGATGAAGATGTTACAGTCCCTGACAGCCGCAGTAGCAAAAATGCAAACCGACATGGCGGGCATGCAGGAAAAGGTCGCCTCTTCGACCACCTCCAGCGCCCAACATGACGGTCAGCACCACACGGACCGCCCCCCACGGTTCCAGAAGATGGATTTTCCGCGCTTCGACGGCAAATCAGACCCACTGATTTTTATCAATCGGTGCGAGTCGTATTTCCGCCAGCAGCGCACCATGCCGGAGGAGAAAGTGTGGATGGCGTCGTACAACTTGGAGGACGTAGCCCAACTATGGTTCATCCAGCTACAAGAAGACGAGGGAACGCCGCCTTGGGGTCGCTTCAAGGAGCTCCTGAATCAGCGCTTTGGCCCGGTGCTGCGGTCCGCTCCTCTGTTTGAGCTCACCGAGTGCCGCCGCACGGGAACAGTTGAAGAATACTCCAACAGATTCCAGGCACTTCTTCCCCGCGCTGGCCGACTTGAGGAGAACCAACGGGTGCAGCTCTACACCGGCGGTTTGCTGCCACCCCTCAGCCACCAAGTACGCATTCACGCGCCAGAATCCCTCGCGGCAGCCATGAGCTTGGCGCGGGCTTTGGAACTGGTGGAGCTCGACCGCCTCAACACCGCCCCCAGCAAGACTACACCACGCACGCCAAGCCAACCGGCAGCACCTCGGCCAGGGGCCATAACAGTCCTTCCAGCACCCGCCCAGGCGACGCCCACGGTCCAGGCGCTACCAGTGGCACAGGCGCAACCCATGGCACCACCAGCACCGCCACCGCCACGAACCGGAGGCAAGCGCCTCTCGACGGAGGAGCAGGCAGAACGGCGACGCCTTGGACTATGCTATAACTGCAACGAGCCCTACACGCGCGGCCACAACAGGGTCTGCCGTCGCATCTTCTACATTGAAGGCATAGAGTTAGAAGGGGACGAGCCCGCTGAGGAGGCACCCGTCTACTCACTCCACGCCATCGCCGGCATCCCAATGGGTGGCACAATCCAACTAAAGGTACAGGTGGGCGCGGCCACATTGATCGCCCTCATCGACACGGGCTCAACCCACTGCTTCATCGGCGAGGCTGCAGCACAGAAGGCCGGCCTGCCCATCACACCGCGACCTCGACTAACGGCGACCGTGGCCAATGGTGAACGGATCACCTGCCCCGGAGTTCTCCGCCAAGCACCCATCTTCATCGACGGCCGGCATTTCGCGGTGGATCTATACATCATGCCCTTGGCCGGCTATGACCTGGTGTTGGGCACCCACTGGTTGGCTACCCTGGGAGACATCATCTGGAACATGGCCGCCGGGACTATGGAGTTCAAGGCAGCAGAACAGCAGGTCTGCTGGCACAGCATCGCGCCGCCAACACCACCACGCGTCCACGCAACATCCGGGACAGAACCCCTCCTCGACGATCTGCTGGCATCCTTCGCCGAGGTATTCGCTGAGCCGACGGGGCTGCCTCCCGAGCGCGGCAGAACACACCGCATCATCCTCAAGCCGGACACCGCACCAGTGGCAGTTCGGCCGTACCGTTACCCGGCCGCCCACAAGACTGAATTGGAGAAACAGTGTACAACCATGATCAAGAATGGCATTGTCCGACGCAGCGACTCAGCTTTTTCATCGCCGGTCCTGTTGGTCAAGAAGCCGGACGGATCGTGGAGATTCTGCGTCGACTACCGCGCCCTCAATGCGGTAACAATCAAGGACGCATTTCCGATCCCCGTCGTCGACGAACTCTTGGATGAGCTGCATGGCGCCAAACATTTCACCAAACTCGACTTAAGGTCGGGATACCACCAGGTGCGCATGAGGCCAGAGGATGTCCACAAGACGGCTTTCCGCACACACGATGGCCTCTATGAATTCCTGGTAATGCCGTTTGGGCTCTGCAACGCCCCGGCTACCTTTCAAGCGCTCATGAACGATGTATTACGGCCATTCCTTCGCCGATTTGTACTCGTTTTCTTTGACGATATTTTGATATACAGCAAGTCATGGGCAGATCACCTACGTCACCTCCGCGCAGTACTTAGCGAGCTTCAGCGACACGCCCTCTTCGTCAAGCGCACCAAGTGTGCATTTGGAGTCGCCTCCGTCGCCTACCTCGGGCACACAATCTCGGAGGCAGGAGTGGCCATGGACCCCGCCAAGGTACAGGCCATTTATGATTGGCCGATGCCTCGCTCGGCACGGGCGGTACGCGGTTTCCTTGGCCTCGCAGGATACTACCGCAAATTCATCCACAACTACGGCTCCATCGCCGCGCCACTCACCAAGTTGCTAAAGAGGGAAGGCTTCACATGGGGACCGGAGGCCGACTCAGCTTTTATCGCCCTCAAGGAGGCGGTGACCTCGGCACCAGTACTTGCTATGCCGGACTTCGACAAGCCCTTTGCCGTCGAATGCGACGCATCGTCCCATGGGTTTGGGGCGGTCCTTATCCAGGAAGGGCACCCGATTGCCTTTTTCAGCAGGCCGGTGGCACCGCGTCATCAAGCCTTGGCAGCCTACGAGCGCGAGCTCATCGGGTTGGTACAAGCAGTACGCCACTGGCGGCCATACCTATGGGGACGTCGTTTTGCCGTCAAGACGGACCACTACAGCTTGAAGTACCTGCTAGACCAACGATTGGCCACAATTCCGCAACACCACTGGGTGGGCAAATTGTTGGGCTTCGACTTCTCCGTCGAGTACAAACCGGGCGCATCAAACACCGTCGCCGATGCACTATCCAGGCGTGATACCGTGGAGGGAGCAATCCTCGCCCTGTCTGCTCCGCGGTTCGACTTCATCGACAAACTACGGCAGGCCCAGCTAAACCACCCGGCCCTCATTGCTCTCCACGAAGATCTCACAGCAGGCAACCGAACAGCACCATGGGCAGTGGTGGACGGTATGGTCCAATTTTCAGGGCGGCTATACATTCCAGCCGACTCCCCCCTGCTACAAGAAATCGTGGAGGCCACACACGAAGACGGACATGAGGGCGTGCAGCGAACACTCCATCGAATCCGCCGTGATTTCCATTTTCCTAACATGAAACAGGTGGTGCAGGACACGGTGCGCAAGTGTGCAGTTTGCCAACGCTACAAATCCGAGCATCAACACCCGGCTGGCCTCCTACTTCCACTACCGGTTCCACAAGGTGTGTGGACAGATATAGCACTGGACTTTGTGGAAGCACTACCAAAGGTCCGCGGCAAATCGGTGATTCTCACGGTAGTGGACAGATTCAGCAAATACTGCCATTTCATTCCATTGGCACATCCATACTCCGCCGAATCAGTCGCCCAGGCCTTCTTCAACGACATCGTCCGCCTCCACGGCATTCCACAATCAATGGTCTCTGATAGAGACACGGTGTTCACATCAACATTTTGGCAGGAGTTGATGCGGATGATGGGGACAAAATTGCAGATGACGACGGCCTTCCACCCCCAGTCCGACGGACAGTCCGAATCAGCCAACCGCGTCATACTCATGTACCTGCGGTGTCTGGCAGGGGACAGACCACGCGATTGGCTCAGATGGCTCCCATGGGCCGAGTTCCTCTTCAACACAGCATATCAAACATCCCTGCATGACACACCTTTCCGCGTGGTCTACGGGCGTGATCCCCCCTCCATCAGATCCTACGAACCAGGGGAAACAAGAGTACCAGCAGTCGCCAAGAGCATGGAGGAACGAGCCGAGTTCCTTGCTGACATCCGTTATCGCTTGGAGCAGGCACAAGCATACCAGAAGCGCCACTATGACCGGGTGCACCGCGACATCTCCTTTCAGGTCGACGAATGGGTGCTGCTTCGACTACGTCAGCGCGCGGCATCATCCCTTCCACAGTCAATGAGCGGTAAACTGAAGCCACGCTACTTCGGGCCGTACCGCATCATCGAGATCATCAACAAAGTTGCTGTTCGGCTAGAGCTTCCTCCGCGCGCACGCATCCACAACGTGTTCCATGTAGGGCTGTTAAAGAAGTTCCACGGCCCTCCGCCATCAGAACCTCCACCGTTGCCGCTCCTCCATCATGGCGCAATCAGCCCAGAACCAGAAAAAGCAGTGCGCTACCGCCTGGCCCGTGGTGTGCACCAAGTACTCATCCAATGGAAGGGCGCGTCAGCAGCATCAGCCACTTGGGAAGACGTCGCAGCTCTCCGCACCAAGTTTCCCCAATTCCAGCTCGAGGACGAGCTGGCTCTCGACGGGGAGGGAGATGTCATGTTCAAACATGTCTATACCCGGCGCCATAGGGCCCGCGACGTGCGCAGGGCCCATGAAAGGGCTGTGGCGCGCACAGGATAGGGCCGGCAGAAGGGATAAGATCTATATCTATTAGTCAAAGATTAGCCCTTAAGTAATGGAGTTTGTTAGCTATTCTGTTAGCACTTAATTAGTGGAGTTGGTTAGCATTTTCGGTTAGGCTCAAGGCTATAAATAAGCTGTAATCAGGCATTGATGAATGAGAAGAATATTTCCCATCTACCTCTCTCTCTCTACCTAAACCGGCGGCTGGGGGTATAACCCACCGACGAGATACGGCGGCAACGGGGGTATAACCCGGGCCGGCCACCACGGACAGCGGCTACGATCTACGTAGCCGAGGTCCTCCTCCCCTCGGGCTTACTGCCCTTGACAAGTCGGCTGACCAACAGCTGACTCATGGGCGAGTCTGCTCTTGGTCAGCCGACTGCTGCACGTCAGTAGGAGTCGGCCGACCAAGGGCCAACTCCCTGCCACACAGGCCGCCTCCTCAAAGATGATATTGTGAGTGGCGCCGAAGTCGAGGAGGGAAAGTAGCGAGACAACGCTCAAATGTAAACGTACTTGCATCGTCTCGTACATACGGACACCGGTGATGAAGTGTAGAGCAATCAGCGGCTTGGTGTCCATGTGGTCGATTGGCGTGGTGTGGTCATTGATGGCCAAGTCGAGGAGGAAGAGACTTTGGCAACTCGGTAGTGACCATAGCCAAATTTCTCATTACACTTGATGTAGAGTCCGAGATAACGACGCTCCTCCATTTCCATCTAGGAGAGTCGCTTCACCGTCCGCCCTTCCACCGAGACCATTTTCGTTGTTGAGGACGGTCGCAAAGGCGGCTGTAATGCCAACCATGTTGGTGGCATCGGAAGCATGCCACCGTTCTGGTTCCCCGACGGCACTATGTAGGGGCCCCAGCGACATACTGGTCACGGAGCTCTAGCTTGCGGGCGAGACTCATGGCAAAGGCGAGGGAGTGCAGGTTGTGGTTATCGACATCGAGGCTAAGCAGTGGTTGTGGGCCGGTAGTGAAGATCTGTAGCAATTGATCCTTAGTGAAGACACCCGCCCGTGGAAGGAGGGCCTCGTAGTGGTCCTAGTAGTCCATGACGGAGCTGGTGTGCTTGCAAGCCATGGGCTCACCAAGGAGGTTAGAGCGTACGGGTGGCCCAAAACGGAGATGGAGAAGCTCAGAGAAGCGGCACCATGATGGCATACCTCATCCTGTTGGACCTGTATGAACCACATCAGCACGCTGTCTTCTAGGTTGTATGATGCCATCCATACCTTCTCTGCGACACGCTATTGATGAAAATATGATTCACAACAATTAATGAATGTTATCGGATCAGATTTGCCGTCGCACATGGGGAAATCCATTTTTTGGAACCATGGTTGCCGGTCATTGTGGTGCTCGCCGGTGGTTGGAGTCTTTGTGCCCGAGGGAGCCGAGGCTGGTTGTTGCGCCTCCAAGCACAAGATTGATCCCCTTGCCAAGCTATGTTGAAGAACGGGGAAGATTGAGAGAATTGGGGTCGAGATTGAAGATTGATTTCTCGTTGCTTGGTTCTGCCCAAAGCACTTACATGATAATATATAGAGACTAGTGACTTGTAGAAGGAAATAGCTAAAGAGGGATATTGAAGGTATCCTGACTTATTGGCTAAGGTAAGTAACAAACTAAGGATAGCCAATCCCCCTAACCAAGGGGACAGCCTGGCCTGCCGTGTGGGTACTATTCATGTAAACAGTACCGCACAGTATTATTCACTCTTAGGCCTAGTGGCCCTAGCCCATAGCACATGACAACCACATTGGCACACAGCCACACACTAGCAAGTACGTCCCTTTACTCATGCTTAACAAACGGAAGCCAAGGATAAAGCTGTGAACCTCACAAAATTTCTACTAAAACTCAGTTGTGTGTGCATAAATGCAAGTTTTATGGTAAAAACAACACTAATGGAAGCAAAACTATGCTGCCACAATCCATCACAAAGAAAGACACTGAAAAGGATATGATGTACACTAACCAGGGAACAATAACATCATTGGGGAATTCTTATATTGACAAACCTCTTGGACCCTTTCAGTTACAGCACCTACATACAGTACAGCCACTTAGGTAAATAGTGGAGAAAAAACATGTCATTGCAAGTTACATTGCTGAGAAGAAATCTCCCTCAACACAGCAAAGAAAGGCAAAGCATATGACAGAAACTTAAAGAACATGCCTAAGTAAAATAATAAGGTAATCATCAGGTACTGTGATCCATGCAATATTTGAAACAGTAGTAAATGATAATAATTCAGCACAAATCATAAATTTGAAAATGTTTTATTTGGCAAATGAATAGTAAGAATGTAAGAACAGTATAATGATTTCAAGTACTGCATATCAACATATACCTGAGACACCTTTAGAATCTGAAGCTTTGGATTCTCGTTGAACAAAAATGCATCCAAGGCATTTGCTACATGACAAACATAATATATACCTTTAATATATTTTATGCAAAATAAACATAAATGGAAAATGGTTGAACATGTATCCCCATCATATATATGGAAAAGGTTGGGCCACACTCAATATATTTATAAATATTAAATGGAAAAGGTTGCACACATTACTAAATAAATGAATTTGAATATTTATCACACATTATCTGAATGTGGAATTGCTTAGAAAGCATTAATGAACAACAAAAGGCACCTTATGAGACCAACTAGGGGCAACCTGGACACAGACTCCTACAAGAAGAGTGCAATGTTAACCATGGCCAGGGATCAAGGAGTAAGAATATTTTAATTTAAAAAATCTTAAATAATTGTGTGAACATCAACAAATAGAAGTGTACTTTGATACCTTTGCAACAAAGCTTGGAAAAGAAACTGACATATGATAAAGAATATCTACATAAGATACATGATTAGACACAATTGCCCCTGGTCTTTCCATTTCTTTTGAGTGACCTTGATGTATGTCCTGAGCAAAACATTATAACAACATGAGGGGGCAACCAGAGAACAAAGTTATATAAGTTTAGTAACATGGAAATGAGACCAAGTGATTTACAATACTTCTAAAAAACAATACAAACATGTTTGACAAAAACAATTGCTTTTCAGAATTTTTCCAGCAAGATTAAGAAACCATGCAAGAGATGGTTCAAAGCATGAAGGGGGGAGAAATATTTATTGCCAATTATTGCAATATTTGAAGCAAATAGAACAAAGCTTCTGCATTTTGTATCTTTGACGAATCAAAAGCAGCATCAAACTAAATTTCAGCAATTAATGTTAGGTTCCATATGAAAACTTGTCTCATTAATTACATGTTGCTGTCTTGGCAATAAACCTTTGTTCCAAATTTTGTTAGCCACTTAGATATCAAGTAAAATTTTCATTCTAACTTTTAACTCTCTGACATTTACCAATCTACACATGAACCTTCTGCAAAACCAATCATCTATTTTATCAAAGCCATAAATTTCCAGTTTGCATCTTTAAGCCAATTAGTGGCACTTTGCCGCTTGGTCTCAAATGTTCAAAAAGAAAAATGGTTAGGCATTTGGGTGATATAAACTTATAAAGTCATAAAGAGTGTCATGTATTATCTAACATTAAGTAACATTCGAGTGTCATGTATTACTCTACATTAAGCAAAATTCATGTTATCAATGAACACATCTCAAATGGAATTGGAAATAAAAGTGTCCTCCTCTTCTTCTGTTGCAATTACATCGTAGTGGTA
>JAAALK010000288.1:11308624-11478715 GCA_019279435.1 Zizania palustris
GACCATTTTCGTTGTTGAGGACGGTCGCAAAGGCGGCTGTAATGCCAACCATGTTGGTGGCATCGGAAGCATGCCACCGTTCTGGTTCCCCGACGGCACTATGTAGGGGCCCCAGCGACATACTGGTCACGGAGCTCTAGCTTGCGGGCGAGACTCATGGCAAAGGCGAGGGAGTGCAGGTTGTGGTTATCGACATCGAGGCTAAGCAGTGGTTGTGGGCCGGTAGTGAAGATCTGTAGCAATTGATCCTTAGTGAAGACACCCGCCCGTGGAAGGAGGGCCTCGTAGTGGTCCTAGTAGTCCATGACGGAGCTGGTGTGCTTGCAAGCCATGGGCTCACCAAGGAGGTTAGAGCGTACGGGTGGCCCAAAACGGAGATGGAGAAGCTCAGAGAAGCGGCACCATGATGGCATACCTCATCCTGTTGGACCTGTATGAACCACATCAGCACGCCGTCTTCTAGGTTGTATGATGCCATCCATACCTTCTCTGCGACACGCTATTGATGAAAATATGATTCACAACAATTAATGAATGTTATCGGATCAGATTTGCCGTCGCACATGGGGAAATCCATTTTTTGGAACCATGGTTGCCGGTCATTGTGGTGCTCGCCGGTGGTTGGAGTCTTTGTGCCCGAGGGAGCCGAGGCTGGTTGTTGCGCCTCCAAGCACAAGATTGATCCCCTTGCCAAGCTATGTTGAAGAACGGGGAAGATTGAGAGAATTGGGGTCGAGATTGAAGATTGATTTCTCGTTGCTTGGTTCTGCCCAAAGCACTTACATGATAATATATAGAGACTAGTGACTTGTAGAAGGAAATAGCTAAAGAGGGATATTGAAGGTATCCTGACTTATTGGCTAAGGTAAGTAACAAACTAAGGATAGCCAATCCCCCTAACCAAGGGGACAGCCTGGCCTGCCGTGTGGGTACTATTCATGTAAACAGTACCGCACAGTATTATTCACTCTTAGGCCTAGTGGCCCTAGCCCATAGCACATGACAACCACATTGGCACACAGCCACACACTAGCAAGTACGTCCCTTTACTCATGCTTAACAAACGGAAGCCAAGGATAAAGCTGTGAACCTCACAAAATTTCTACTAAAACTCAGTTGTGTGTGCATAAATGCAAGTTTTATGGTAAAAACAACACTAATGGAAGCAAAACTATGCTGCCACAATCCATCACAAAGAAAGACACTGAAAAGGATATGATGTACACTAACCAGGGAACAATAACATCATTGGGGAATTCTTATATTGACAAACCTCTTGGACCCTTTCAGTTACAGCACCTACATACAGTACAGCCACTTAGGTAAATAGTGGAGAAAAAACATGTCATTGCAAGTTACATTGCTGAGAAGAAATCTCCCTCAACACAGCAAAGAAAGGCAAAGCATATGACAGAAACTTAAAGAACATGCCTAAGTAAAATAATAAGGTAATCATCAGGTACTGTGATCCATGCAATATTTGAAACAGTAGTAAATGATAATAATTCAGCACAAATCATAAATTTGAAAATGTTTTATTTGGCAAATGAATAGTAAGAATGTAAGAACAGTATAATGATTTCAAGTACTGCATATCAACATATACCTGAGACACCTTTAGAATCTGAAGCTTTGGATTCTCGTTGAACAAAAATGCATCCAAGGCATTTGCTACATGACAAACATAATATATACCTTTAATATATTTTATGCAAAATAAACATAAATGGAAAATGGTTGAACATGTATCCCCATCATATATGGAAAAGGTTGGGCCACACTCAATATATTTATAAATATTAAATGGAAAAGGTTGCACACATTACTAAATAAATGAATTTGAATATTTATCACACATTATCTGAATGTGGAATTGCTTAGAAAGCATTAATGAACAACAAAAGGCACCTTATGAGACCAACTAGGGGCAACCTGGACACAGACTCCTACAAGAAGAGTGCAATGTTAACCATGGCCAGGGATCAAGGAGTAAGAATATTTTAATTTAAAAAATCTTAAATAATTGTGTGAACATCAACAAATAGAAGTGTACTTTGATACCTTTGCAACAAAGCTTGGAAAAGAAACTGACATATGATAAAGAATATCTACATAAGATACATGATTAGACACAATTGCCCCTGGTCTTTCCATTTCTTTTGAGTGACCTTGATGTATGTCCTGAGCAAAACATTATAACAACATGAGGGGGCAACCAGAGAACAAAGTTATATAAGTTTAGTAACATGGAAATGAGACCAAGTGATTTACAATACTTCTAAAAAACAATACAAACATGTTTGACAAAAACAATTGCTTTTCAGAATTTTTCCAGCAAGATTAAGAAACCATGCAAGAGATGGTTCAAAGCATGAAGGGGGGAGAAATATTTATTGCCAATTATTGCAATATTTGAAGCAAAATAGAACAAAGCTTCTGCATTTTGTATCTTTGACGAATCAAAAGCAGCATCAAACTAAATTTCAGCAATTAATGTTAGGTTCCATATGAAAACTTGTCTCATTAATTACATGTTGCTGTCTTGGCAATAAACCTTTGTTCCAAATTTTGTTAGCCACTTAGATATCAAGTAAAAATTTTCATTCTAACTTTTAACTCTCTGACATTTACCAATCTACACATGAACCTTCTGCAAAACCAATCATCTATTTTATCAAAGCCATAAATTTCCAGTTTGCATCTTTAAGCCAATTAGTGGCACTTTGCCGCTTGGTCTCAAATGTTCAAAAAGAAAAATGGTTAGGCATTTGGGTGATATAAACTTATAAAGTCATAAAGAGTGTCATGTATTATCTAACATTAAGTAACATTCGAGTGTCATGTATTACTCTACATTAAGCAAAATTCATGTTATCAATGAACACATCTCAAATGGAATTGGAAATAAAAGTGTCCTCCTCTTCTTCTGTTGCAATTACATCGTAGTGGTAGTGACTATCCGTGCAAATACTCCACAACTCTACATGCTCCGACCAAAAATAAATCTAAAATCAGCCACAAATTACTCATGGGCCCCATGCCCCCATGATTGATTTAGTATCACAAAGTCCTGACGCCCGGCATCAGAGATGCTGAGTGGCATCTTCATAACGCGGTACCCATCTAACGCAATAGCTAAACATTCTACGATTCACTATGCCTACTATAACCAACAATAGTACAAAATAGCTGTGCTTCCGGACTCCCGCTGTCCCGCATCCACATCCACATCAAGAAGTCACTGGTTTTCATCTTCAAAAACATTGACCAAACAGTAGGACCTATGCATGTGACATCACCATAGGTACGTACGAATCGAAGCAAAGCACAAGCACTAAATTTGGCCACAAAAATCACAATTCCGGAAGGGACAAGTCGCACACTGACCTCAGCATTGGGAGAGCTCCGGTCGGTCTTGCGGATCCAGTAGAAGCCGAAGACGAAGAGCATTGCCCGCGCGAGCGCGCGGCCGGACCGCGCGACGATCACCCTCCTCCACCCCTCGAGCCGAGGGCGCCCTTCCGCCAACCCATCCACCGACAGCGTGCACACGCGGCACACGACGTAGTAGGCCAGGAGCACGAGCATCCCGGCCACGAACCGGAGCGGGACGAGGAGGATGCACCTGAGCGCAAGCAGCGCCTGCTGTGGCGCGGACAGTCGCCCCCGGCCCATCGTCCCGTACGCGTCCCGGCGCGCGTACGGCGCGTACGTGGCGTCCAGCTCCTCCGCCTCCTCGCCGGAGAGGAGGAACGGCCGGACGGCCTCGGCTTCGCCGCCGCCGCCATATCCGGTCGACGCGGTGGCGTCGAGAGCCATCGGGGATTGCGGCGAAGAGCAAAGCTGGGAGAGCAAGCGCCCGAGTTAGATCGGAAGGAATCGACCGGACGAGGCGGCCCTCGTGTTTGGTCGGCGCTGGGGGAGAGGGGGGGGGGAAAGCGAAGGAGACGGGGGAAGGGGAAGGATAGCCGTTGGATCTTTATCTGATGGTGCTGGCTTCTGTCCTCGGCTCCTGTTCGGTTTCGTTTGTTTGGGAGAGCTTTGTGTTGGGTCCGGCTGTCGTCTCGTGGGCCTGTGATTGTATTTTTTTCAAAAATATTGGCATTACCAAAGTTTTTTGCAATAAACTGAGGCTCAAAGATTTTGGTATTGTATGCCAAATTTTGATATGATTGGTTTGGATCTTGAAACACCTTAGATTATGTTGGTGATGGTTACGTGTAAACATCTATGTCATTGTTAAGGGTGTCCACTCCGAAAGAAAGAAGAGTAGTACGGGAAGGAGACTTTACTCCACATCCATAGTTCCCGTGTAGTACTCCTCTTACGTACATTACACGTGCCATTTCGCATGAGATAAACTAGAGCAATGGCTCACACCTTTACACGGCTAATACATACGTATATATATATATATATATATATATATATATAAATGTTATTATATACCATGGGTATAGAATAGTTATTCTACTGAAAAATTTAGTACTGAAAAAAATAGTACTAAATTTTTATTCTACTAAAAAAATCTACTACTGA
This sequence comes from Zizania palustris, assembly GCA_019279435.1. Lineage (NCBI taxonomy): Eukaryota > Viridiplantae > Streptophyta > Magnoliopsida > Poales > Poaceae > Zizania > Zizania palustris. The sequence goes on from JAAALK010000288.1 coordinate 11,313,164, forward strand.
AAGTGGTCGGTGTAGATTCTACATACGTGATGTAGAATAATGCTCTCGTGTGTGTGTGTATATATATATAAATGTTATCCTACATCACATGTGTAGAATAGCTATTCTACTAAAAAATCTACTACTAAAAAAAAGTAGTACTCAATTGCTATTCTACTGAGAAAATCTACTATTGAAAGTAGTACTCCCGTGGTTAGTGTAGAATAGTTATTCTACACACGTGGTGTAGAATAACATTTATTATATATATTTAACTATTTTTCTATTCAAACTCTATAAGTTTTTTATACGCCATATTCTTAGCTTTCCTATTCAAACTCTATCCAATATAGTTTGTTGAGCTCCTATATGATATTCATATTTCACTCTATTTAAACTCATGTATTTTTCTATTAAATTTGGACCATCGTGATGTAATAGTATATGATATTTCTCTTTTTTCTACTATTAACATAGTAATTTGTAAGCATTTATAGTAGACATTGGAATTTTTTTAAAATAATATCTTTTAAAAAAAATCAATTCTAGTACAAGATTTTAAAATTTTGTAAAAAAAATAGCCACCTATCGTCCGATCTTCAGCCAAACTAGGGGCTCTCGGCTAGTTCGATAGGCTCCTAACATGCCCCGAACAAATTTCGGCCAAGCTCCAATCTAGGCAAAAACGACATAGATAGGTGGATGAATTAATTATAATGTTCTGCACCAGATTATAATAAGTTTACTATCACGCTCCTGACAAATTTCAGCCAACCAAGCATCTAGGCCAAATCGGCTTAGATAGGTGGATGAATTAATTATAATATTCTGCATCAGATTATAATAAGTCCATCTATCTGAGTCGACAAATTGCTAGGTTCTAAAGGTCTTTGGTTTGACCTTCACACTTGTTGACTTTTGTGTAGTTTTTTATAAAATATGCAAGATTACAACAACAACAACAAATAATAGAATCACCATGGAGCCGAACCCACAACCTCAAGATGAAGAGTTCTCCACTTTACCAAAAGGGCTAAGTGCAATAATTGAAAAAAAATGTCATTGTAATTGGATTATCAGTAGGTTCCGGCCTTTGACCTAGATCAGCATATGGTTAGTCGATTTATGGTCTAAATCGATCAATCAAGTGCCGACATTTGTTCAGGCACTTATCAGAAAGCACTGAATTAGTCGGGCCCTAGTTCGGCCGATAGATGGTCATTTTTGTAAATTATTAAAATTGTGTACCAAGAATTGAAATATATATTGTTGGCGTAAAAGATTACGCTAACAGGTTCCTATAGATTAGAAACTAACAAACGAAGTGTTTGCGAAGTGAACTGTTCTAAGCCTCCGAAAGGATAATAACTTAGAATAGTTCGAATGTGTGCATTGAATAACTTGTATTCGGTCCCTATTACAGGGTGAAATAGGGGTATTTATAGGCCCAAATAGTAAGGAAAAGACCTATTTACCCCTCTATTACAACCGACATAGTGGAAACTATTCGGTACCCTTGATAGGGCTAAAATGGTAAAAGACTAATCTAATAATATAAAAGATAAATCTTCCATCTCAGCTGGCAATAAAGATCTCAAAAAGCCTTAGTTCAAAGATATACTCCGAACCAATGCCTATCTTCGTACTTCGAGCTTGACTCAGGGTATCTTCGAAGATGGACGTCTGGAAACCTTCGAATCCATTATCTGCTTTTGTGCTGTTACGGCAATAACCCCGAAGATGGGATATTTCCCCCAACAGTAGCCCCTCGAATACGCTTCTCCGTTTAACCTGTAATGTTAGGAGAGCAGTATACGGAAGGAAAAAATAACCAGACATAGGGGTTATTAGATATTAATTCATCTCCGAAATGTGCGAAGATATAAAACTCCGAATCAGTCTTAAAACAATTACTTTCGAACTATCTTAGAACCGACTCAGGAAATTTGAGAGTCTTTTAGACTTAGAAGAAATAGCCGTTAGTTTTCTTCTTCTAATGGAAACCGTAGAATGCGTTAATTTCGGAGAAAAGTAACGGGCAGGAATGCGAAACGGCATGGACTAACGGTAAAAATGTAAAGTCTAGGCTATAAATAGAGGGCCTAGAACATTCCAGTTTACCTTTCCACCACTCTCTTGCAAACAAACGCCTTCTGAGCCCTTTGAGTCCTTTGAGCCCTTCGAGCCCTAACCTCCATTTTTCTCCCGAAGAAACCCAGTAACTGCAATGGCGAAAACCAAGAGTTCTGGAGCCCCTTCGGCCTTGGCTCGGCAGCAAGCGGCTGCAGCAGCAGCGACTGCGGCGTTGGCGACGGCGCCTCCAACACCCGCAACGACATCCATGGCGGCAGGAGGGAGAAATCCCCAAAATGTTGATGATCAAGGTCTCTGCCCGCCATCAACGAAGTACTTGGACCAATCCTTTCAACTGGGACCTTCTACCTGCAAGAGGGAATCACTGGAAATCGCAGTAGAAGGGAGGATTAGCACCGAAGTTATGATTCGCAAGCCTGGAAAAGAACTCATCCCGTCGCCAAGGCCCGGAGAAGTGGTCGTCTTCGAAGCCTTCTTCGAAGCCGGCTTAGGCCTTCCAGCAGTGAACTTCCTGGCGGAGGTACTTGATTTATTTCACGTCACCCTTCCTCAACTGTCTCCAAACGCAGTGGCTCGTTTGGCTATCTTCAAATGGGCGTTGAGAGCCGAAGGCTGTGAGGGGAGGGCAGAGACCTTCGCTGCGCTACACAAAGCTTCATGCCAGCCAAAAACCTTCGTAGGCCCCGGAGGTGAAAAAGTAGTAGTAGCCTTCGGAAGTATTAACTTCAGGCTTCGGGATGAATACGCCCTTCAATTTCCTGCTAAGGCCATCAATGCAAGATGGTATATCGACTGGGTCATGAGGTGGTTTTATGCCGAAGTTGGGGCGAGCAATCCTCTAGCCGGACCTCTGAAAGAAATCCAATTCCGGAAGGAAGCCCTAGTGCATCCCGACCAAGGTCAGCTCGAAGCTCGCCTCAGCCTACTTCAGAAGATCAGTCGGAGGTTGAGCATGCGAGACTTAGCTGAAGAATTCCTTGGGTTACAAATCTCTCCGCTTATGGCCAACTGGCCTATCATCTTCGAAGAGGATTCGGAAGGCGGTCTTCGAAAAATCAGTTCGACTTCGAGCCCTGCAGGTAACTTCGAAGACAACATGTATTATGCATATTCATTCGAAGAAAAAACTAACTTGATTCATTTTTTTAGCTTCTTCAGCCCCTATTACTTCGGAGCAAATTGTAAGGGCTTCGGAGAATATTTTGGGCGCTCCAACTCCGACCGAAAAAAGAATGGAGAATCAAGTTGGTCGGGAGTTGGGAGAGATTTAACAGAGTGTGGGGAATGCTGGAAATCGTTCCGCCCCCTTTGATGGATTAGGTGCCTTCGGAGAAAGGACCCAAAAAGAGGAAAGCCGAAGCTGGGACTTCGAGCTCTGCCAAGACTCCGGTGAAGAAGGTGGCTCGGAAGCCAAAAAATCCTGCACCTTCGAATCCTGCACCTTCGAGCTCAAGGGCTTCAGTCTCTGACTCCCAAGAGGACGAAGGGAGGTTGTTTGTGCGTCTGATAGACGAAGATTAAACTCAAAGGACTGCACAAGCCGAAGTACCTGCGAACGTGCCGAAATCTCAGGATAACCTTGAGCAACCAAGGACTTCGGCAGTTCAAGAAGATATATCTCAGGACGAAGTTCCTGTGAATGAAGGTGGAGTCGAAGTTACTATGATTTCGAATCCTGAAGAGGCAACAAGGACTGCTCAGGACGATGCTCCTGCAATCGAAGAGTTAACGGCTGATTCGGACGAAGATCTCACCTTCGATCCGCCGAACAGTCCGATGATTACCCCTCGCCAAAATGTCGAAGGTAGACTTCGAATAACTCTTTCATGTTTATTTTGTGTATTTATACAATATATAATTTTTTTTACAGAGTCCACTCCTGTGGAAGAAGTCCGACATGAAGAAATAATTCCTGGACCTTCGACGACTTCGGAGCCAACCTAAAGAGCTACTCAAATGGGACCTGGAAGAGGCAAAAGGAAAATAGAACCCCTTCCTGCTGCGAGTTCCGGATCAACTCCGTCTGATTCAACAGACGAGAGCCAATCTTCTGGGGAGGGCCAGTCTCCAGAGGCTCCGAAGACCACAAGCCAACGCTCCGGCCCTTCGCTGGACGAAGACGACCAACAGGCGATAAGTATGCTCCCCCTGCTAGCTCCTTTCTTAGGGCAAACAACCGGTCTTCGGACTTTGCTCGAACCTTTGGATCGAGCTAGCCGCGACATAGGGGAGACCAACTTAGTGGCCATTTTGAGCAAGGCGGACAGGACGGAGCTTAACGCTGTTATAGAACGCGCAGCTTACCAGGTACGAAGCATCTACGAAATAACATAGAATTCATCTACGAATAAATATTTACCTTGGTTTTTTATTTTTGCAGCAAACTGTCTTGGCCCGAGCTGCGAATATATCGAATGACGAAGAGATCGCTCGTCTTCGGGAGGAAAATAACGTCCTTCAACGGAATCTTAGCATCTCCGAAAGCCGAGTAGTTCAAATGGATAATATAGTGTCAACGGAGTGCAGGACCAGACAAGGTTGGAGGCTGCGAATAAAGAGCTCGAAGCAGAAAGAATTGTGCTTCGAGTAGAAATTGAAAAATTGCGGGCGGAGCACGCTACTGCGGGGACCGAACTTGTCAGACTTCAAGAGGAAGCTAGCCAGCTGTTGAACCAAAAGAATATTTTGACCACTGAAACGGCTAGACTTTCTGGGGTTCTTGGAGAAGTAACTTCGATGAAGGATGCGCTGAACGAAGATAAGCTGAAGTCCGAGAAGGTGGCTGTGGAAGTTATGAATCAATTGCTAGGTGTTCTGGAGTACTTCGGTACTATTGGGACACTTCCTTCTGATGATAACATTTCTCTTCTGCGTCGGTTGAAAAGGATCCAAGGAGTGGCGAAGCAGATGAAGACGGCGGGCATTCGATACGGAGAACTCTCCGGACAGGTGGCTGCTGTCGGCCTACTTCGCTACTACGAAGATCTGGGACGATCGATAACTCTGGACGCAGGAGAGGGCCCAATTACCTTCGACGACGAGCGACTTCTAACTCCTTCCGAAGGTGTGGCTGATGCCTGGCGAGCCTTCCAAACTTCATGGAGAGCCGAAGGTCGTTCCGCGATCAAGGCTTGGATCGACGAAGGTCAACGCCAGAAGCAAGTTCGGACCCAAGCTTCAAGCAGTCAGCCTCCTCCGAACCCGCAGGTTTAGAAATACCTTAGGATTTTTGGCTATGTAAAGATTTATGCTTACGAACATTTATCAATGAAAATTTGTTTATCATATTTTTAGGCTTTACCTCATACGGAAGATATCGAAGTGTTAGACCTTAACGACAAACTTCGCTCATTATGGACCACCTTAGATCTTCTAAAAGCTTATAAACATCCTCAATTTTTAGTTCCTCGAGATAACTCCGGTGTAATTGCGCCCGAAGTAATCAAAGATATACTGTCTTATATTAAAGAGGAAGAAAAAGAGGTTAACTTGAACACTTCGTCTTCTGAAGACGTTATATGGTCTGGAAACGAAGACGAAGTTCGAAGTAAAAAACCTGAAGAACTTGGAAGCTGAGAAAGGAGCCCCGAACGGCTTCGAACTTGGGCCGAGCTTCAACAAGAACAGAAAGACTTTAGAGCTTCGAAGGGGGGCAAGAGAGTTAAACGCAAAGTTGTTAGAACTCCCGGCGCTGGAACTAGTCGTTCCAATCCTAGCTCTAGAGACCGAAGAGGTCTTCGATTCCTTCTTGGTATAGATACCAATTTTTCATGATGTAATCTGTAAACATATTCGTTCGAATAATGAATACCCATTTAAAATTGTCTCCATATTTACCAGCCCCTCTTTGGGTATAAGCAACTTCGAACTGTATTCAAAGATGGTTATGCGCAAAGAAAAACTTCGGAGTACAATTTTTGGGGTTCGAAGCCCCTATGTAATTTAAAGATCTTTTAAAATCTTATAAAACGTCTTCGACTATTTGTAGTCTGAAGAATGGCAACTTAGTACCCTTGTTTTTTGAAAGAATGGCAACGTCTTTGGACTCTTTTTACGGATGTGTACCAGCCAATGGCTTGGACTCCGTATATTTTGGCCACCTTCGGCTCTTTTTGCGGAAGTCTACCAGCCAATGGCTTGGACTTCGCATGTTTTGGCCACCTTCGGCTCTTTTTGCGGAAGTCTACCAGCCAATGGCTTGGACTTCGCATGTTTTGGCCACCTTCGGCTCTTTTTGCGGAAGTCTACCAGCCAATGGCTTGGACTCCGTATGATGTGGTTTTGGGCTCTTTTACGGATGCCTACAAGCCGGTGGCTTGGACTCCGGATTATGTCAGCCCCCACGTCGGAAGCTTCGAACCAATGGTTCGAAGTCCGAAAATATGATTCAGCTTCATGACACTTCCCTCTCGGTCAACCCCGCGGTTCCAGTGCGTCCACTCGGAAGCTGAAAGTCTATGAGGGGAAGGCATTATCTGGACCATATGCTTTATTAATTCAGAAGATGATTACAAGTGAATTACAAGGAGCTCTTATGCGAAGTATCGCTTTAGGTGCTCCGCATGCCAAGTATGTGCTAACTCTTCACCTTCTAAATTAGCTAATTTAAAAGAGCCAGGGCGTCCTGAACGAACAATTAGGTATGGACCTTCCCATTTATTTCCTAATTTCCCTAGCGCTATAATGCTTCGTAGAACAAGATGACCCGGTCTTAGTTCATTGAGCTTAACCTTCGGGTCAAACCAAGCCTTCGTCTATTGATGATACTTTGATAAATTTGCCACAGCTCGAAGTCTCGTTTCTTCTGATAAATCTAGCGAAGCTTGTCTTTCTTCTTCAATCTCTGGTTCGGTGCTGCGAAGCGATCCTCCTTTGAGCTCTGTTGGAGTCATAGCTTCATCTCCGAATAGTAGTCTGAATGGAGTAAAACCTGTGGACCTTGTTTGTGTAGTCCGAATGGACCACAAAATCTTCGGAAGCTCTTCGGTCCACAGTCCTTTTGCTAGTCCTACTATCCTTCGATTTAGCCCTGACAAAATATTTCCATTGGCTCTTTCTACGGCTCCATTAGACTGAGGATGCCTCACTGCAGCAAAACATAACTGAATGCCTAGATCTTCGCAAAACTTTCTGAAAGGTTCTGCATCGAACTGTGTTCCATTATCAACTATGAGTTGTCTAGGCACTCCGAACCGGCAAATGATATTCTTCCAAAAGAATTTCTGTATATTGTTCTAAGTGATAGCTGTTAAGGGCTCTGCTTCCACCCACTTAGAAAAATACTCAAGAGCTACCACTGCGAACTTCAGGTTTCCCTTGGCTACTGGAAAGGGACCAATTAAATCCATACCCCATCTGGCCATAGGCTATACCGGAGCAATAACTTGAAGAGCTGTTGGTGGGCGATGACTTCGTCGACCCATCCACTGGCATCCTTGACAAGTGCGGACTAAGCTCTCCGCATCAGCTGTTATTGTAGGCCAATAAAGCCCCTGGCGAAGTGTTTTCCCTGCCAAAGCTCGAGGGGCTAAATGGCTACCGCAAAGGCCTTCATGAATTTCTCGAAGAATTTCTTGACCTTCGGCTTGAGATATACATCGGAGTAGAGGGGAACATACTCCGACCTTGTATAAAATACCGTTGATTATTTGATAATTTCTAGCTCTAAGCTTCAATCTTGACAGTTGTGGCTCTTCGGGCAAATTTGTTCCTCCCTGCAAAAGTTCCATGATCGAATTTTTCCAATCTGCACTAGGAATGCAAAGAATCTCTGCAGAGGGAATTTGTGGAACCGAAGGTATACTGAGCTCCTCATAGAAAGCTTCTTCTGGTACATCCACAGCTCCGGCTGCAGCTTTTGCTAAGATGTCCGCTTGCACATTTTCTGCTCTTGGTATACTCCGAATGGAAATACCCTTGAAGTGTGCTTCGATTTTACGGATTTCTTCTAAGTACTTTGCAAGTTGTGGATGCCGAACCTGGAAACTTTTATCTACATGCCCTGCTACTATCTGAGAATCTGTCTTTATAATAATTCTTGTAGCCCCTAGAGCACGTGCTTTTCGGAGTCCCAATAAAATCCCTTCATACTCCGCTATATTATTGGTAGACTTAAAGTTGAGTCTTGCGGAGTACATTGCTCTTTGCCCTGAAGGTGAAATTAATACTGCTCCAATGCCTGCTCCGGATGCTTGGAAAGCCCCATCGGAATAAACAGTCCAAACTCCGTCACCTGACTTCTCCGGAACCAAATTTGCAGGTGGAGTCCATTCTGCTACAAAATCTGCTAAAACTTGCGATTTGATTGCTGTCCTTGCCAGAAAAGATATGCCGAAGGTTGCTAGCTCAACTGCCCACTTCCCAATCCTTCCAGTGGAATCCTTACTTCGAAGCATATCTCCCAAAGAATACGAAGTTGGTACAATTACATTATGTGCCAAAAAAATAATGTCTTAATTTCCTCGAAGCCATTATCAAAGCATAAACGAACTTCTCGAGTTCGGAGTATCTTGTCTTCGCTCCTGATAATGCTTCGGATACAAAATAAATAGGATTTTGGACCAACTTCCCATTGAAATCTACTTCTCTGACAAGGACTGCACTGACAGCAAAACCTGCAGCTGCAAGGTAGAGGAGTAGGGTTTCGTCCGCAGTAGGCACCGTGAGTGTAGCAAGATTACTGAGATACTCTTTAATATCCTCGAAGCTTTTCTGACACTCCGATGTCCATGCAAAATCTTCGGACCCTTTCAATGCTTTAAATATAGGCAAGCTTCTCTCCGCAGACCTTGATAAAAACCTGCTAAGTGTTGCGAGACGCCCAGTCAGCTTTTGCACTTGCTTTAAATTCTCCGGAGGAGCCATCTTTTGTAGTGCAGTTATTTGAGTAGGGCTAGCTTCAATCCCCCTGCTTGAAACTAAATACCCTAACAACTTTCCAGCCTTAGCTCCGAAGATACATTTTTCGGGGTTAAGACGGATCCCACATGCCCGAAGGCTATTGAATGTTTCTGCTAAGTCTAGGCTATGTTGGTGCTTTAAAGCACTATTTATTACAATATCATCCATATAGGCCTCCACATTGCGACCTAATTGATGACCTAGAGCCTTAGCAACTAACCTCGAAAAAGTAGCCCCGGCATTTCTTAAGCCAAAGAGCATTCTTACATAACAAAAGACTCTCGAAGGAGTTACAAAGCTTGTCTTGATTTCATCTTCGCGCTTCAACCATATTTGATGATAACCAGAATACGCGTCAAGGAAGCTTAATAACTCCGAACCTGCGGTGGAGTCGACCAATTGATCAATTCGGGGCATGGGGTAGGGGTCACGAGGGCATGCTTTATTCAAGGATGTGAAATCGATGCACATGCGCCACTTTCCGGAAGACTTCTTTCTGACGAAGACTAGGTTGGCTAACCATTCTGTGTGAGCCACTTCTCTGATAATTCCAGCCTTCAACAATTTCTCAACTTCGTCTTTTGCTAGAGCAGCTCTTTCTGCAGACATTTTCCGGAGTCCTTACCGAATAGGACGGGCCTTCGGGTTTACAAGTAAACTATGTTCAATGATATCCCAATCGACTCCGGTGATATCTTCGTCAGACCAAGCGAAGACATCTAAATTCTCTTCCACCACCTTTTCCAAGGAGGTTGCAACTTCTGGAGGTAAATCTTTACCAAATTGAAATGTATATTCTTTACCATCTTTAACAATGACCTTCGCTGCAATCTCTCCTTCAGGACTTGGTCTCGGAAAGGATTTCTTTGAAGCTTCGGAAGGGGCTGAAAAAATTTCTTGATTATCTTGCACATTGTTTACTTGTCTTGGATCAAGAGAGGGGCCATGACCATATTCTGCTCTCCGGGCGATAGCTTGATCTCCGAAGACAGTAAGGACTCCTGCTTGTGTGGGCATCTTCATACACAAATAATTGTGATGCGCCACAGCTCCGAACTGGTTTAGCATGCCTCTTCCGAAAATGACGTTGTAAGCATACGGGGCATCTACAACATCGAAGATTACTTCCTCAGTTCGGGCCAACAAACCTTCTCCGAAGGTAACTTCCAGGCCTATTTGACCAAGTGCATCAAGCGGAGGACCTGCGAAGCCTTGCAAAGGACGAGCCGCTGGAAGGAGATGCTTTCTGGAGATGCACAATTGATCGAAGGCTTGAACAAAAATGATGTCTGCCGAACTACCTCCGTCAATCAACACCCTTCGAACTTCAGTGCCCGCAATATCAGCAGTGATAACAAGTGGGTCTGCATGCGGGAAATTAATGCCAGCTGCATCCTCCGCAGAAAAGGATATCGGTACATGAGACCACTCCGGCATAGCAGCTGCAGACGACGAAGTCCCAATATGGCCTACTTCTCTGACGTAGTCTCTTCGCTGTCTTTTTGACATGCTTCCGAGGGTACCTCCTCCGGAAATGGGGAGGACTACTCTTTTCGCTCGGTCTTGTCCCTTCCTCTTGCTTCGGAGGTGGCATAACATTGGCCACTGGAGGATGTCTTGCGGCATCGAAGTTTTCTATCCGCGCCACAGCCTGGACCGGCTCTGGGCGCGCTGCAACTGGAACTCGGTCGGTAGTACCTCGACCCGAAGTTCTTTCTAGATACTCTCCTCTTAGAGTAAGTATAGCCTTGCAAGTATCAGTTGCATGGCTTCGATTTTCACCATGGATACAGCAGAAAAGGGTCTGGCCTTTGCCAACCGTTTTCCCTGGCGGCCTCCAGCCGATGGCCTTGTTCCCCGAAGACTGTGGAGCCCTCTATGTAAACTTCTGTGGGGGCGCAATATTCAAGACTTCAGAACGAGGGTGCTTTTGCCCCCTTCTCCGATCATGTTGAACTTCGAAGACTGGTTCTTGCGGCTGTGCCGAAGTTTTTACTTCTACTTTAACTTCTTGCAATATGGATGAAGTAGCTGCAGTTCTTCGAAGCCAACCCTCTTCCGACCTCGCATACTCCTCAAAGTATGACATCAGCTGAGAGACCGAGGATATGCTTTTCCGATGAAGCTTATCCAGGAGGCCTTGATGAGTGACGCCTTCCCGAGCTGCATCAACTACCGAAGATGCAGACAACCCCCGGATCTGCGACTTCGTATGAGCGAAGCGCTTGAAATATTGCCTCAATGTCTCTCCGGGGAGCTGCTTCACCTGGAAAAGGCTTCCCGTTGACATTGGAGGCACGAAGGTGCCTTGAAAATTGCTTACAAACTTCTTCTTCAACTGCCCCCATGAATTAATGGATCCTGGCTTCAAAGACCAGAACCACCTTAATGCCACTCCTTGAAGAGCTAAGGGGAAGCACTTTGCCATGGTGTCTCGAACTCCTCCGCTAGCTTCAATTGCTAGGGCATAAGAACGAACAAACTCTCCGGGATCTTCATCTCCAGCATACTTACAGAGCTTCGAAGTTTTAAACTTCGGATCAAAGCGAACTTTCTGCAGCTCAGGATGCAGCGGAGATTCATTATCGAAGGAGGCGTTCTCCGGGGCTTCGGGATAAACGAGTTCGTCATCTTCGGGCACTTCTGGGATAGCTGGGATGGCTTGAGAGCAAACCCTGTTCGCGGCTTCTTGCCGCCATCTTGCTACTTCAGCTTGGAGGCTGGCCATTTGAGTGGCCATATCTCCAAGATTATCTTCATCTCCTCCGGAAGGATCTTCCGGGTCTTGAGAGCTAGTAGGATCAGTTCGAAGTGGGATGGAAGGTGGAAGAGGGATTCCAGGTGGTCGAAGTATGGAAGGATTTGGCGGAGAAGCTTCGTATGTTCGAGGGATGGAAACTCCTTCCGGAGTTTGAGGTGGAGGGAATGTCGAAGGCCCTCCGACTTCAACCGTGTCGGATGGTGCCTCTCCGGAGATCCGAGAGGACCTCCGAACAGGGTTACGAGGTGCGCTCCGCTTAGGAGGCATGATGTAAGAAGTTGGTAGAGAACAAAGTTTTTTGGACTAGGTTCCCCACGGACGGCGCCAACTGTTGGCGTAAAAGATTACGCTAACAGGTTCCTGTAGATTAGAAACTAACAAACGAAGTGTTTGCGAAGTGAACTGTTCTAAGCCTCCGAAAGGATAATAACTTAGAATAGTTCGAATGTGTGCATTGAATAACTTGTATTCGGTCCCTATTACAGGGTGAAATGGGGGGTATTTATAGGCCCAAATAGTAAGGAAAAGACCTATTTACTCCTCTATTACAACCGACATAGTGGAAACTATTCGGTACCCTTGATAGGGCTAAAATGGTAAAAGACTAATCTAATAATATAAAAGATAAATCTTCCATCTCAGCTGGCAATAAAGATCTCAAAAAGCCTTAGTTCGAAGATATACTCCGAACCAATGCCTATCTTCGTACTTCGAGCTTGACTCAGAGTATCTTCGAAGATGGACGTCTGGAAACCTTCGAATCCATTATCTGCTTTTGTGCTGTTACGGCAATAACCCCGAAGATGGGATATTTTCCCCCAACATATATATATGTGTGTATGTGTGTGTATTATTTTAAAAAATCGTAGACATGGTGGCTCTTTTTTCTGCGAGATGTCTCGTGTAGAAATTTCGATGGCCGATCATGAGATTTCGACGGCTCGGGAAGAAATTTTAAAAGGAGGCCTATTAAACATAAATTTCAAAATATTTATGTGCTAATTATTAATATGTCCCTTGCTTTATTATTAAGATTACCCAAATTTTTTATATATTTCTTATATCATAGATATTTATAGAAAAAGATGGTTGTTTATCAACCGTAGAAGATAGATTAAATATCTGGTAATGATTACTCACATTGTTATCATCTCTATCAGTGTCAATATTTTCTTTTGAAAGGTCTTGGTCTTCTAAAATAATGTTGGTAACTTCTTCCGCACTGGGTAAGCTCATTTTGATTTCATTGTTTGTATTACTCTTAAAAAATTGTCAATGGATCATTTTTATGATTCTATCAACTAGTTTACTTGTTTTCTTTTTTCTTTTCTCACTACCAGATGCATGCTCAGGGTCGTTCCTGGGCCAATGCAAGAGGAGCGACCGCGCCCAAAAAAATTAGGGGCTTTTAATTTATATGTGTATATATAATTTAGTATTTTTATATTCTCTACACCACAGTCCACAACTCAAAAATGGTCCAACATGTAGCACAACAAATCTATAAATTGGAACTTTGCCTAGCATAATACCGCCCTAGTCTAATGTAGCACGCTAACAGTCCAACATGGACAAATGCAAGCCATATAGGTAGCCATGCACTAACGCTTGTCCTCCCGTGATATTGCCCAAAATCCTCGCCTTCTAACTCGAAAACCTAAATCTCCCATTCGTCAGCTCACGATGACACGACTCCCCTATGGCAACACCGCAATGTGCAACGAACAATGGACGAGCAAGGATTTCGTTGCTCCAGCTACTCCACTGAACCCTAAAGCGCTAGTGAGTGGTGACGGGTCCAAATTCCATCCTAAAGTCTAATCTCCTGAATAGTCGGTGTTAGGCTAGTGGATGGTAGCGACGATGGTTATGCCCTTGCGGTGAGCCATGTGAGCGATCTGACTAACGATATGGTAGGAGGCGACACTATCGATTCGCCGATGCTCACCTACCGTCACTACCCATCGCTAATACCATTGTACGTCTATTCGTGTGATTCACCCACTCAATGAAAAAAGATCGAAGGTCTCTAAATTTTTTTCGTCTAGGCCCAAGATGCTAGGAACGCCCTGTGCATGCTTTCTAAACGACATAGGGTAGAGAAATTTAAGAAAAGAACAAATTATTGATTAAAAACTATTGTAAAGCTATAAAATTGTAGCCCATGATATTGGAGGGCCTAGAGCCCACTTACCCCTCAAGTTGGGCCTGGTAGGTGCACTACGGGAAACGACAAGTTTGCCGAGTGCCTGAAACTTTGCTGAGTGCATTTTTTCGGGCACTCGGCAAAGCTTGGTTTGCCTAGTGTTTTTTGAAAAACACTCGGTAAACTAAAAACACCCGGCAAAAAAAATATTTGCCGAGTGTTTTTTAAAAAAACACCCGGCAAACACGATGCTAACGAGCATCATGACGGCGTGATTGCGCGGGATGAAATTTTTTTTTTCAGGTTTGCCGAGTGTTTTTTAAAATACACTCGGCAAAGACGCCTGGTTCGCCGAGTGCTTTTTAAAAAACACTCGTCGAACCTACATGATATTCCCAATTTGGTTTTATCTTGAATTTTTTTCTACAATCCAAATACAACATGTGTTATCTCATGTAAAAAATTCACATTTTTTGGTTCAGTTTGTTATTTTTAATTTATTAAATACGTTTTTAGGATTTAAATTGAAATAGGTTGAATTTGAACTACAAGTGCCTAAAATAATTAAGAAAAATATATAAAATTCATATTTATGTGACATAGTATATTATGAGTTTTAATTCACTAAATTTAAAGAATGTTTGAAAATTTTATGTTGCAACACTCTATCGGCAACGTCAAGCTCAATAGTTTTTTAATTCTAAACAAATAAATTAAAGTCTGAAAAATATGAGACTTGTCATGGCGTTATTATATGATACATAGATGCTGTAATAAAAATTTAAAAATGTTTTGATAAAATTATCATGTAGAGTGTTTAGAAATTGGATATTATGGGAGAAAGAATTAGGGTTTAGAGAATAAATGAGATTGGTTTGAAAGAAGTTTGATGGTTAAATCATTTTTATACTTGAAATTTTTTATACACTCAAAATACAACATAACTTATCTCATGTAAAAATTTCACATTTTTTGGGTTTAGTGTGTTATTTTTAATTTATTAAGTATATTTCTAGGATTTAAATTAAAACAGGTGAAATTTAAACTACAAGTGCCTAAAATAATTAAGCACAAAATATATAAAATTCATATTTATGTTTCAAGTATATTATGAGTTTTAATGCACTAAATTTAAATAATGTTTGAAAATTTTATGTTGCAACACTCTATCGGCAACGTCGAGCTCAATAGTTTTTTAATTCTAAACAAATAAATTGAAGTCTGAAAAATATGAGACTTGTTATGGTGTTATTATATGATACATAGATGCTGTGATAAAAATTTAAATTTTTTTTGATAAAATTATCAGGTAGAGTGTTTAGAAATCGGAGATTGCGGGAGAAAAAATTAGAGTTTAGAGAAGAAATGAGATTGGTTTGAAAGAAGTTTGATGGTTAATTTATTTTTATACTTGAAATTTTTTCTACACTCAAAATACAACATAACTTATCTCATGTAAAATTTTAAAAATTTTCTAGGTCAGTTAGCTATTTTTCATTCATTAAGTATGTTTCTAGGATTTAAATTAAAACATGTCAAAGTTGAACTAAAACTGCATAAAATAATAAACTAAATTATTCAACTAAATTAAAGAAAAATCATATCCATGTTTTTATTCTATTTTTATTATTACCCACGGTATTTTTACAAATTTTATCAATGAAAATAATGAAAAACAAATTTGAACAAATTTGAAAAATAAAAAATTGCCGAGTGCCATATTCAAGACACTCGGCAAATATAAACCGAGTGTTGCACTCGGTGAAGACAAATTTTCGCTTCCCACTCATATTTCCCACAAAATTTTCAAAATCGGCGCTAATTTTTTCAAAACTTTCAATCTCTTTTTAAATACTCCTTACACCTCACATCTCTTCTCCATTCTTCTTCCACCCTTCTCCCCTCTCCATGAGCCGCCGGCGGGTCGCCATCATCGTCGCCACGCCGCCACCGGCGCAGCCCCGCCCCCCGACACCCCGCGGTCGGCGCCGCCCCGCCCCCGGCCTCACTTCCCCGACATCGCCGCGCCGTCTCCGGCATCGCCGCGCCGTCCCCGGCCTCATCGCACCGCCCCGGCCACGTGCGTCCTCGTCGCGCCACCGGGCCGCGCCCGCCTTGGCCGCGCTCCGCCCGGCCGCACCTGGCCGCGCGCCGCGCCCACCCTAGCCGCGCTTGGCCGCGCGCCACTCCACCCTGCCGCGCCCGCCCCGGTCGCGCTCCGACCAGCCACGCGTCGCGCCGCCCGGCCGCGCCCGCCCCGCCCGCGCCGGCCACGCCGCCCGACCGTGCTCCGCCCCGGCCCGCCCGGCCGCGCGCCGCCACGGCCTCGCCGCGCCACCCCGTCGTCGTCATGCCCGCCACCCGTTCGACGGAATGGCGCGGACGGGCGTCCTATTTTTTTTTTATTTTCTGTTTTTAAGTTTGCCGAGTGCCACATTTTGACACTCGGCAAACCCTCCGTCACGATCATTTTTCTCCCATCAAATTGTATTTTTGCCGTGTGCCTTGTGTAGCACTCGGCGAAGGGTTCACCGAGTGCCCCGAAAAAAACACTCGGCAAAGATGAATTCACCGATGACGTGTATACCGAGTGGTGTTTGCCGAGTGCAACACTCGACGAAGCGTTTGCCGAGTGCAAACAAGACTTCACCGAGTGCCTTTGGCACTCGGCAAACAACATGTTTCCCGTAGTGGTGTGCAACTAGAGTGTTATTTGAATTTTTCATATAGATGGTACGTGTTATTGTACTGGTGACAAAACTTTTTTTAAGTATTAATAGTTAAATTTATATGCTCGCGAGGTATTCACAATTTAAGCCCCTAATGCCTCTACATTCTTGTTCAGTTATATCTGTGCGGCAATATAATGACTAGAGATGAGGTGGTAGAGGAGATTGAGGCAGGAGACATGAGTCTCTTTACTGTCATAGATTATCAATTTGGTGAAGAAGAGAGTTAAAAAAAAGACACGATCCTGAGACGTAAGATCGTAACTTCGATAAAAATCATTATGTTCATATTTATTCTTGCTAGTCTTTGTTAATTTATTGCTCTATCTGTTAACCAGCAAGGCTCTTTTATATATCTATTTAAGTTGTGCATTCATAGGTCATTGATTAGGTTTAATTCCATAGATCTTGTTTTTATTCCTCTCGAGTGTCCGGATCATCCAAATAAACCTAAATAACCCGGATCATGCAGTTTGCTACCAATCTATCTGTATAATTTAACTATTTGTCACTCTCTTCATATATCAATTAATGGATCACATGTCAATGATTCAGGTGACTTCACATGTCCGTGATTTGGAGTGTAATTTTATTGCTACTCACATATTAAAAGTGACAAATAATTAAATTCTCTTATCTATCTTATTTAAATTAAGCAATTAGATTAGAATGAAAAATTGTCAATCCACTTGTTCCTATCTTTGTTGTGGATAGCAGTGATCAGCATCCTCGTTCCGTTTGTACTCGGTAAGTTGCTGCGTGCAACCTACAAGGCGTACTCGGTGGAGTGTGGAGTAGTACAAGGTGAAGGCGTCGCTACCGAGTGGGCTGCAGTGCTGCACATGGGCTCGATCTCAGGTGCGTTTAGCTGGACTTCAATTTCAGTTTTGAAAATAGATCTAAGCTAAACATTTTTTCTGAAAAGTTAAGCTAAACATTTTGTTTGAGAAGTGGATCCTCGAGCGTTTCAGAAAAATGAACTGGAGTGGTAGAACAGGGTCTAACCAGCTTCAAATGCTCACTCCAACTTTAATGTGGATTTTAGGATCCGAAACTCTACCAAACATGCTCTTATTCTCCTTAATTGTTGGGCGGTGGGATGGTTCTAAGAAACAACCTAAGCTCCTCAAACGTTCGCACGTTAGATTTGTTTTTTTCTCTAGAAGATAATGCTCTTGTATCTCTTCTGCTGCTAATCGGATGGATTTGAGGTTGTGATTGTGTATTGATGAGCTAATGGAGAGTGGAAGGGATTTTTTAGATCACACTACTACAAACACTCACTGTAGCGGCGAATAAAAACGTACTATAGCGGAAGTCAACTAGTCCGCCACTTCTCTAATGCCACTACCAGGGTTAGCAATGGCGGGCACGCTGACGTCTGCTGCTCGCCACTGTTGTTAGCCATAATAGTGACGAGTAGTTTTCTGTCCGCCACTACTAGTGGTTACACTAGTGGCAGGAGCTGGCGCGACAGTGGTTGGTGCTATTGCAGTGGCAGACCTCTAATAGCCCGCCACTACAGTGAAATTGTCCAACATCACTAAAGTTACGATTTATAGTAATGTCAATGATACTTGTGGAGTAGTAGAACTTTGTCCGTTAATGTGCATTTGTTACAGAACCTTCATGTTTTTATTGATTAGAGCATGCTTTTATGTTGTTTGATTCAGGACATTATTTTTCTCTAAGTTTTTTCTTTATCTTATAAAAGTTGTAGATTTTGCTTAGTGTGCCGTCCATTTAGCGTCTTTGATTTTTTTGCCTATGCTTATAGACGGGACACGTAACTCGAATGCCTTATGTCTATTTATATTACTCCCTCAGTAAGTCAGCATATTACTTATTACTCTAGCATATTCAAAAAAATTATCAAAATATTTATCATTCTCACTTTCCAGAGCTCTGTCCTTAATCAATGCAGGTAATTAACTATTTTTATTTGACATAATAACAAGCAATCTGAAATGAAATGAAGGGAGTATAAACTTTCTGGTATCACTTCTATTTATCCAAACCATTTTGTACTTGTGTGTAAAATTTTAATTCCACTTTCATTGCACTCATTCCATATGACCATTCAACCGTTACCTGAGAAAGAGTAATATAATGCTGATGGCTGAGGGCGGTCCATTTTCTGACACACAAATTCTGAAGTTGCATATTAATTTTTATAGTCCTACAATTACGTCTTTGCAAAAACTGAGAATTATGATAATCTCAAATAAATATGAGGGAGTCTAAACTTTAAAGTTCCACACCTTATTCAACATTACAAGAAACAATGCTTTTCAATCCTGATCTATGCTAGATCATGCCCACCAATTATTAGCTCAAGCTTAATTTATTTATGCTTGCTTGTTTTTCTAAAGAATTAATCTTCCATCTTAATTATTCTGGCCTCACCTTGCCGACCCTGAGGAAGATGGGGTACCTCACCGTCTTCACCACCGCCCTGTCGCCGCCCCACGCCTTGTCGAACACTCGCACCGTGGCCTCATCGAGCAGCTCGATCCCCTTCTCCTTGGCCGTCTGGTACGCCGACCACGACGTGATGTACGTGAGGTAGTCGTCGAGGTCCATGCGGCGCTCCGTCGAGAACTCGAACGGCCCGGTGTGGGTCTCCCCATCGATGGGGTCGAAGGGGAAGTCCACGCTGTTGTACCTGTCGTCGACCATCCACCGGTTGGGCGCCCAGTACGGCTGCGACGCGGAGTAGAGGCGCCAGAAGGCATCGTCCACGGCGGCGGCGCCTTCGACACAGGGCTCGGTGTAGCACCAGGCAGCGAGCACCCCGTCCCGGCCGTGACGCGGTGCGCGCAGGACGGAGCGGACCTGCTCGTAGAAGCGTGGCAGGTCGAGCCAGTGGAAGGCCTGGGCCACGGTGACGAGGTCGATGGAGCCGGGCGGCGCGACGACGGCGTGGATGTCGGTGAGCGGGAGGTCCGGTGGCGTGTGGACGTAGCGGACATTGGGGAGGCACGGCGCGTAGTCGAGCTGCTGCGCGCTAGTGTCCGTGCCCACCACGTCCTTGTACAGCTTCGCCAACTGCACGCGCAGAGATAATTAAAAGCATGCAAGAAATTGCACTTTAGTCAACTAGGACCGAAAGGACGACGAACGAATGGGTGAGAACAGAACTACAAAACTAGTTGGAGGGAATCATGCATGGAACTGTGCAGATTTATATTTCCGAACTGACTGAAACACGCCAACAGTGTATGCGGCTATGCGTGATAGGGCCTCAAGGAGGGGGAGAGATGAAGCGGAGGCTCACCGAGGCGACGGCCTGGCCGCTGCCGGTGCCGACGTCCCATGCGAGGTCGCGACCAGCCGTCTTGGAGGCAATAAACTCGAAGAGCTCCGGCGGGTAGGACGGCCGCGTCACCGCGTACTGCTTCGCTTGCTTCAAGAACAGATTCGCCATCTCTCTTTGTTTGACTGGAGGACAACATTTGTACTTGTCTCCCTCAGCTCGACCTAGATTTGATTTGTCAACTGGTCTGTCTTTGATCGCCGGCCGTATTGAGCCAATGTGCACACATATATACTTATAGGCTCATGGCAGATCGAGAGCATCGAAAGACAGCCACGCGTGGCGGCTAGCTAGAGCTCAGCTGCTGCTTCTTGGCAAGTGCTCTGTGTCACCGGAGCTAGCCGGACTCTTTCTGGTGATGGCAGCAATTGGGCAACCGGTGATGATGACTTGCGAGACAAAAACCGTGCTTACTTCCCAAGCCATTTGTTGACACGGAAACGTGCTCTCGCACTTGGGTCAGTTCGACGATCCAAAAGTGCACGGATACTTAAGGACAGGCCTAAGTGTGACGTGGCACCGACGTCGCGTCCCGATCACCATTAATAGTGATAAGGGGGTGGAGTCGCCAGGCAACCAGATTACACAAAATAATCCAATTAGCCGAAAGAGATAGATTAAATAGAATAAAATCAACAAACCAGTCGAAGCCCGTCTGGTTCGAAACCTGATGCGGAGGGTGCGCCGAAGGGTACCTTCGGCGTTTGGTGCGAAGTGCTCCGCCGAAAGGGTGCTTCGGCGTTCGGACTGATCCGTTCGAAGATGGGCTCCGAATGGGTCAGACGCAGTGTTCACCTCCGAACAGCGGGGTTCGGTGTGAAATCTCCGATGCAGCGAGTCACAGAGTAGTGACGCGGGCCACGCGCGGGTGTAACTTCGTCTTGGTGCGGGGTGTAGTCGTAGCGAAGCCTGTCACGACGAAGCGTGCCGGCAGAGCCTATTGTCGAAGCCTGCAATCCTGACGAAGGGTGTCCTGGGGACCTCCGGGACTGATCTCTCAGCTCCGGACACCTTCGACGAAGGGGGCTCCGAGAGCGCGAAGCCTGCAACATAAGAGTGCGGAGTACCAATTCGGCCTGAGGACCGAATTTTGCTAAGTGTTGCACGAGTAGCGAAGGTAGCAATCTGTTACGCAGATTAGCAGATACTTCACAGGCGAAGTAACAAGGCGATAGCAATCTGTTACGTAGATTAACGGGGACTTCACGGGTGAAGTACCAAGGCTTACCACTGTTCCGTAGCGGCGGACGGAGGGCTTTCAGGCAAACCCACGAAGAGGTACAGGAAAGTAAAGGTAAAAGTAAATGCAATCAAAGTGTGGCTTTGGTTTGGTTTGAGTTGGGGGGCTCTCCACGCCGGCCAGGCTTCTATATTTATAGAGGGTTAACTCTAATCTAATCTGTTATTAATCCGGCCGGATAGAGATAAAGATTGAGCTGGCAACGCGTCCAACTCTATCTCTGCCGAGGTGGGCTTCGGTCAGGCCCGCCGAGGCCTGCTCCTCGGGCCGAAGCTTCGACAGCGTGGGCCTCCGAAGGTTCCCAAAGCTTCGGCAGCATGGGCCTCTCAAGGTTCCCGAAGCTTCGGCAGCGTGGGCCTCCGAAGGTTCCCGAGGCTTCGACAGCATGGGCCTCCGAAGGATCCCGAAGCTTTGGCAGCGTGGGCCTCCGAAGGCTTCCTGGTCGAAGCCCATGGGCTGGTTGGAGGCTTTCGGAGCCCATAGCTCGACGGGCTTCGGCCCCGTAGGGCTTCGGACAGACCCTGGACATGTGTAGTTTCGGCCCAAATCACCAAAAATTGATATTTTGATGATCTAGCCATTTAATGTCATTTTTTGCTATCAACACATGCCCCCCTGCCTTTTAGTGAACTAGTGAACTAAAAGCACAATGAGCTTGAGACGATACTGTTCATATCGGCTTTTCGACATTTTATGACGTTTGCCACACACTCGGGAAATATCCTTTCAAGTACCTACCATTCAAAGCCCTTCGAAACCACCCTCCCTGCAGGGATTCCAACACGTATGCGTTGCCGGGAGCGATTTCGGCTATCCTAAAAGGACCTTCCCAACTAGGTGACCATTTACCAAATTTGGGACTCTTCGTGCCTAAGGGTAAAATCGTCTTCCATACCAAGTCTCCTATTTGAAACGATTTTGGTTTAACCTTCTTATTGTAGGCTTTAGCTACTCTCTTCTTGTCTACTTCTATGGCTTCTAAAGCCCTTAGTCTCTTATCGGTCACTTCCTCCAGATTATCTTTCAGAAGAGCCTCATACTCATCAACCGATAAGCCGTCTTGCTTTAACACTCTTAAGGAGCCGAGATCTACCTCTATAGGCAGAACGACCTCTTGTCCATATACTAACTCATATGGACTAACCTTGGTGGCACCGTGCTTTGCGATCCTACAAGCCCATAACGCCTCGGAAAGCACTTTCTGCCACCTTTTAGGAAACTCTTCGATTTTCTTCTTAATAAGCTTAATCACGGTTTTGTTACTAGACTCGACCTGACCATTGGCCTGAGCATAGTAAGGCGAAGAGTTTATCAACTTAATGCCATAGTATTCGGCGAAGTCCCTTACTTCTTTGGAGACAAATGAACTACCTTGATCCGTAGTAAGAGTTTGAGGGATGCCGAATCTATGTATGATATGCTTTAAAATAAAATCGCGTACCTCATTATGAGTCATGTTCTTGAGAGGTACGACCTCGGTCCATTTGGTGAAGTAATTTGTTGCCATCAACACGAACCAATGCCCTTTTGAGGAAGGAGGGTAGATCTGGCCGATGAAGTCTAAACCCCGACCTCGAAACGGCCATGGCTTGATAATAGGATTGAGCAATGAGGCAGGAGCTAACTGGATGTTGCCAAACTTCTGACATGCCTCACACCCTCTGTAGTACTTGAAACAATCTTCAGTTATAGTCGGCCAATAAAACCCCGCTCTTTTGAGCATCCAACTCATCTTTTGGGCCGACTGGTGAGTGCCGCAAAGCCCCTCATGGACTTCTCCTGTAGCCACCTGGGACTGCTCATGATCTAAACATTTCAATAGCACTCTGTCAATGGTTCGACGATATAATGTGTCATCTATCAACACAAATTTGAACGCTTGTCGCCGAACCTTCCAAACGGATCAATCCGAGAAATCGGCTTCCCGTCGATATGGCCCCTGACATAGAGAGGCTTAAAATGGCGGGACGAGTCCTCGGTCTTCTCGAAGATGGTGTTGCATGGACCGAGGTTCAACTGAGCGACCTCGGCCTCATCTCGTGGTGGTGCAAACTCGGCGGGTAATGTGACGATGTTGATGTCCATCGCCTGAGGTGTGGGCCCCTCAAAGACGGGCTAGTAATCATCGTCAAGCAAGTCATCCTCGTCGTCGCTTGGGCTGGGAGCCAGGTTGTTTATCTCAACCGGCTTTTCTCTCCATACCTGCTTTGTGGCTGGCCGAGGGCGGATTTCTTCTGTTGGACCGAAAACGGCGACCAGAGGGGGGGGGGGGTGAATAGGAGCTTTTAAAATTTCGGGCTAAAAACTAGCCTTCGGTTTCAGTTCTGTCTTCTGCGGAACAGGCTTCGAACACTACCTTCGGAGGTCTGGTTCGGAGGTGCTTTGACAGCTCCGAACACAGGCTTCGCAGGAGCAAAAGTTCGAAGCCAAGAAGACTTCGCTCCACTAACAACCCTCGAAAATCTACTCTGCTATGTCAGTGCAGGCTCCACACACAGGGTGCTTCGAGCGGGCTTCGCACTTCACCCTTCGCAAGAGTGGACACCCCACTGAGGACTTCGACCAAGTACTTGGCAACAGCAACAGGTGCTGGGCTTCGTACACGAAGGTCTAAACGCACACTAATAGACTTCGCTAGGGGCTTCGACACAAGAAGCAAAACGGGCTTCGATCAGGGCTTCGCTAGTAAGCAGCGAGGTCTCGCCTCCTGTAACACAGAGCGGCAGCACACTAAAAAACACACTTCGCACAAAACACCCTTCGCCTAGACAGGCTTCGGTGCACTATAACTAGCGAGGTATGTAACGCGAGCTCAAGCAAAAAGCACAAAGAAGCAGGGCTTCGCCGCTTGAACAAGGAACACTAAAAGATTGAACTCTGGATGAATACAGCGAGGTGTGTGGCTACAGGAGCTCAACAGTAAATGCTCAAAAGTGTTCCATGTTACCTACCGAGCCCCCATATTTATAGCCCACAGTTCACCCAAAGGAATTGACTACTTTACCCCTAGGGTTTACATTGGTTTTGTCTCTACAGAACTGAGGGGTACAAAAGGTAGTCAACTTTATTGGAGGCTTCTCTGTCAGCCTTTGTAGAGGGGACAGCGCCAGCTTTTTGCAGAGCAGACACTGTCAGACTTGCAGCCTTTGACCTTTCCGAAGCCCCCCTTCGCACGCGAGGGGTGCGGTAGCTTCGGTGAGAAGCCTTGAGCCAGATGGCCTTCGCTTCACCGAAATCAGCCTTCGATACAGTGACGGTTTTGAGCCGAAGCCGTCAAAGCCCTTGGGCCTTCGCACCAACACCTCCGGACTGGACCACCACGGCTTCGCAGCTTCTCCCAGCTCGAACTCCGTCAGTCCGTGTACCAAAGCCATGCAGGCCGAAGTACCACAAGACAACCTTGCTCCGGAGCTAGCCTTGCTCCGAAGCCTTCCTCACTCCGAAGCCCCACCTTCGGAGTACCACCCTTCGAAGTCCCTCCTGCGTCCAAGGCCTCTGCATGAAGCATTCCATGAGCACTTCGTCGCTGTGTCTCTCCCCGAGCACACTCCTCGATGAGCCTCACCCGGACCATGCCTTCGATGCGCCTCGACTTCTGAGACCTTCGTCGGGCACCCTTCGAATGTCTCCCTCCGGAGCACACTTCGAACTCCTTGCCTCCGCAGAGGACTTGATCCATCCAACTCCGAAGTCACTCCATCCGGAGTACCTTCGAAGTGCCTCACCTCCGAGGACTTTGTCTCGGAGTACCTTCAGCCGGAGCCACGCTCCGCACTCTCTGCCTTCACCTGGCGCACCTCGACCCGAGGACCGACCCGGACCCCCTTCGCAGCCACCGTGACGGAGCTCCCCGCTGCCCTGGCATCAAGCCTCCCGCTTGACCCAGGTTCACCTGCCGCGAACCTGTCCGTCGCCTCCGAAGTCCCTGCGCACCACAGACAAACAGACAAGTGTATCCAGTACTCCGGAGACCTCTCCGGGTTAGCAACCTCCGGCACACACTCCGGTGTACCGCCCAAAGTACCGAAGCCTTCGGTACACACCCAGTCATCGTGTACTGTCGGACCCCTCCGACAAGCACACTCCGCTGCAACAACTGCAGCAACCAAACCACCGAACACACTTCGGTGAAACCACCTCCGAGCACCCTTCGGAGGTCCAACCTCCGAACCCCTTCCGGAGGTACCCCTTCGAACCTTGGGGTAAAAGTCTGTCAATCACTCATCACAAACACCGAAACCAACCCTTGCTTTCTCAATCTCCCCCTTGATGAGTGCATTGACAACCAACTTTAAGTCCAAGAAAATTTAAAAACTTTCAGCACACAAGTGACCATAAAACTCAGATAAGAGCCAAATCATGTCACTTGACAAAAGAATTTTCCTCCCCCTTTTCAAAAGAGTAAAAGCCCCTTCGGCAAATCTCAAGATAAAAAACTCCCCCTGAGTTAAGTTTTCCCCCTTTGGCAATAAAGAACCTTCTCCCTTTTATGTCAAATTTCCTCCCCCTTTGGAAATTATACCCCCTTGCGGCAGAACGTAGCAAGTCCTCTCCCCCTTTGGCAATGCAAGCATCAAGGAGCATGAAAAAGATGCATAGCTTGGAAATGAGCAGAATTGCAAAGACATATAAAACAAAAATATGCCAATAATAACACCAATGATCATGGGCTCAGCTCCAATTAATATTCTCGAAAAACATGATGAAGCATGTGATTTGATCAGTTTTGAAATAAAAGTATCACCACTTAGTCAAGGAAACTAGACAAGTAAAAGCAAGGACTGCGCAAAGCTAGTCAATTTCTACTCTAGACAGACAAGTCCAGTTCAAATGGAGCATGACAAGCAAACTTGATAATCAATGAATTTTGTTGTTCTTTTCTTAGTGCCAGGGGTTATTTGTTTGTCCACCTTATACTTTCCAATCAGGCCAAGCCTAGGCATGAAAACCATAAGAAGCTTAAGGCAATGATTTTGGCATACACTACACTATTCCAGTTCAGACCAATGTGCAATGGTAAGCAGTCTAGAATAGGGTAGTGCGACAAACAAACCCACCTGGATCTTTTAACGTAAAGCATGCAAATCATGGAATTTTTGATTTTAACTAAGTGAACCAATTGTTTGGTACTTTATGAATATCCATGAAGATGTAGAACAATTTTTCAAGTTACAATTTTTAGCATCCAAAGAAATGTGTCTTGCTATCAAGCAGATAAAAGATAGCTAAAGCAGTCCTGCCTAAATATGCTAGATTCAAGACTAAGCAGTGAGCACGATTTGATTTTGAAAAGAAAACATTATGCACATGAATGTTTCAGAAGAATTAAAAAGAGCTGAGCTATCATGACTTCATGAATTACAATCAGGCATATAGATGCAAAAGATGTAAATGCAATTTCAACCCACAATTATCAAATGCACATCCATCTAAATCTGCTCCCCCTCACAAAATGTCGTAAGGGTGACAAATGCCAAGTTCCCCACGCAAGTAGGCAAATCGAGAAGCATCGAGGGGTTTTGTAAAAATGTCGGCAAGCTGGTGTTGGGTATCAACATATTGAAGTTCAATATCACCCTTCTCATTGTGATCTCTGAGAAAATGATATCTCACATCAATGTGTTTGGTTCTGGAGTGCTGAACCGGGTTGTTTGCAATACAAATAGCGCTAGTGTTATCACAGAAAAGTGGAACACTCTTATATTCTAACCCGAAATCCCGCAAAGTGGAAGCCATCCACAAGATCTGAGAGCAACAGCTAGCTGCAGCAACATATTCGGCCTCAGCCGTCGATTGTGCAACACTAGACTGTTTGCGGGAAGACCAGCAAACCAGTGAAGTACCCAGAAAATGACAAGTACCAGAGGTACTCTTCCTATCAATTCTACACCCAGCAAAATCCGCATCGGAATAACCTCGAAGACATAAAGATGAAGATGCTGAATACCATATGCCAAATTCGAGGGTGTGTTTGAGATACCTTAAGATGCGCTTTACCGCTTGGCGGTGCGAAGCTCGTAGTGAAGCCTGAAAACGAGCACACAAACACACAGCGAAGTGTATATCCGGCCTCGTAGCAGTCAAGTAGAGGAGGGAGCCGATCATGCTTCGGAACTCCTTCTGATCTACGGCTTCTCCATCTTCGTCAGGGTCCAATGCTACAGATGTAGCCATTGGAGTGGTGAGGGGCTTCGCATCAACCATGTCGAATTTCTTGAGCAGGTCCTTGGTGTACTTTGTGTGGTGGACAAAAGTACCTTGTTTGCTTTGTTTGATTTGCAAACCAAGGAAAAAGGTGAGTTCACCCATCATTGACATTTCAAACTCCCTGCTCATGGTATCTGCAAACTCGGCAACCAAAGCATGAGACGAGCCACCAAAGATGATATCATCCACATAAATCTGAACTAGGAGGAAATCTTTGCCATGCTTGAGAGTAAACAAAGTTTTATCAACAGAGCCCATCAAATACCCTCGCTCAAGCAGAAAAGACTTAAGTCTATCATACCACGCCCGAGGGGCCTGCTTGAGTCCATAAAGAGCCTTATGAAGTTTAAGGACTTTATGTGGGTACTTAGGGTTTTCAAAACCAGGGGGTTGTTTTACATAAACATCTTCACCTATGAAGCCATTAAGAAAAGCACTTTTGACATCCATTTGATAGAGTTTGAATCCCCGGGATGTCGCAAAGGCAAGCAAAATCCTAATGGCCTCAAGGCGAGCAACAGGTGCAAAAGTTTCAGTAAAATCAATCCCTTCTAGTTGAGAAAATCCCTGAGCTACAAGTCTAGCCTTATTTCTAACTATAGTTCCGTCCTCCCCTTGTTTGTTTTTGAAAATCCATTTTGTTCCAATGAAATGAACATTTGGTGGAGGATCAACTAGTGACCAGACTTGGTTTCTCTCAAAATTTTCAAGCTCTTCATGCATGGCATTGATCCAACTAGAATCAGAAAGTGCATGACTAACATCTAAGGGCTCGAAAGAAGCAACAAAAGCGGAATCAATGAAATGAGCATGAGAACGTGTTACCCTTTGATCAAGCTCACCAATGATCTGCTCGGGAGGGTGCATCCTTTGAACATGATGTGGAGCCTCGCGGCGGGATGCAGTCTCCCCCTCAACTTGTGCGTTGGAGTGGTCCAAGATGACCGATGTTGAGGTAGTTGCTTCGGGACCTCGTGCCGAAGTAGTTGAAGCGGGGTCAGCTTCGGGGGTCGATGTCGAGGGTAGTAGGGGTTCATCCTCGAATTCTCCGGGATCTTCTTCTTTGAATAAGGTCTATTCCATGTCGTGTTCATTTGCCTGTTCAAAAGCAGAACTAATAGAGGGGGTTGATTCATCAAAAGTCACATCACATGACTCGATGACAGTGTTAGTTTCCAAATTATAAACACGATAAGCATGACCATGAGTAGTGTAACCCAAAAAGATCCCGTCAGAAGATCGCGACTCAAATTTATCCAAGTTACCACGTTTTAGGATAAAGCAGTGACAACCAAAAACTCGAAGATGAGTAACCTTGGGCTGTCTCCCAAAACGTAGCTCATAAGATGTCAAGTTTAAAATTGAGCGCAAGAATATACGGTTTGAGATGTAACATGCAGTGTTCATGGCCTCAGCCCAGAATTTTCTAGGAGTCCTATGCTCATCAAGCATCGTCCTAGCCATCTCAACCAAAGTGCGGTTCTTCCTCTCAAAAACACCGTTCTGTTGAGGAACCCGCGAAGCAGAGAATTGATGTTCTATGCCATGCTCCATGCAAAAGTCAACAAAGAGACTATTTTTGAACTCGGTGCCATTATCACTTCGAATGAATTTCAATGCACCTGGGAGTTCAGTGAAAAGTCTCAAAGCCAAGCTCCGAAAGTGTGAAAACACTTCATCCTTGCTGGCAAGAAAGAAGACCCAAGAGTAGCGAGAGAAATCGTCGACAATAACTAATACATACCACTTGCCGCCTAAAGAACTGACCCGAGAAGGACCTACAGTGTCCATATGGAGAAGTTCTCCGGGTTGTTCAGTCATCACTGTGGTGACTGGCGAATGCGAAGCAGCAATCATTTTTCCATGTCGACAAGGAGCGCAAACTAAATTCTTCTCAAACTTGAGCTTGGGCAATCCTCGAATCAGGCCTAGGGCACTCAAACGAGCGAGCAACTCAAAGCTCATATGCCCTAGTCTCCTATGCCACTTCCAAAGCTCAGAAGTCGAATGTGCAACAAGGCAGTGAGAAGAACCAGATGACTCTGAAAAATCAGCTCCAAAAACTCTCCCAACTCTAAAGATCTTACACACCACAATGCCATCAGAATTGAGCACTTGCGAAGTATCGCGATGGAATCGCACTTCGAAGCCCTCATCAAGCAACTGAGATACAGCCAGCAAATTGTATCCCAGGTTCTCAACCAAAGCAACATCTTTGAGAGTGAAATTCGAATTAATTCTTACCACACCTTTACCTTTCACTCTACTCCTTCGATTGTTTCCGAAGGTGATATGTTCCCTTTGCTTGGTTGTGGTGAGGCTGGAGAACCATGCTGCATCTCCGGTCATGTGGCGCGAACAACCAGAGTCCATGATCCACGTGCCCTCCAAGCCTCGATCTGTCGCCTACACATGATAAGAATATCTCGATCGCTCAGTGCTGGGGTGAGTGAAAAAATGACGAGGCATCCAGCACTGAGTGACACGAGTAGTAGGCGCAGTAAAAATAGACTGTCTACGCACAGGAAAATCAGCATGATGCAAAGTGCGAGGTCTACCTACATGCAGTGATCGAAAAGCATGACGAGGTCTCCTACTCTGACGAGGTACAAAGCTACTCACCCGAGGTCTACCACCATATGGAACATGGTGAACACCTCGAGGAGCAAAACCTCTCCGAGAAGCACGAGGAGCCTCAAAAGCAGGACGATAGTACAACTCAGACTCATGCATACCTAAAGATGGGTAATGCATGTCTTGGTAACTCATCGCCTGAGAGCGTCGCTCATCCTTGATGCGACGAAAATAGAACCCAACCAAATGACCCGCCCGCTGACAGTAGGAACAGTGAAAAACTCTCCTGGGGGCACTCTCATGGGTCACAGGAGCAACTCTGACAGGCTCTTTGGGCTTCTTCTGAGTGGTTTTCTTGGGAGGATTTTTCTTGGCAGGAGGTGTGGTTTTCTTTGGTGGTTGGGTAGGCTTTTTGGCTGATGGGGTATCTAACAGAGCTCTCTCTTTCTCTAGGGTAGTGGGAGAGGTAAAAATAGTTTTGGTCTTACTGTCTGAAGGTATCCTCTCAAAACCCAAACCTAGAGCTACCCCTGCTCTGTCAGCACACAACTTGGTCTTGGCCAAGAGCAAATCCATCCTACCCTTTCCCTCAGTGCACTTGTTTACCACGGAAAGAAGGTATTCATTTTCTGACATGAGGTTTTCAGCTCGCTCTCTAACAGTGCCTAGTTGGTCCTTAAGGGTGATGCAAGTGTCACACACAGGCTGCACATCCTTAGAACTACCGGCCCTCTCCAATCTAGCCTCCAAATCATGAACATGCTTATCACGTAAATTAATGCTTTCGCGTAATAAAGAACAGTTCATGCATTCAATAATATCATGAGGTCTAGAATCCACCTCCAAAAGCTGCTTCTGTGCAGTCTCAAGCTCAGAAAGAGTTTGAGCATGAACAGAACGCAACTGAGCAAGCTCACCCATGATAGTGGTACAAGAATCACATTCAGCATCATTAAACTTAGACTTAAACATGGCATATTCAGTAGAAACAGTTTCTAGCCTAAGTCTAAGGTCTTTTCTTTCTCTAGCGGCTTGCACAAGTAATCTATCCTGACCAAGAACTACTTCATTCAGCTCATCTAACTTAATTAATAGCTGGTCAGATGATAGAGGTACCTCAGATGAGTCAAGCTCATCGCCGCAGTGATCGCTGTCGGCCATGAAGCAAAAGCCGGTGAAGTCTCGTCCCTTCTTGTCCTTCTTGTCCTCCTTCCATGGGGACTCCTCCTCCTCAGAGCTCGACTCCTCAGTTGAGGACGTGTCGATGTCGCTGAGAGCAGCAACAAATGCTCTGGAAGCGGCCTTGGCTACTTTCTTAGCCATCTTGCCGCGCTTTCCCTTCACAAAGGGTTTCCTCTCCTTCTTGTGGTATTTAGGGCGCTCACTCTCATCTCTCTTCTTGAGCTTAGGGCAATTGGCCTTGATGTGAGAAGTGTCGTGTAGCGCCCCGATTTAACAAAATCGAGACATTATTGAATTTCCAAAGAAAAACAATAATACAAGAGGTTCATCATGCGACAACGTACATACGATAATATCCATGGTACACAGACCATATTTATTACAACATTGTTTTAGTAAAAACAGTAATAAGATAGTTTAAACAGCGGCATGACGAACGTCTTCTTCAGGATCTTTCTTCTCGACTGGGTCGCTACTCCAGACCGTCTTCAAAGTAAGCATCCTCTGTGGGGTCCAACGGGTATGAGTACAAAAAGTGCTCAACAAGCCACCGCAAATGCAAATAATAATGCAGGATAATAAACAAGGAAGGATAAAGGCTAACAATGCGGAATAAAGCAGTTGCAGTTATGGCATTTAGTGTAATCATATTTTAATCATGCGGAAAGTAAACATGAACATCATCAACATCAACTAACTCGAGGAGTACGTTTTACCTCCTCGCACAACGGTCCTTACATGTCAATCCATCATGCACATTCATATTCAAAGTAAACTAACTGGGGGATGTCACGCAACCCGCCCTTGACCGTGGGCTCGGCTTTTCGAAAAGATTTAAGACTCTGATCAGAGATGTACTACTGTACCCACAAGGCACGCACTCATCCCAACGAGATGACCCATTTCACGGGAACTCGTGCCAAAACCTCAATATGAGATGTTCCAAGCGATAACCACCCGCTCTAGGTTTCGCCGGCGCGCCGGGCCGCATCCCGGCTAACGTCGCACCCCCTTTTGCGCCACATTGGTACAAGTCACCCGCAGGTGCAACTTGACCCATCTCCAAATGGTGGCCTCGGTTTGGAACAACCCATACCTTAGTTAGGACTTACCCACTAGACTTGTGGTTAGTACGTAAGTGTATTGCAACGGATCCCTCAGACCGGTCCTTATAGTGCCCCGGGTGCGACTGACCAATGCCCTAGCTTGCACCCTGAACCCACCATGCATACACTCACAACCATGACTCATCACCAACAGAATTTCCAAGGATAAGAAGTAACGGGGATCATATAATAGAACCATTTTGCTACGACTCATTTTTATCCTATAGCGGCCGTGTCAATACTTTGGACACTAGCTAATATCATTAATCATATGGTGACAAGGAGGTTAGGCGAGATAGCATGGCTTGGGTTGCACATCAAGGTCGGGGGATCCTAAATAAATATAATGTAAGGGTTCGTTTGACTAATGCATATAATCTATGTGTTATAGCGATAGTCAATTCAAACATGGGTTCAATATGTTCAAAAGAATTGTTTGGTGACTTGCCTTGTTCAGCGAAAGGCGAGGGAGGGACTTCCGGGAAGTATTCCGGCTCCTCGACGGCGTCGTAGTCTTTTAAATAATAATAAAGTAGAATAAATACAACATTCGATATAAACAACGTAAAATCACACAACAAGCATGTGGGCTTTAGTTGGTTTGATTTTAAAGAAAATCAGTTGTTAAGGTTCTGAAATTTATTTCACAATTAATTTAAAATGAATCAAAATGAATTATGGTTTTTCATAAAAGGGTTTTTAAGTGTGAATAATACCACATAAAGTTTTCTAATAAATTTAATATGAATGATTCAGAGAAAACTCTGTGGTTCTAGTGTTTGAACAGAAAGGAACAAATATATAAATTTTCTGAAGTTTAAATATTTAAATTTGCATTTTAATCCTAGGGGCATTTGAATACTTATTTAAATAAACATGAAAATGTCAAAGTAAACCTACTGTTTTTATTGCATAAGTATGTAGAGAATAATTTTATGAATTTTCTGAAATTGGAATGGTAATTTTTAGAGTTCAAATGCATTAGATATGAATTTTACAAGTTTAAAAGCATTTCTGGAATTTATTTTCAAATTTTAAACCCCTCGGGTCCACGGTGAGCCAGGCCCACGGTGAACCCGCACACTGTGCGCGTGCGCCGGGTTGATCTGGACCGTCGGATCCAGATCCGACGCGCGAGGGCGAGGTGGGACGCGTAAGTGGCTACGGACGGCCAGGATTAAAACGTGCGAAGGGGTACCACGTGGACGCACGAGATTAAACGCGGGGTTTTAAAACTAACGGACGCACGAGATCGCACCGTACCGCTTCACTCAGATCCGACGGCGCCGATTAAATCGCACGAGGGATTAAATCTGGGCCGTTAGATCTGGATCGCACGGCGTGGATCGAATCCGACACGGCACGGGTACTCGACCCGTGCCGGTCGTCTTCTCTGACAACGGCGAGCGGGCCAGCGGCCACGGCGAGCGACGGCGACCTAGTCTAAGGCCTAAAACGGAACGAGGGTGCTACGGGGATCACGAGGGTACCTCGGCGGTGAGAAAGGTCGACGGAGCGAGGCCGGCGATGAGCGGGGGCGGTGGAGGTGTTCGGGTTCTGGACGGCGACGGCGATCCGGCGAGGGTTGTCGTCGACGGAGTGGTGGCCGGCGTTGGGGAGGTCCCGGCGGTCACGATGGTGGCGAAGGCACGGGCGGAGGTGGTCCGGTGCGACGGCGAGCGGTGGCCGGAGACGAACCAGAGGGAATGCGCTAAACGGCGAATCGTGGTTGTTCTGTTCGGTCTGAGTGCGAATGGGCGTGGGGGTCGAACGCGGTGAAGGCCAGGGGTATAAATAGTGGTGCCGGCGGGGACAGGGAGGGCGCCATCGGGGGAGGGCAGTGAGTTAACGCCGGCGAGCGGTTTCTCTGCATGCGGGCGACAGCGGGGGGGATTACGCGTGGGATTAAAGGGGAAACGGGCGACGTGATCCGGGGGTTTTAATGCTGGCGAATAATGAAGGGGAGGGGACCGGCGACGAGCGGATCCGAGGGAGTAAAGGTGGCCGGCGAAGTTTGGGGGCGACAGCGCGAGGTAGAAGGCGAAGCTGACAGGTGGGGCCTACTGGCCAGCGGGCGCGAGCGAGCGAACGGGAAGGCTGACGGGTGGGGCCGCGGTGTCGGGTGCGCGCGCGAGGGGAAGGTTTCGGCGCCGACAGGTGGGGTCCGTTTGTCAGTCTGAGCGCGCGGGTGGAGTGGGCTGGGCCGGCCGGGAGAGAGAGAAGGGAGGGAGGGAGCCCATTACCGTTCTAATACTTTTCTGAATAAAAATAATTCCAGAAAATAGATTAAAATATTAGGGCTACTTCCAAGGCTGGTAAAAATTTATAAAAATTCTCAAAATTATATTTTGGTCTTAGGATCATATACAAAAAGTTTCACCTCCTAGTTTGGTCATCTACTCTATGTTGTAGTTCAAAAGGGTATAAAAGGGAATTTAAAAGTATTTTCTGAAATAATAATTCCAAGAAATTGAATTTAATAATATTTTTATTGTTTTGAAAATTTGGGGTGTTACATGTCGCCACACTCAAAGCAACCACTAAAACCACTTCTCCTCTGATCCCGTCTCTCATGATGAAAACGGGTGAACCTTCTGGCAATGAGAGCAAGCTCATCATCATCCAGAGTGTCCACCTGCTCCTTTGTGACGGAGACCAGGGAGGACAAAGCAAAACCATCTGCAAGAACACAAGTACCAGATGTGCTTGGTTCTGCAGCGGTGCCACGGCTAGTGCTAGAAACCAATGCCAATGGCTGTGGCAAAGAGCTTCTGTGCACAGCAAGAGATGCCTTGGCAATCTCTGTGGACTTCAGCTTGCTAAAGAGTTCATCACAGGTCAATGTGTCATAACCTACAGACTCCTCAATGCTGGATATCTTCACTTCCCATATGCTACGGTCAAGAGCATAAAGAAGCTTGATAGCCCTATCATGATCATTGTAAGCAAGCGTCCCGTTGGACCGCAAGTTACTCACTATAGCATCAAAGCGAGAAAACATGGCATCTATAGATTCACCAGGTGCCTGCACAAACAGCTGATACTGTTGATTGTATGTGCTTTGGCGCCTGGCCTTAATCTGTGTAGAGCCCTCATGAAAAATAGCAGTCCTAAGGTGCTGCACCCTATCAAACTCACTCCGGCTCAAACCAATGAACAGTATATTCCTAGCCTTGGAGTTGGCATTATATTGATCTTTTTCTGTTTGAGTGGTGCGAGTATCAGGGATGGAGTATTGTGAGTCCACAATCTCCCAAATTGCATTTCCTTGGCTTAGCAAGTAAGCCTCCATGCGCACCTTCCAGTATGCAAAATCAGTCCCATCGAACAGAGGAATTTTACTGCCTCTATCCATGTCGCCAAAAGATCACAAAACCGGTTAAGGTCAACTGGTGATCTTAACCCGCTCTGATACCAATTGTTGGACCGGAAACGGCGACCAGAGGGGGGTGAATGGGAGCTTTTAAAATTTCGGGCTAAAAACTAGCCTTCGGTTTCAGTTCTGTCTTCTACGGAACAAGCTTCGAACACTATCTTCGGAGGTCTGGTTCGGAGGTGCTTTGACAGCTCCGAACACAGGCTTCGCAGGAGCAAAAGTTCGAAGCCAAGAAGACTTCGCTCCACTAACAACCCTCGAAAATCTACTATGCTATGTCAGTGCAGGCTCCGCACACAGGGTGCTTCGAGCGGGCTTCGCACTTCACCCTTCGCAAGAGTGGACACCCCACTGAGGACTTCGACCAAGTACTTGGCAACAGCAACAGGTGCTGGGCTTCGTACACGAAGGTCTAAACGCACACTAATAGACTTCGCTAGGGGCTTCGACACAAGAAGCAAAATGGGCTTCGATCAGGGCTTCGCTAGTAAGCAGCAAGGTCTCGCCTCCTGTAACACAGAGCGACAGCACACTGAAAAACACACTTCGCACAAAACACCCTTCGCCTAGACAGGCTTCGGTGCACTATAACTAGCGAGGTATGTAACACGAGCTCAAGCAAAAAGCACAAAGAAGCAGGGCTTCGCCGCTTGAACAAGGAACACTAAAAGATTGAACTCTGGATGAATACAGCGAGGTGTGTGGCTACAGGAGCTCAACAGTAAATGCTCAAAAGTGTTCCATGTTACCTACCGAGCCCCCATATTTATAGCCCACAGTTCACCCAAAGGAATTGACTACTTTACCCCTAGGGTTTACATTGGTTTTGTCTCTACAGAACTGAGGGGTACAAAAGGTAGTCAACTTTATTGGAGGCTTCTCTGTCAGCCTTTGTAGAGGGGACAGCGCCAGCTTTTTGCAGAGCAGACACTGTCAGACTTGCAGCCTTTGACCTTTCCGAAGCCCCTCTTCGCACGCGAGGGGTGCGGTAGCTTCGGTGAGAAGCCTTGAGCCAGATGGCCTTCGCTTCACCGAAGTCAGCCTTCGATACAGTGACGGTTTTGAGCCGAAGCCGTCAAAGCCCTTGGGCCTTCGCACCAACACCTCCGGAGTGGACCACCACGGCTTCGCAGCTTCTCCCAGCTCGAACTCCGTCAGTCCGTGTACCGAAGCCATGCAGGCCGAAGTACCACAAGACAACCTTGCTCCGGAGCTAGCCTTGCTCCGAAGCCTTCCTCACTCTGAAGCCCCACCTTCGGAGTACCACCCTTCGAAGTCCCTCCTTCGTCCAAGGCCTCTGCATGAAGCATTCCATGAGCACTTCGTCGCAGTGTCTCTCCCCGAGCACACTCCTCGACGAGCCTCACCCGGACCATGCATTCGATGCGCCTCAACTTCTGAGACCTTCGTCGGGCACCCTTTGAATGTCTCCCTCCGGAGCACACTTCGAACTCCTTGCCTCCGCAGAGGACTTGATCCATCCAACTCCGAAGTCACTCCATCCGGAGTACCTTCGAAGTGCCTCACCTCCGAGGACTTTGTCTCGGAGTACCTTCAGCCGGAGCCACGCTCCGCACTCTCTGCCTTCACCTGGCGCACCTCGACCCGAGGATCGACCCGGACCCCCTTCGCAGCCACTGTGACGGAGCTCCCCGCTCCCCTGGCATCAAGCCTCCCGCTTGACCCAGGTTCACCTGCCGCGAACCTGTTCGTCACCTCCGAAGTCCCTGCGCACCACAGACAAACAGACAAGTGTATCCAGTACTCCGGAGACCTCTCCAGGTTAGCAACCTCCGACACACACTCCGGTGTACCGCCCAAAGTACCGAAGCCTTCGGTACACACCCAGTCATCGTGTATTGTCGGACCCCTCCGACAAGCACACTCCGCTGCAACAACTGCAGCAACCAAACCACCGAACACACTTCGGTGAAACCACCTCCGAGCACCCTTCGGAGGTCCAACCTCCGAACCCCTTCCGGAGGTACCCCTTCGAACCTTGGGGTAAAAGTCTGTCAATCACTCATCACAAACACCGAAACCAACCCTTGGTTTCTCATCTTCGAAGATAGCATCGCGCTCAGCCTCATCTACCTTCTCGTGCATCTCCTGTGCCCGCAGCCTTTGTAGGCGCCTTTTTTGTGATTTGGTCATGCCCGGGGAGCCCAAGATGGCTTCGGCTTGGTGCCCGTAGCCACTTTTTGCCCTGTTGATTCTAGCCGAAGTGTGCCCTTCGGCCTCGGGCCGAAGCTTCGACGGCGTGGGCCTTCGAAGGTTCCCGAAGCTTCGGCAGCGTGGGCCTCCGAAGGTTCCCGAGGCTTCGGCAGCGTGGGCCTCCGAAGGCTTCCTGGTCGAAGCCCATGGGCTGGATGGAGGATTTTGGAGCCCATAGCTCGACGGGCTTCGGACAGACCCTAGACATGTGTAGTTGCGGCCCAAATCACCAAAAATTGATATTTTGATGATCTAGCCATTTAATGTCATTTTTTGCTATCAACACCATTACTTATCGGCACAGGCACAACGTGCATGACAACGAAAGGATCAGTCAAGTATATATGTTGTTGCCTTCTACGAAGATGCCAACTTACCGAATGTCAATTTGGTTGCACCCAGCGGCAGGAGCCCTGAAATCCTCGTGGTCACGGGTACGTTCGCCTGTGATTTTTTTAAATAGTATTTTTTAAAAAGAAAATTTCGAATTTGTACTGTGCTTTTAAAAAATTTCAAAAATAGGTAGCAGCGTCTGGGGAGCCATGCTGAATAGCGTGGGCCTCATGGCTCCAGAAGTGATGAGTCATTGTCAATGATAGTCAAAGAGGACAGAAGAAGAGAGAAGGCCTGCTGCGTCTGGGCTGCGTGTGACTCAGGTACACAGGCAGCGAGCGACTGTCGGGCAGAGGGGCCGCGAAGTCGGGCTGGCCTAATCCAGGTACACGGTCTAGGAGCAGCAGAAGACCCACTAGACTGTTGACCAGGATTGACTTAGGTACACGGGCGGTGAGCGATTGCCGGGCTGAGAGAGCTGCGTAGTCAGGACGGCCCAATCCGGATACCTGGTGCAAAGTCGGTGGAGGCTTTGTCAGTTTTGGCGCAAAACTGACGACCGCTGATCTTGTATCGGACTGTCCATAAGAGAAGCCGTAGTCGCTACGAAAGCTTAGCTTCCGGATAAGTCATCTATAAATAGGAGTTTACTATTTTGTCCCTAGGCCCACAGTTAGTCAGTCGAGTCTGTAAAAATATCCTAAGGGCAGTTTAGTCTTCTCTTTTATTTCAGCGTCTGTAAAAATCCTAAGGGGCTGATGGAATATTCCTAGCTATTGGGCAGCCTATAAATAGGGCCCCAATCCCTAGGGTTAGGTTACCCTTCTAGAATTCACTTTTTTAATCCATTGGGTCACCTTGTTTCCTGTCATTCCTCTGTGCGCCGCCAGGTTCTTGCTCACATGATTTTATTCCTGCATGCACGGTTGTGAGTTCTGTTCTTCATGAATCTGTGAGATTCTATTCTCTGCTCCTGACATTCGAGTTGCAGCAATTCTGCGGTTGATTTTATTGCTTCGATTGACGTGCGTAGTTTATTTCTTACCCAAGCGTTTGTGTCTGTTTCTTCTGTTCTTGTGATGAGTAGTACTAGTTCTTACATGCAGCAAGTAGTACCTACTCCCTGTAGCAACAGTACACTAGTACTCTAGCTTTTCTTTTTCCTGCGTAGCCTTTTTGATCGAGTAGACAGGACTTTGTCTTTCTCTGGCTGTTTCTGGCGAAGCCCCCTCATTTGTTCGAAGTCATTCAGCTCTGTGAAGCAGGCTTCGACCTGACTTCTTCGAAAAGTTTTGCTAGAACCTTCAACTTCAAACTTGAACTGTGAACCTAGTTTCGAAGTATGCTCTGTGCTTAGTTTTATTCGTTGACATACTTCGGCACTTGTGCGAAGTCCTTCTATTTCTACGAAGCAGGCATCGATCGTATCTGCGAAGGTGTACTCCGGCTCTAGCTTTTCGTAGTCCAGACTTCGATAGGCTTCGAAGTTAGCTTCGAAGCATTTCTCTCTGGTAGACTTCGCTCGGAGTATGTTTTCTGAGGTCTTTCTGCTGTTGTCTTTTTTGAGGGTCACAGTTTGTGGGTTCGGAGCTTGTCATTCGAAGTTTATCCTTGGTTCATAGGTTACCATTTCGATTGTAATACCTCGATCAAGCTAGCTTCGAAGGAAGAGTGTAGGCTCCGATTTGATCTTGCTGCTGTGTGTTTGGCTTCGCTTCTCTTTCGAAGGTTGCTTTTCTGTGAACTCTGTTCGAAGCCTTCTGATCGAAGTATAGGCTTCGAAGTACACTGTTCGAAGCAGGATTCGATACTTTCATACTTCACTTCGAAGCATACTTCACTTTCAGTCTCGTTCGAACTAGGCTAGTTTCCACAAATCTTCGGCACTTCCACGACAGCTTTCGACGAGAGACCCCGAATCAGGCTTCGACACTGCGAAGCAGACTTCGACACTACGAAGCAGGTTTCGACACTTCGAAGCAGGCTTCACCAAGTATCGAACAGGAGACAAATTTGAACAGTAAACTTCTCATCTCTTTTCATGTACACTTAGACCATCTGCTGAGAAGTTTGATCTGCCATGTTTTGAATATTTTATTTATCTGCCTGTATTGGTGTTTCTCTATCTAGGACACCAGTCTTTTAGGCTAGATACTTTTAGACTTAGGCAATCTGTTCAAGCTTTGCTGCTTAGTCTTTTGAGGTGCGTTGGGTGTTGGGAGCAGGCCATAGATTCGAAAGAATTTTTAAGGCGCCCATTCACCCCCCTCTGGTCGCTACTTTCGGTCCTACAAGTGGTATCAGAGCCTGGTTAGGGTTTTTCCATACCTTAACTGGTTCTAAACCCCAGTAGTGATCATGACTTCTCCTGGCAAGGTCCCGTCCTTGGAAGCTTATGGCTATAACTATTGGAAGACTCGCATGCGAGCCTATCTTATGAGCCAAGGCTCGGACATCTGGGACATTTGCGTTCACACTACGTTTGTTATATTGCCAGTTGCTGAGCATGGTACTCCTGGTATCATTGCCCAACATCTGAACAATAGTAAGGCTATGAACATCTTGTTTTCTGGTTTAGGTCCCACTGAGTTTGAGCGTGTAAGCCATCTCTCCACTGCGAGAGAGATCTAGGCTACCCTCAAGGCACACCATGAGGGAACAGCCCAGGTCAAGGCTCGGCTCTATCAGACCTACCGGCGTGAATATGAGAATTTCACACAAAAGCCGGGTGAATCTGTTGAAGCGTTGTTTGGTCATTTTCAATCGATCATAAACAAGATTCGGGACAACAAGGCTGAGGGTGCTCAGTTAGGTAGCGTTTGGTTCATGAGTTAGGTGGAAGCGAGCGGCTCCGTTCCATTCTTCATGTGTTTGGCTTAGAATTAGGTGGAATGGAATGGTTCGAAAAAGAAAATATTCTTCCCAGATCCAGAACCATTCGTTCCCCCAAAAATGAGCGAACCGAGCGGCTCGCCCCTTTCTCATCCGCAGCCCCGCACTCCTCCCTCCCAAAGAAATCAGGTGAGTCTTCTCCTCCTCCTCTGGTGCTCCTCTTCCTCCCGCAGCCCCGCAGCACCAGCAACGGCGTCACCGCGTCCGCTTTCGCGCGTGGCCGGCTGCGCCGTGCGGCTCCCGCGCGTGGCCGGCTGCACCCGCCGCCCGCGCGTGGCCTGCTGCGCCTGCGCGTGGCCGGCTGCGCCCGAGCGTTCTACCTAGTTGATGCCGGATACGGAGCCAAACCAGGATTTTTGCCCCCTTTTCATGGTGTAAGGTACCACTTGAATGAGTGGGGCAACAATCCCGTTCAAAATGAGAAGGAATTATTTAACCATAGGCACTCATCACTCAGGGTCACCGTAGAGCGTGCATTTGGTTCATTGAAGAGAAGATTCAAAATTCTTGATGATGCTATACCATTTTTTCCCTTCCCTACACAAGTGGAAATTGTAATGGCTTCTTGCATTATTCATAATTGGGTAATTGAAGACGGGGGTGATGAGTTCATTATACCCGAGGATGAGGAGTTGCCTAGTATTACTCACCAAACATCAACACATGGACAAGCTACGGACCATGCCTTTATGGTTAACTTTAGACAAGAAATTGCCAATGCCATGTGGGAAGACCGTCAACACTATCATGACAATAATGCATGAACCATTGTACGTTGTATTTGAATGATCCATTGTACTTTGTGTTTCGAATGAACCTATGTACTTTGTATTTGAATGAACATATGTACTTTGTATTTGAATGGACATATGCACTTTGTATTTGAATGAACATATGTACTTTGTATTTGAATGAACATATGTACTTTGTATGGTGCTGAAATTTGTTTTGTAAGGTGATGATGAATTCATAAATAAGCCTCTTCTATACTATGGCATTTTGTCTACAATATTTGGCAACAGTGTGGCAACAGGACAATTTGTCAGGACCTCACAAGAACAGTTTTCTATAGATATGTGTGACAACTCACATAAGGATGGGATGACTCCGAATGAGAGTGGGACATCATCAGGTAATAAACCATCAAAGAGAGCTAAGAAGGATGACAGTGTAGTAGATGGCTTGGTTGGAGCAATTGATCGTGGTACTGAAACACTAGCCTCATTAGCAGAAGTCATCAAGGAAGTGGCCGCAGCTAAGACAACGCCAGAGGGTTTGTTTGAGGAGGTGGACAACCTTCTAGGTTTTGAGCTCGAGCACAAATCCAAGTATTTTGCTTGTTTGGTGGCTAATCTCGATATTGCAAGAGCGTTCATGAAGTTGCCATTGCTTTACAAGATATCATGGATCTCAACATTTCTTAATCAAAACTAATTATTAGCTATGTTTACACGTATCATTTTAGTATGGACCTAATTATGTGTTTTGAATTATGTGTGTTGAATTATGTATGTTTGGAACTATGTGTGTTGAACTATTAAAATTATGTGCTAACTTTTAAAATTATGGACCTAATTATGTGTTTTGAACTATGTGTGTTGAACTATTGAAATTATGTACTAATCATTGTATTTTATGTTTGATTTCTGCTCTTGAACCAAACAAGGGATAGAGCCATTCCGTTCTATCAGATTCCAGAACCAAACAAAAAACAGAGTGGCTCCGTTCTTGCTTCCAAACGCAGAACAGAACCATTCCGTTCTCAGAATCTGGAACGGATCCATTCCGTTCTATCAGACTCCTGAACCAAATGGCACCTTAGTCTCAGATCACGAGCAGGCGCTCAAGGTTCTCCATACCTTGAACCCAAAGATCTGGGAGATCAAGGTATCCTCTATCATTAGAGCACATCTTATGATACTTTGACCATTTCTGAGTTGTTTAGCAAGCTGAAGGCCACCGAGGTTGATATCCAGTTGAGATCAAATCTCACTAGCTCTGGATCAAAGTCCCTGGCCCTTGCTACACCTTCTGTTGATCCCACTTCTATGAGCTGTGTTGGGTTCTCCTTGATGTCTATCACTGAGGACCAGCTTGAGTCTTTGGGGGATGATGACCTGTGTCTTTTTAACAATCGGGTGCGTCGTGTTTATGACAAAAGGATGTTCAAAAGACACGGCACAAAATCCGGGTGCTTTGAGTGTGGTGACCCAAGACACTTCATCGCCGACTGCCCCAAGTGCATTGGACACAAGAAGGGCACCGGTGGTGGCTTCCACGACTCCGGCAAGCACGACAACTCTTCCTTCAACAAGGGCAAGCCAAAGACCAGATTCTTCAGAAAGGCCCTGAAGGACTACCAGCGAGAGAACAAGAAGCGCGACAAGGCCTTCTTTGCCGAGATGGAGAAGAGCTACTCCAAGCAGTCCACATCTTCTTCCTCTTCATCGAGCTCAAGCGATGAGGAGATCGTCATCAGGAAGGGGAAGGACAAGGACGATCCGGCGGGTCTTTGTTTCATGGCTTTCGGGGACAGACCGAAGAGCCGCTCACATCAGCGCCGAAGATCCCGCAAGAGCTTCTGCTCAATGGCTCTTGGGGATAAGGAAGAGAAGAGCTCCTCCGATGACTCCGACGACGACGACAACGAAAAGGTATCATCTTATGAACGTGAAATCGTTGATTTACTTGAAAGCAATCGTCAGGAGTTAAAATATCAGGAAAAACTGCTTAGGGGAGCTAAGAAGAGGATAGATGAGTTAGAGAGTGAGCTTGTCGTGGCCAACGGCAGAATTGAGAGTCTATCTTCTTCCCCCTGCTTGGGTGATAGCAGTGAGTGCCCGAAGTGTGAGGTGCTTCTGTGTGACTTGTCGACTCTAAAGTCCAAGTACACAAAAAGGGTTGATGAGAGGGACGCTTTGGCCACTGAGCTTGAAAGTGCTCAACTGGAGCTGAAAGATGCTCAAGCCACTGTCGTCGCACCCTGTGCTGATTGCCCATCTCATCTAGCTGTCTTAACTGAGCTGAAAGCAAAGGGCGATGAGCATTTAGGGGATTTGGAGAGAGTGAGAGCTGAGCTGACGCAGACTAGGCTAGAGCTTGAGACACTGTCAGCTCCACCCATTGTCTGTGAGAACTGTTTGTCTCTTAGAATGGAATTGATCAAG
Organism: Zizania palustris; assembly: GCA_019279435.1. Lineage (NCBI taxonomy): Eukaryota > Viridiplantae > Streptophyta > Magnoliopsida > Poales > Poaceae > Zizania > Zizania palustris. The sequence continues at coordinate 11,357,380 of JAAALK010000288.1, forward strand.
CTGAAAGCCGAGAAGTCTGTCCAGGTTGACAGCGAGTGTGAGACCTACTTGTCTCAGGTGGAGGTTCTAGCTTCCTTGAGAGAGGAGCTAGCTGATTCTCAGAATGAGAACTTTTACCTCCGTTCTATCCTAAGTTGGATCAGTGCCAGAGAGCCACAGCTCGGCAAGATGATCCAGTAGTTCAAGAGGCAGGATGGGTTTGGGGTAGGTTACACCTACACAAAGGCTGACTTTGAGAGTGCCATTAGCCGGGCAGTGGAGTGGAGTAAAATGATTCCTGAGCAGAGATACCCCAAGACTCACTCCACTGAGTCTTCCTAGGCTTGTTAGCCCAAGGATGGAGTGATCCATGAACCGCCCAAAGCTCCACCCAAGAAGCCCATCTAGGTTCCAAAGCCCAAACACCTCCACACTTCTCTTGACTCTCTTCTTGGACCCTCTCAACCCAAGAAGGCGACACCAAACACCACTAAGCCCAAGAACCCCAAGCCTCAACCACATCCCAAGAAGCCTACCTATCATTGTGAGTATTGTCAGAGAGACGGGCATCTTGCGGAGTTTTGCTTCAGGAGGAAGCAGATTGAGAGAGCTCGTGGTGGTCAGGAGCAGTTCTACCAGCAGGGTGGTAGACTGCGTATTCCTCGACGCGGGGAGAGGCCGGAGGCCAGGCCGCGTCGTGTAGGTGGTGGTAGAGGAGATGACTTTCATGCCCGTGCTCCAGGTGGTAGTGTCCGTTCCAGCAGAGCTCCAGGCCGTTTTGGCTACGGTCCTGGACCTCGTGGCCGAGGCTTTAGGCAGAACCGAGGACCGCGCTTTGAGCCGCGTTTTGGTCCAAACTCTTCTGATGGTTTTTGCTTTCTGTCTTTTGAGTAGATGGCTCGACACTGGTTTAGCTTTTTTGCTAAACCTGGTGCCAGACCATTTGCTCCCACTTACAACCACTGATTGTGTAGGATCGGGGACTGGAGGACGTTTGGATCATGGACTTAGGATGTTCTCGACACATGACGGGACATCGCAGATGGTTCTCCAGTCTCAATCCCCCATGCTCCAAAGAGTACATCACTTTCGGGAAGAGTGGTCAAGGGAAGGTAAGTGGCATCGGCTCAATTCGTATTTCAGACCATTTTTCTTTGAAGAATGTTGCCTTGGTTAAAAATTTGAACTTTAACTTGATTTCTGTTTCGCAACTTCTTGAAGATGGTTTGGAAGTGCGTTTTAAGAAGGGCAATTCTTCTGTGTTTGATACTAGAGGGTCTTTGATTTGCCAGATCTTACCCTTCGGTAAAGTTTTTCGAATCGACTTCTCTAGTTCTTTTGGCCCTTCTCGCTGTTTGATTGCTGGATCTTCTTGTGAGCTCTAGAAGTGGCATATGAGGTTATGTCATTTGAGTTTTGACCTGCTAGTCAGGTTAAGCTCTATGGACCTCATCCGAGGATTGCCCAAGCTTAAAATGGAGAAAAATCTAGTTTGTCATCCCTGTCGTCATGGGAAAATGGTTGCCGCTTCTCACTCACCTGTGACTCAGGTGATGACTTCGTATTCGGGTGAGCTATTACACATGGACACTGTAGGTCCAGCTCGGGTACGCTCAGTCGGTGGGAAGTGGTACGCGCTTGTCATTGTTGACGACTTTTCTCGATTCTCGTGGGTTTTCTTTTTGGAGTCTAAGGATGAGACGTTTCATTTTGTTCATGACCTGATTTTGAAGCTGAGAAATGAGAACAATTGTCGGATGCGAGCAATTCGCTCCAACAATGGCTCTGAGTTCAAGAACTCTCAGTTCGTCAGCTTCTGTAGTGATCAGGGTCTTGATCATCAGTATTCTGCTCCTTACACTCCCCCACAGAACGACGTTGTGGAACGAAAGAACCACACGCTAGTCGAGATGGCCAGGACGATGCTCGACGAGCACAGGACTCCTAGGTGTTTTTGGGCTGAAGCCATGAACACGGCTTGCTATCTGGCCAACCGCATTTTTCTTAGAGCTTACCTAGGTAAGACCTCATACGAGTTGCGGTTTGGCAGACAACCCAAGGTGAGCCACTTGCGAGCGTTTGGCTGCAAGTGCTTTGTGCTCAAGAAGGGAGGGCATTTGGAAAGGTTTGAGTCTCGTTGCTGGGATGGTGTTTTCCTTGGCTACGCTTTACATTCTCGAGGCTTCCGTGTTTGGAACCTCGACTTCCAGCAGCTTGTCGAGACTTGTGAGGTTTCTTTCGATGAGTCCTTGCCTTCTTTGACTCCTTTTGAGCTTTCCAATGACGATGAGCTCAGAGAGTCCATCTTCGAGGAAGATGAGGGTGGGCCTTCTGCACCTCCTGTAGAGCCCACACCTTCTGAGACTTCGACTTGAGGACGAGGGCGGACCTCTGATCTCTTCTTCCACTTCGATCGAGCCCCCTCAGTCGAGTCTAGAGGTGCCTGCTGCTGACTCCGGTGAGGTGACTTAAGATCACCAGGGATCTCGAGCAGTTCAACGTGATCACCCCTCAGAGCTCATCATCGGTGATTTGACTGAGAGAACTTTGCGTTCATCTAGTACCTCTCTTGCTATGTTTGCTGAATCTGTTTTTGTTGCATCTTTTGAGCCCAGAGACGTTTCTCATGCTCTTTCTGATTCTAATTGGATTAATGCTATGCAAGAAGAGCTTGAGAATTTTGTCCGTAATCGGGTTTGGACACTAGTTGAGCCGCCACCAGGATGCAACCCCATAGGCACCAAGTGGGTGTTCAAGAACAAACAAGGTGAAGATGGGGTTGTGGTGCGCAACAAAGCTCGACTAGTTGCCCAGGGTTTTTGCCAGAAGGAAGGTATTGATTTTGAAGAAACCTTCGCCCCTGTTGCCTGTCTTGAGTCCATTCGCATTCTCTTAGCTTTTGCCGCTTCGAAGGGTTTTAAGCTTTTTCAAATGGATGTCAAGAGTGCTTTTCTGAACGGGTACATAGAGGAGGAGGTTTATGTTAGGCAGCCCCCCGGTTTTGAGAACCCTGAGTTTCCTCGACATGTTTTTAAGCTGCAAAAAGCTTTATACGGGTTGAAGCAAGCCCCCAGGGCTTGGTATGACCGGTTAAAGCAGTTTTTGTTAGGGAAGGGCTTTGTGATGGGTTCTGTGGACAAGACTCTCTTTTTGCTTAGAGTTGCTTCAGATTTCTTAGTTGCTCAGATTTACGTGGACGATATTATTTTTGGCGGTACTATTGATTCTCTTGTGTCCAAGTGTTCTGAGCAGATGCACAGCGAGTTTGAGATGAGCCTCATGGGCGAGCTGAAGTATTTCTTAGGGCTCCAGATCAAGCAGACCAAGGACGGCACCTTCATCCACCAAGGTAAGTACACTCGTGACATGTTGAAGAAATTTGACTTTGGTGGGGAATTGAAGCCGCATATGACCCCGATGGGCACATCTGGGGGCCTGGACAAGAACGAGAGCGGCGTCAAGGTCAACGAGAGGGAGTTTCGAGGGATGATCGGTTCGCTGCTGTACTTGATGGTGACAAGACCGGACATACAGTTCGTCGTGGGACTTTGCGCGTGTTTCCAGTCTTCACCTCGCGCGTCTCATCGGCAGGCTGTCAAGCGCATCTTCAGGTATCTCACTTATGCGCCTGATCTTGGTCTTTACTATTCAGCATCATCATCTCTTGATTTATCTGGCTTTTCGGATGCCGACTTTGGTGGGTGCCGGTTGGATCGCAAGTCGACTTTCGGTACTTGCCAGTTTCTTGGGTCTTCTCTTGTCTCTTGGTCTTCTCGGAAGCAGTCTGGAGTTGCTCTTTAGACCACTAAGGCTGAGTATGTAGCTGCTGCTAGCTGCTACTCACAGTTGGTTTGGATGATTTCCACGTTGCGAGACTTTGGGTTGTTCTTTTCTACCAGAGTTCCTTTGTTTTGCGACAGCACCAGTGCTATTAGTGTAGGGAAAAACCCTTGTCTCCATTCAAAAACCAAACACATTGATGTGCGCTTTCACTTTCTGCGGGATCAATATGAGAAAGGTGTCATTGACCTTGTTCATGTTGATACCCATCATCAGTTGGCTAACATCTTCACCAAACCCCTAGATCAGTCTACTTTTGAGCGTTTACGAGGGGATTTGGGTGTTGTGTATCCTTTCTAGGATATTTTGCGTTAGTTTTCTTTCTTCTTTACTCTTTTCTTGAGTCTTTTTGTGTGTATTCATATCATACATATTCACATATCACACTTTTGAGCTGCTTCTATTATATGATTGAACTGCTTTACTTATTCTAGCTGGTACATGCTTTTGAATACTTGTCAATGATCATGCTTTGGTTCAGTTCACTTGATATGTCTGATATCTGTCATATGCATGGCTTTTACGCTTTAAACTTGAAAAATGATCACCATTGCTTCTGGTAACTAGCATGTGTAGGCTGAGTACTTTTGCTATCTGTTACATGCCTTGTAGCTAGTTCCTGACTTAGCTGCAAATATGCAACTTGGATATCTTTATGCTTTTTACATGGAAAATGAGCTATAAAAACAATGAAAATCAGAAAAAATGAAAATTCCATGCCTTTTTATGCTTGAGTTGAAAAGATCCAGGTGGGTTTGCTTTGTCGCATTGCATTGTTCTGGATTGCGTACCATAGCACTTTGGTATGAACTAGGACAGTGTAGTGTATGCCAAGACCAATGTCTTAAGCTTTTGACGGTCCAGTTCTGGCCTAGGCTTGACTTGGTCGGTCAGCATAAGGTTTGCCATGCAAATAACCCCTGGCAAAAATGAAAAAGGAAAAAGAAAAGCCTAAAAATTGACATGATAACAAGTTTGCTAAAGCACTTTGTTTTGGACAATGCTTATCTTGGTAGATATCAGTTAGCTTTTGCATCTCATGCTTTACCTGGACTTGTCAACTGGAAAATGTGGTGATGCTTTTGTTTGCACAAATTGAAAAATGTGTGCTAATGACTTTCTTTAGATATCATCTGTTGCACTGATCATGCCATGTGTCTTTGACAGTATGTCTTTTGCTATACTTGTGAGATGTTGTAATTGCAGTCAATCATATCTGAGAAGCATGCTCTCTTCACTCCACTTGCACCCCAGTTGCATTCATTGCATATTTTGAGGGGGAGTTGCATTTCAGGGGGAGTCTGTGTCATTCTACAGTGCTTGATGAGTTCACTTGTCAACAAGGGGGAGAAATTTTTGGGATAAGAGTTTAAGGGGGAGTTTTGGCTTTCTCTGGGATTTGTTTCAGGGGGAGTTTTTTTCCCGTTTGTCCTTACTCTTTTGATATCCTTGTTGATGTTTCTGAGATCGCACTCATTTTGAGTTTTTACATTTTGGTTAACCATAATGACCACTTCTTGCTTTTTGTTTGGCTTTTGGTCATTAGGGTTAAACTTTTACTTTATTTTCTTCTTCTTTGTTTTCTTGTGCTTTGTTTTTTGTGTTTCCACATGTGTTCGTAGGTATTGAAGAGCTGAAGAAGTGAAGTGTTGACAATGCACTCATCAAGGGGGAGATTGAGGAGCCATGCTGAATAGCGTGGGCCTCATGGCTCCAGAAGTGATGAGTCATTGTCAACGATAGTCAAAGAGGACAAAAGAAGAGAGAAGGCCTGCTGCGTCTGGGCCGTATGTGACTCAGGTACACGGGCAGCGAGCGACTGTCGGGCAGAGGCGCGAAGTCGGGCTAGCCCAATTCGGGTACATGGGCCAGGAGCAGCAGAAGACCCACTGGGCTGTTGACTAGGATTGACTCAGGTACACGGGAGGTGAGCGATTGCCGGGCTGAGAGAGCTGCGGAGTTGGGCCGGCCCAATCCGGATACCTGGTGCAAAGTCGGTGGAGGCTTTGTCAGTTTCGGCGCAAAACTGACGACCGCTGATCTTGTATCGGACTGTCCATAAGAGAAGCCGTAGTCGCTACGAAAGCTTAGCTTCCGGATAAGTCATCTATAAATAGGAGTTTACTATTTTGTCCCTAGGCCCACAGTCAGTCAGTCGAGTCTGTAAAAATATCCTAAGGGTAGTTTAGTCTTTTCTTTTATTTCAGCGTCTGTAAAATCCTAAGGGGCTGATGGAATATTCCTAGCTATTGGGCAGCCTATAAATAGGGCCCCAATCCCTAGGGTTAGGTTACCCTTCTAGAATTCACTTTTTAATCCATTGGGTCACCTTGTTTCCTATCATTCCTCTGTGCGCCGCCAGGTTCTTGCTCACATGATTTTTATTCCTGCATGCATGGTTGTGAGTTCTGTTCTTCATGAATCTGTGAGATTCTATTCTCTGCTCCTGTCATTCGAGTTGCCGCAATTCTGCGGTTGATTTTATTGCTTCGATTGACGTGCGTAGTTTATTCTTACCCGAGCGTTTGTGTCTGTTGCTTCTGTTCTTGCGATGAGTAGTACTAGTTCTTGCATGCAGCAAGTAGTACCTACTCCCTATAGAAACAGTACACTAGTACTCTAGCTTTGCTTTTTCCTGCGTAGCCTTTTTGATCGAGTAGACAGGACTTTGTCTTTCTCTGGCTGTTTCTAGTGAAGCCCCCTCGTTTGTTCGAAGTCATTCAGCTCTGTGAAGCAGGCTTCGACCTGACTTCTTTGAAAAGTTTTGCTACAACCTTCAACTTCGAACCTGAACTGTGAACCTAGCTTCGAAGTATGCTCTGTGCTTAGTTTTATTCGTTGACATACTTCGGCACTTGTGCGAAGTCCTTCTATTTATACGAAGCAGGCATCGATCGTATCTGTGAAGGTGTACTCCGGCTCGAGCTTTTCGTAGTCCAGACTTCGATAGGCTTCGAAGTTAGCTTCGAAGCATATCTCTCTGGTAGACTTCGCTCGGAGTGTGTTTTCTGGGGTCTTTCTGCTGTTGTCTTTTTCGAGGGTCACAGTTTGTGGGTTCAGAGCTTGTCATTCGAAGTTTATCCTTGGTTCGAAGGTTACCATTTCGATTGTAATACCTCGATCAAGCTAGCTTCGAAGGAATAGTGTAGGCTCCGATTTGATCTTGCTGCTGTGTGTTTGGCTTCACTTCTCTTTCGAAGGTTGCTTTTCTGTGAACTCTGTTCGAAGCCTTCTGATCGAAGTATAGGCTTCAAAGTACACTGTTCGAAGCAGGCTTCGATACTTTCATACTTCGCTTCGAAGCATACTTCGCTTTCTGTCTCGTTCGAACTAGGCTAGTTTCCACAAATCTTCGGCACTTCCACGACAGCCTTTGACGAGAGACCCCGAAGCAGGCTTCGACACTGCGAAGCAGACTTCGACACTGCGAAGCAGGCTTCGCCAAGTATCGAAAAGGAGACAAATTTGAACAGTAAACTTCTCATCTCTTTTCATGTACACTTAGACCATCTGCTGAGAAGTTTGATCTGCCATGTTTTGAATATTTTGTTTATCTGCCTGTATTGGTGTTTCTCTATCTAGGACACCAGTCTTGTAGGCTAGATACTTTTAGACTTAGGCAATCTGTTCAAGCTTTGCTGCTTAGTCTTTTGAGGTGCGTTGGGTGTTGGGAGCAGGCCATAGATTCGAAAGAATTTTTAAGGCGCCCATTCACCCCCCTGGTCGCTACTTTCGGTCCTACAGCGTCAGCCGACCAAGTGCTGACTGCCACCACGTGGCCCCTACTCGACACTTGGTTGGCTGACTCCAGCCACATCAGTGCCTGTCAACTGATCAAGTGCCGATTGGCAGCCACGATAGCGCGCAATGGCTACTTTTGGTCGACTGACATCACGTCAGTCGACCGTTGAATAGCTGAATCCTGTTGACGTGGCATGAGTTGGCCATTAAACGACCGAGTGCTCCCCTATATAAAGGGGGCCGAACGCCCCCTTCCCACTCCACCATTGGCTGTTACAAATATTTATCAGAACAATAAAACTATTTGGTAGATAATCAAAAGTTCTTAAAATTTAGAAGTTTTTTAATTCTAAAATCTTTCGAAAATTCTAGAGAAAATACTTGTAAGTTGTATCTAATTTAAAAAATCTAGAAGTTTTTAAAATTCTAAAATACTTGTATTGGATTTCAAAAATTTAGAAGTTTTTGAAATTCTAAAATACTTGTATTGGATTTCAAAAATTTAGAAGTTTTGAAATTCTAAAATACTTTTATCCGGTTTCAAAAATTTAGAGAGCAATAACAAATCAAAAATACTATGTCCTGCTCGTTCTATAAAAAAGCATGAGTGATATTCTGCATAATCCGAATAAGTTTTGGGGATGGATTTTAAGGAAGTTATGCTTTTGAGAAGCCAGAATCCATCTCAAATACGTAGATTCTCTACAGCCGCTTTCGGGAAGCCCATTGTAGTATTTATTAGAAGCAGAATCCAGCCAGCTTAGACCCTGTTTGGATAACCTTGCTTATCTTTAGGGACTAAAACTTGCTTATTTTAGTAGAGACTAAAGTTTAGTCATCTTGTTTAATGTAGGGACTAAACATTATTTAATGAAGGGTTTATAAATGAAGATAGAGTGTGCATGACACTTTTTTCCCAATTAGTAACATCCAAGGGACTAATGGACTAAACTTTAGGGTCCCAATAAACAATCATGTTTGAGATTTTAGGGACTTAATGAGACTAAACTTTAGTCCCTAAAAATAAGCAGCCCCAATCCAAACGGGGCCTTAATGGCTTCCCCAAGAGAATTGGGCTATTTACCCGTAATCATGCTGATTCTTTTCCCAACGCCCGCACATGCTATCAGAGGCAGGCAAAACTACAGGTATTCAAAATCCCTCGTAGAAAAAAAATAAGCTTAAATTATTATTTTGTAACATAAAATTAAGTGATACCATCATTGATTAATAAAATTGATCACAACATGAAATTGATCAAAATCACTTCATGTTTCTGACCTAAAATTAAAATCACAGAAATATCAATGCTACTGCTAATTGTTGTGACATACACATATTCACATTTCCATGAATTCACAAATCACAAGCATTGGCAAATTACAATAATAAATCAACCAATTTAACAAATTGTTGTGCAATCACAATTCTCATTTCCCAATTCGTGCTCTAATTTAACAATACTAAGCTAGCTAGGAGAGAACTAACCCTAGCTAGCAAGCTACTATACTAAGCTAAGCTAGCTAGTGAGGGATGAAGCTAGGAAAGGTCGATTGAAAGGGAGAAGAGTCAAGGAGAGTTACTCACGGTCTCACACTAAGGCTCTGGCTGCTCCTCCACTACCACGGTGCTGCCTCTAGTACGCGACTACGTGGTGCGCCGTCGCCGCCCCAGTCCTCACCGCCCACTAGGCATCGACTGTTGCCCGCTAGTTCTCGCCGCCCCGCCGCCTCCAGTAGTCCGGTGCACCACCACCGCCCCATCGCCCACCGGATGCCACCTGTTGTGGCAGTGTGGCGCCGTGCGCCCGTCGACCGCCCCGTTGCCTTCGGTGTGCCGCTGCCGCCCTACTGCCACTCGTCGGATGTCGGTTCTCACTACGGCGCCGCCTCGCCCGCGTGCTGCGGTCTGCGGCTGGGTCTGGGAGTGAAAGTTGGAGTTGTGGAGAAAGGGTTTGACTCGGTTAGGGTTAGTTTGACTTGGCCTGTTGGCTAGTTTGTCAACTGGGCATATGGGTCAATTCACTTTATTGGCAAGTGCGGGAGGCAGCTCAGGAATGATGAATTGAGGATTGAGTGGGCTTTTTTTTATTTTTGATACATACATAAAAGATATACTATATATATAATTGTTTTTACAAAAATAATGGGTATTCAATTGCATACCCTTGAATCTAAGTGGCCCCACCCTAGATCGTTGCACTACGGGTGAAAGCGATTCGGTTAGTTTTCGACCGAATCTAAAAAATAGATTCAGATATGGATTTTTTATTCGGATACAGATTCAGATATTGATTTTTTTGGATACAGAAATGGATATGACATCAATGATATCTAATGGATACAGATTTTTTTCGGATACAGAAACAGATATGACATCGATGATATCTGATGGATGCATATTTAGATAATCTAGATAAATCTTATTCGGATATCCATATTAAAATGCCCATTCAACCCATATGAATATTTTTTCAATTTAAATCCTAAAAAACATAATTAATTAACTAAAAATAGCTAAATAACTTAGAAAAATGCCAATTTTTTATGGTATAAAATACATTGTATTTTGATTGTAGAAAATTTTAAATTTAAATAAGGATTAAAACAATGATTTGCTTTTAAAATCAACATATTCCTTTTAAAATTCTAATGTGTCCTTTCTTAACATCATACATGACAATTTTTCCAAATATTTTTAATTTTTTTTATAGCATCTAAATATCATATCATAACACTATGATAGAGCTCGTGTTTGTTAGACTTAATTTGATTTTTTAGATTTAAAAAATATTAAGTTTTGGTTGCTAATTGAGTGTCGTAACCTATACTTTTCAAAATTTCTTTCAATTTAGTGGATAAAAACTAAAATAGATTGAAAAACATGAATATGGGTTTTTTTAATAAATTTTGGTTCATTATTCCAAGCACTTGCAGTTTAAATTTGACCTATTTCAATCTAAATCCGAGAAACACACTTATTGAGTTAAAAATAGTAAATTTATATAGAAAAATACTTATTTTTCATATAAGATAACCTATGTTATATTTTGATTATAAAAATATTGTAGTTCAAACGAATATTTAACTGTCGATTTATTTTTAAACCAACCTATTTCTTTTTTAAATCCTAATTAATTCTTGGAGAATTTGTGGCGTTCTTAACATCGTATATGATAAACTTTCTCAAAACATTTTTAAAATTTTATCATATTATCTATTGGCTCGGGAAGTTTGTGTAACTCGAGAAGTCAATTGGCTCCATAATGATATTTGTGAGATCAAACCCTAAGTTGAGAAATAAAATCTGATTTAGGATAAGATTGATGAAGTTAAAGAAGAGTAAGCTACCTTAGTGATAGGCTTGTCCCAAAGGTAATATGAATTGGGAGAATGAGTTATGATAAGATGGTGGATGTTGTTGAGGAATTGTTAAAAAGCAATTTTGTATGGTAGAACTCCAGATTCTACTCTGATTTGTTGATTCAGAAGTTTTTTTGGAAGGGTAGATGTTGAGACCTCTATCTAGGGTATTTTACATTTGGATTGTTTTCGAATGCATGTTTTCCTAGTAAACCTAGTCGTCCTTGGGACAAATCATCTATGCTTTTTTTAAAGCTTGTTGAGATGTTTTCCTAGTAAACCTAGTCGTCCTTGGGACAAATCATCTATGCTTTTTTCTAAAGCTTGTTGAGTACTTTTGTACTCAACTTTATTATTTTTACCAACTAGAGAATGATGACTAGCAAGAAGAGCACTACATTGAAGGAGCTGAAGATGATGAATGAAGAAAAAAGAAGTTGATGATGGCTAGGGTTTCGAGCTTAGTCCCCACGTATTTGCTAGTTTAATTGAGAGTGATATTTTTCTTTCATTGAACTTTTGTAATGTTAGCTTGATGCAAGGTATCACTACCGGAAATGGCTAGTTTGCCAAGTGCCCAAAGCTTTGCCGAGTGTAATATCTCGGGCACACGGCAAAGATTTGTTTGCCGAGTGTTTTTAAAAAACCACTCGGCAAACAAAAAACACTCGGCAAATTAAATGTTTGCCGAGTGTTTTTTTAAAAAACACTCGGCAAATTACACATTTTTTGGTTCAGTTTGTTATTTTTAAATTATTAAGTATTTTTCTAGGATTTAAATTGAAATATGTGAAATTTGAACTACAAGTGCCTAAAATAATAAACCAAAAATTATGAAAAAAAATCATATTCATGGTTTTAAGTCTATTTATGGTTCTTATAACTTAATTTAAAGAAATTTTAAACAATTTAGGGTATGACGCTCGTTCAACAACGTGAAGCTTAATAGTTTTTAATTATAAAAAAATCAACTGAAGTCTAAAAAATATGAGACTTGTCATGGTGTTATTATATGATATATAGATGCTGTGATAAAAATTTAAAAATATTTCGAGAAAATTATCACGTAGAGTGTTTAGAAATCAGAGATTAAGAGGAGTGATTAGGTTTAGAGAAGAAATGAGATAAGTTTGAAATAAGTTTGATGGGTAAATTATTTTTTGTACTTGAAATTTTTTCTACAATAAAACACAACATATATTATCTCATGTAAAAATTACACATTTTTTTGGTTCAGTTTGTTATTTTTAAATTATTAAGTATTTTTCTAGGATTTAAATTGAAATATGTGAAATTTGAACTACAAGTGCCTAAAATAATAAACCAAAAATTATGAAAAAAATCATATTCATGGTTTTAAGTCTATTTAGGGTTATTATAAACTGAATTGAAAGAAATTTTGAACAATTTAGGGTGCGACACTCTTTCAACAACGTGAAGCTTAATAATTTTAATTATAAAAAATCAACTGAAGTCTAAAAATATGAGACTTGTCATGGTGTTATTATATGATACATAGATACTGTGATAAAAATTTAAAAATATTTCGAGAGAATTATCACGTAGAGTGTTAGAAATCGGAGATTATGAGAGGAGTGATTAGGGTTTAGAGAAGAATGAGATAGGTTTGAAAGAAGTTTGATGGATAAATTATTTTTTATACTTGAATTTTTTTCTACAATAAAACACAACATATATTATCTCATGTAAAAATTACACATTTGTTTGGTCAGTTTGTTATTTTTAAATTATTAAGTATGTTTCTAGGATTTAAATTGAAATAGGTAAAATTTGAATTACAAATGTATGAAATAATAAAAAAATTATTAAAAAACATATTTATGTTTTTGAGTTTATTTTTAGTCCTTATGCAATATAGTTTTATAATTTCTATCAAGGAAAAGATTATAAAACAAATTAAACAAAAATAAAAAAATGTTTGCCAAGCCATATGATCTGACACTCGGGAGCCTATTTTTTTAGAGTTTGCTGAGTGTCTTTGAGCTGCACCCGTGAAACATCCAATTTTATTTCCAATCGCGCGCTCGAATCGGTGACTTGGCAAAAATTTTCGCACTTCCCGCTGAATTTTTTTGCCTCGCGCGCAAATTCACACTGCGCACCCTAAAAATTTCATGAGCCTTTAAAATTGCCCCTCCTCCTCTCAATTCTCTCATCTGGCTCTCTTGCTCCCTCCACCGTCGCCGCCACTAGCTTCCTCCACTGCGCTAGCTTTCTCCGCCTACGCCACTGCTAGCTTCCTTCAAAGCTCTATCCTTCGCTGCTTCTCTACAAGATTGGAGAAGCTATGGCTGGGCTTTCTATTCGTTGTTGCGTGCTCAGGAGTAGCTGCATGCATGTTGTGGATGAGGGGAAGCAGGTGGTCACAGCCAAGCCGAGAGCCAAGGCATGGATTGCGGACTCCCAGGGCGCCAACGCAAGAGCCCAGTTCACTGCAATGCAGTCAGAGGCACGACTAATTCCATGCTATGTATTAAAGATTAAAAAGCAGAGTTTTTAATTGATCTCTAGTTTTATAATTTTAACTATGTATGTATTTAAGTTTGTTGGTTGCTCATTTTATCTTGTGGATTGTATGCAAGTTTTAAGAAGCTAGCCTATAGTTCTTCCCGTGGACTAGAGAAGCTTTGAAATATGTATTCTTATTCTGAAATGTGCTGCATTTTGTATTCTGAAACGTGCTATTGAAATATGGTATTTGTTGTTGTAGGATTGAGTGTGTTTTTAGCTTGAAATCCTGCCTAGTGCGTTTTTTATTTTGGTGACTTATTTGCCGAGTGTCACATCTGGTACTCGGCAAACACTCGAAAAACACCCGTTTGCAGTTTAGCGCCGTTACGTTGCTTTTTTCACCGAGTGTCACATTTAGCACTCGACAAAATATTTACCGAGTGTCTGATAAAAAACACTCGGCGAATAAGTATTTGCCGAGACAATATTTACCGAGTGATGTTTGCCGAGTATTACATTCGGCAAACATTTTACCAGGTGTTTTTGGGGCTTTGCCGAGTGCCCTTGGCACTCGGCAAACCACAGTTCTCCCATATGCGTTAGTAGCAGCTTTTATAATACTTAAATGTTGTAATAAACATGTCTGTGATGTACTACTATTGAACTAGAATGAATATTATCTTTGATGTTATTGTCGTTACAATATAGTTGGAGGTAGGTACAGACTAATTAGGGTATAAATAAATTATTTGTTGATTCGATGAAGCTAATTAACCTAGAATTGTGGATATGAACTTCTTTTGGAACAATTTTAGAGATAAGTTAATTGGAATATCTAAACTAGTGTAGTCAATTTCATGACCTTACTATTACTTCATGTATATAAAAACATATATAATCTATCAACATGAATTGATCCGCATGCTAACATATATACCTTGGTGGTAAAAATAGGTGTAGTATCAACGAATGCAAACTATTTTTGTTTTCTCTTCAAACTACCCTGCATAGAGTAATCAATCATGTGTATGGTAATTAACATTTTCAGAGTAATCAATTATGTGCATGCTAATGAATTTTTTCATAGTAATCAATTATGTGCATGAAAGTTAACATTTTTCACTAACATGATCCAATACTGAGAAAGGAGGAAGACAACAACCACAACAACTTTTTATTCATGTCCAATACTTCTGACGGCCACCTGATCAATCCAACATCTCAAGGCATGGGAGAAGAAAAAAATCCAGCTACCAGCGAACATGGAGTCCCATCAAAATCAGATACGTGTATCCTTTGTTCCATATGCATGCAGCATTGCAGCATGCATCCACATGCATATATAATACCAAACCAAATTATGTTAGGACTAATATATACTTAATAATTAATTGTGTTATGTCGTTACAATTGAAGGCGCAAACTAATTAGGACATATAAAAAGTATTTGTTGAATCGGAGAAGCTATGATTAACCGTAGTAGTATGCATATGGACTTATCGTTTTGAAACAATTTTAGAGAGTGTGTTTTTGCGGCCTTACTATTATACTTCATGTATATAAAAACATATATAATCACCCAAGATGAATTGATCGACGTGCTAGCATATACTCACTCCGGTATAAAAAACAAATTATTTTGAACATAATTTCAGATACTAATGAGCTATTAATTAGAGTATATTTTTCTTATTTGTTCTTATTAAATATAATACATTAGTAAAGATAACATTAAAAAACGAGAAGGAAATAAATAGTACTACTTCAGAAGTATAAACGTTTAAAATGTATATAAAATACAAAATAACTTATTTTATGTAAATCTTGATACTACAAGTCTAAAACGACTTATTTTTCTATATCAGAGGAAACTATTTATGTTTTCACTTTAACTTACCTTGCATAGAGTAATCAATCGTGTGCAGGGCAACTAACTTTCTTCAGAATAATCAATTATGTTCATGGAAATTAACTTTTTTTTCCACATGGACGATCCAGTACGGACGAATGAGGAAGACAGCAACCACGACAACTTGTCAGTAATGTCCAATATTTCTGATGGCCACCTGACCAATCCAGCAGCTGCAGGCATGGGAGAAGAAAAACCTCAGCTGCCGACGAACACGGAGTCCCATCAGAATCAGATTAGGCTATTGGCGACGTCACGAGACGTCGTCGGAGGGAGCAACGATGGCTCGAGCTCGACGATGACAACTCCGGCAATGGCGATAGCCTCGGCCCATCAGATTAGACTGCCGACAGCATCATCGAAGATAGCCTCACCAGAGAATCGGCGTGATATGGCAGCTAATGAGGCAGGGCAAGGATATAAACAAGGACAATCCGTGCAGGAGGCGAAGAAACGGAGGATGGTCTGGACCGACGAGCTACACAGCCGCTTCTTGCAAGCGTATGAATTTCTCAATAACACACAAGGTAACCATATTATTTATATACTGATATATATGTCCTTTGTTCTGTATGCATGCATCCACCTGCATATATAATATTAAACCAAATTATGTTAGGACTAGTATATAATTAATAATGTTTATGCTAAATTGTTTAAAGGTTCATTATATATGCCTGAACAAATGATGTGTGTGTACCCGTTTCTGGTGATGATACATGTGTTAGTCCCTAATGATGTGTGAACTATTTCGCATTATTTGATTAGATGCGGTGTCTAAAAAATACTTCAGATGATGAATGAGCCAGGACTAACCAGGAAAAACGTTGCTAGCCATCTCCAGGTAATTAGATTAAACTCTTTCTCCGAATTGAGAAAGATGACATGCTGCTCTTCCTTTTCTTTTGTAAGAAGTTGCATCGGGTTAAGAAAGTGTTAACCCTACTTGATAAACCATTTAATCAATTGCAGAAACATCAGATTAGGTTACCTGTGACAGCCTCGGTCCATCAGATTATACAACCGACAGCATCATCGAACGACAGTGAGAGCAACGACAACTCGATGACCACGATCCAGAGTCCAGACAATGGAGATAGCCTCACCAGGGAATCAGCGTGATATGGCAGCCAATGAGGCAGGGCAGGGACATGAACAAGGGCAATCTGCGCCGGAGACGAAGAAACAGAGGATGGTCTGGACCGACGAGCTACACAACCACTTCTTGCAAGCGTATGAATTTCTCAATAGCACACAAGGTAACCATATTATTTATATACTGATATATATGTCCTTTGTTCCGTATGCATGCATCCACCTGCATATATAATATTAAACCAAATTATGTTAGGACTAGTATATAATTAAAAATGTTTATGCTAAATTGTTTAAAGGTTAATTATGCCTGAACAAATGATGTGTGTGTACCCGTTTCTGGTGATGATACATGTGTTAGTCCCTAATGATGTGTGAACTATTTCGGATTGTTTGAATAGATGCGGTGCCCAAAAAAATACTTCAGATGATGAATTTCAGATGATGAATGAGCCAGGACTAACTAGGGAAAACGTTGCTAGCCATCTCCAGGTAATTAGATTAAACTCTTTGTCCGAATTGAGAAAGATGGTATGCTGCTCTTCCTTTTCTTTTGTAAGAAGTTACAACAGGTTAAGAAAGTGTTAACCCTACTTGATAAACTATTTAATCAACTGCAGAAACATCAGATTAGGCTACTGGCGACAGCCTCAGTCCATCAGATTAGACAGCCAACAACATCATCGAACGACAGTGAGAACAACGACGACTCGATGACCACGACCCAGACAATGGAGATAGCCTCACCAGAGAATCAGCGTGATATGGCAGCTAATAAGGCAGGGCAGGGATATGAACAAGGGCAATCTGTGCAGGGGCCGAAGAAACGGAGGATGGTTTGGACCGACGAGCTACACAACCGCTTCTTGCAAGCATATGAATTTCTCAATAGCACACAAGGTAACCATATTATTTATATACTGATATATATGTCCTTTGTTCTGTATGCATTGCATGCATCCACCTGCATATATAATGCTAAACCAAATTATGTTAGGACTAGTATATAATTAATAATGTTTATGCTAAATTGTTTAAAGGTTCATTATGCCTGAACAAATGATGTGTGTGTACCCGTTTCTGGTGATGATACATGTGTTAGTCCCTAATGATGTGTGAACTATTTCGCATTATTTGATTAGATGCGGTGTCTAAAAATACTTCAGATGATGAATGAGCCAGGACTAACCAGGAAAAACGTTGCTAGCCATATCCAGGTAATTAGATTAAACTCTTTCTCCGAATTGAGAAAGATGACATGCTACTCTTCCTTTTCTTTTGTAAGAAGTTGCATCGGGTTAAGAAAGTGTTAACCCTACTTGATAAACCATTTAATCAATTGCAGAAACATCAGATTAGGTTACCTGTGACAGCCTCGGTCCATCAGATTATACAACTGACAGCATCATCGAACGACAGTGAGAGCAACGACAACTCGATGACCACGATCCAGAGTCCAGACAATGGAGATAGCCTCACCAGGGAATCAGCGTGATATGGCAGCCAATGAGGCAGGGCAGGGACATGAACAAGGGCAATCTGCGCCGGAGACGAAGAAACAGAGGATGGTCTGGACCGACGAGCTACACAACCACTTCTTGCGAGCGTATGAATTTCTCAATAGCACACAAGGTAACCATATTATTTATATACCGATATATATGTCCTTTGTTCCGTATGCATGCATCCACCTGCATATATAATATTAAACCAAATTATGTTAGGACTAGTATATAATTAAAAATGTTTATGCTAAATTGTTTAAAGGTTAATTATGCCTGAACAAATGATGTGTGTGTACCCGTTTCTGGTGATGATACATGTGTTAGTCCCTAATGATGTGTGAACTATTTCGCATTGTTTGAATAAGATGCGGTGCCCCAAAAAATACTTCAGATGATGAATTTCAGATGATGAATGAGCCAGGACTAACTAGGGAAAACGTTGCTAGCCATCTCCAGGTAATTAGATTAAACTCTTTCTCCGAATTGAGAAAGATGGTATGCTGCTCTTCCTTTTCTTTTGTAAGAAGTTACAACAGGTTAAGAAAGTGTTAACCCTACTTGATAAACTATTTAATCAACTGCAGAAACATCAGATTAGGCTACTGGTGACAGCCTCAGTCCATCAGATTAGACAGCCAACAACATCATCGAACGACAGTGAGAACAACGACGACTCGATGACCACGACCCAGACAATGGAGATAGCCTCACCAGGGAATCAGCGTGATATGGCAGCCAATGAGGCAGGGCAGGGACATGAACAAGGGCAATCTGCGCAGGATACGAAGAAACGGAGGATGGTCTGGACTGACGAGCTACACAACCGCTTCTTGCAGGTTTATGAATTTCTCGATAGCACGCAAGGTAACCTGATTATTTGGCCTCACTTACTGTGCCCCCGTTATCTCCGTATAAGGTAATAGCTTTAAAAAATTCTGACCATTAATTAAAAACATTTAAAACAAATAATTATAATTAAAAAAATGAATAAATAGATGTAGCTGGTGACCGTGGCGGAGCTAGAGGAATATTGAGAGGGGTGTACCACTTCATGGATACACTATATTAAGTTTAAAGGGATGTACAGAGAGTAAAAATTTAGAGACGATAATTAAAAAGATTTTGGAACCGGGTTCCTAGGAACCCCTAAGCCCCATGTAGCTCCGCCCCTACCAGTGATCTACCAAGCTACCGTATCTGTCTCGTCCTGGGTTACAGTCATGTTTCTTTTTTCCGTTGTTCGCATAACAAAAAAAATTGAACGGGGCATGAAACATTTATATTTTTCAAAATTTTAAATTTTCAAATGAATTATTCAAGAGTTATGATTAAATTTTTGATTTTTTTTCTGTTTTTTCATAATTTTTTTTAAAAAAAACAAAAAACAGAGTCTCTGGAAAAGAGACAAAAAATAACCATGTTATTGAAACATTTACATTTTTCAAAATTTTAAATTTTCAAATGAATTATTGAAGAGTTATGAATAAATTTTTGATTTTTATGTTTTCTCAGTTTTTTTTAAAAAAACAGAATCTTCGGAAAAGAGACTTATAGCAGCTCCGGCGCTTTAACTCTACCACCGTGCTCACCATAAATTAAGGAATTTCAAAAAAACAATTTGGCGCATGGAAACAAACATTCTGGACAAATGGGAAAAATTGTTTTACGTGCGTGGTGGGTCCCGTAAAAGTTTTATGACTCTTATCAGGGGGTGTTTGTTTCCTTACATTGTATATTTTTAGACACTAACTTAAAGTACTAAATATGAACTGATTATAAAAATAATTATAGAATTGGAGGATTATTCGTGATACAAATTTATTAAACTTAATTAATCCATGATTAACAAATATTATTGTAGCATTACATTGTCAAATCATAGTGTAATTAGGCTCATTAGATTCATCTCACGAATAATCCACCAATATGAATGTGTTTTGTAAATAGTTTACATTTAATACTTCAAAATAGTATATAACGTTCGATGAGATGAGACTAAATTTGGACTAGAGGAAACAAACACCCTGACAAGTCACCGATTTTGAATTTGAACTGTCCCATCCGGAGATTGGACAAATCCTAATAATTTAGGGGCACAGTAAATTTTGCCTATTATTATATACAGATATATATGTCCTTCGTTCCGTATGCATGCATCCACCTACATATATAATACTAAACCATAATATTATGTTAGGACTAGTATATAACTAATAATGTTTATGCTAAATAGTTTAAATGTTAATTATGCCTCTCATAGCGTAAATCATTCCAAATCTTTTGGCTTGTAACGGTTCTCCTTTGGTCATCTGCTGTATGTGTACCCGTTTCTGGTGATGATACATGTGTTAGTCCCTAATGATGTGTGAACTATTTCGTATTGTTTGATTAGATGCGGTGCCCAAAAAAAATACTTCAGATGATGAATGAGCCAGGACTAACCAGGGAAAACGTTGCTAGCCATCTCCAGGTAATTAGATTAAACCCTTTCTCTGAATTGAGAAATATGGCATGCTGTTCTTCCTTATCTTTGTAATTAAGAAGTTGCATCAGGTTAAGAAAGTGTTAACCCTAGCTACTTGATAAACCATTTAATCAACCGCAGAAACACCGGTTGAATATGAAACGAAAAGAATCACCTGTTGATGATGATGGTACCAATATTTCTATTAAAAGACATCTAAGATCACCTCTCCAGCTAGAGATGAGATCAACTGTACACGTTCAAGTACCCGTTGTCTCCACCGACATTTTGCAACAGCAGATACAGCACCATTACCAAACAGCCCAGGTAATGCTACAACACCATCGTGATGAACCGAGTAGCACGCGCAATCAATCAGTGGATCAA
This sequence comes from Zizania palustris, assembly GCA_019279435.1. NCBI lineage: Eukaryota > Viridiplantae > Streptophyta > Magnoliopsida > Poales > Poaceae > Zizania > Zizania palustris. The sequence continues at coordinate 11,378,134 of JAAALK010000288.1, forward strand.
AGATTGCTGCAACAAACCAACTACATTGGGCATAGGAGCATGCATGATCAATCAGTAGTTCAAACGCTATTGCTACAACCCACTAGCAATATGCATCGTCTACTTCAAATTCAAAGGTAGAGTGTGGGAAGATATTCAGTTGTATCATATTAATGCGCCGCAGAAGAAAGTAGCAAATCCCTTTCTTTTCTCACTTATGAGATGAGAATGACACTCGTGTTGGTTGCTTTGCTCGGCTCGCCTTACCCGGGCAATCAATTGCTTGTGAACTTCAGAAATTGCCACATGCCATTTGCAATACACCGAATTGCCGGAGGCATCAACCAGTTCTTCAGAAATTGCCACAAGCCATTTGCAATACACCTAATTGCAGGAGGCATCAACCAGTTCTTCAAAATTTGCCGGAAGCCATTTGCAGTACACCTAATTACAGGAGGCATCAACATCAGTATGGAAACATAAACATGCTGCCAGTGCCGGTCCTGACATTTTAAAGGCCCAGGGCTAGATTTATAATAGAGGCCCTTTCCAATAATAACTATTATACATAAATATAGTGTATATTAAAATATAAATAGATGAGAACTAAATCATTTAAGAAATCGTAAAGCTCACAAACCGTATGGTCCGTACCTGAGAAAGTAAGATACTGGGATCGTAGTCGCACCTCACAAGATGAATATGACAAGAACAGGCTGAACAGGCAGAACAGCTAGCAGCCTAGCACTCGACTGATCGCAGATTCGCAGTATCGCACGCGGGCGTCTCGACCACTCGCCTGATCGCTGACGGCTGATCGGCTGAGGATGGCTTGATGGCTGTGGGCTGTGGCCGATGCCGATGGGTGATGGGATTGGTGTCAGCCGCCGGCCAGCAGATATGGTGGGAATGGAAATTGGAAACTGCACAAGGAATTGGGAACGTCAATCACTCGCGTACGTGAGAAAGGCAGCAAGTTTGCTTCAGTTTTAGTGGGCTGCTACTCCTAATTTGTTGGGCCTTTACAGTCTAAAATATACTATGGTCTATATTGATGTACATACTAATATATATTAAGGATATGGGATGAGGCCCTACTAATCTGGGGGCCCAGATCAAGGGCACTGCCGGACCCCCCCGGGGCCGGCACTGCATGCTGCATTCGACTTCCAACTTGATGCACCCACAGTACCTCAACAATACACCGTTCAACAGAGAGGGAGCTAATTCAGGTAAGCAAAATCAATTTGTGGGGCATCTAGCTTCTGCAACAGTGCACCAAAATGCGGCACCACCAGCTCGTTACATGCCAATCAACACTCAGACAGTATATATCAATTCCTCGACAGTGATGAGCAGCATGCAAAAGCAAAACCATCCACCAGAGTATCAATTCCGAGCATCTGATCAAGCTACACATATGAGCAGAGGTACTTGTTTGTATGAATTTATCCATGATACATTCGACTTCACTGGATTCTATCTCAGGATATGGCAATGACACTACATAATTTGTTTTTCTCTAAAACTTAATCACATGTTTTGTGTAGTACAATGCACAAGGCCTAACAATCGACATCTGATAGATGACAGCAACATTGGCTCCAGCTTCATGATACCGCAGGAGATGCACCGTACCATATCTGCAGTGGAACATCGACATGGTTCACACCCACTGAGTTCTGATTCTGTCAATAATACAAATGGCAGCTCTCAAGAAGATACAAGCAACAATGCTGAACAAATATCGGTAATAAATGATAGTTTGCTGAAAGAATATATAGTAGTATCATCCTACCTAACGTTTTGCATTTTTGTTTATATTAGAATTCATTTTTACTTGCTGATATGCCTTTTTTCAATCATGTATGTTCTTTTGTATAAAGAAAATCCCACACCTCGGAGGGAAAGAGGATGTGAGCAAATAATTTGCATCTCCTGCCCATGGTGAGGACAGACTCAATTACAGGCGTACCTTGAAGTGCAGTCATTTTTATCGAAGAAGCAGCTGTGTACACCTTGGGTGGAAGTTGTTGCTTCCATTATTTTGAAAGGGAATTTGAATTTCATATCCAGCTGCGTACCTTGAATTTTAGTTAGGAGATATTCCTTTTTATATATAGTGGATGATGATTATGTGCACTCATCTCTTATTATCTGGTTTGTGTAAAGAAGAATTGTATATTCCATATAGAAGTTTAGTGTTATCTCTTGAGAAGAATTCTGGAGAACGATCTGCCTTGCAAGTACAGCCTTTTGCATGCACATGTAGAAGCCATTTCTATTTGCAATAGGCGAGCAAACTTATTTTCTCAACAGTAAAAACTTGTTACCTTGGAGTTAACATGATTGGCTACTAGCTATCTTTTTAAGATAAGGAAAATAATTGCATCCCTGGCATGTGCGTCATAGATGCACACGGCCAAATTTGCTATTATTCAGGATTAGTACTAAAAAAAAGTTGAAAATCAAAAAAATAATTATATTAGCAAAACTTTGACGAGGACGGATCCAACAGAGTCGACAACGTGGGCGGATGCGGCTGCCGATGACGAGGGCGAGTGGCAGTAGAGCAAAAACGCATGACGCAGGCTAAGGTTAGAATTGATGGCAAGATTCAGCCATGAACTCCAGATTTTATAGGAAGACATCAGAGAAAGAAATAGAGTGGGTATGGAGGAAGATTTCGAGGCTTCCAAAAATAATATTATACCATGAATATGTTTTCCATTTTTTTATTTTTATATAAAGCTAATCAGATTTCCACATATATAATTAACATTTTATATATTAATGATTTCCATATAAAATAGATCATATTCTATATATTGATGATTTCTATATGTTAATAATTTCTATATAAAACATGTCAGCTTCCATATATTAATGATTTTTATATATTAATAATTGCCAATTACTATATATGATCAACATTCTATATATTAATGTTTTTTATATAAAACAAATCATTTTACATATATTTGATATATTTGATGGTTTCTATATATTAATAATTTTCATATAAAACATAACAACTTTTATATATTGATGATTTTTATAAATTAATAATTGTCATATAAAACATATGCAGAGAATGGTGACGCGCGGGCAGTGATCCAAGGGCTTTAATAAACGGTTAGGATTTGTTCGATGATAGGTGATGGGTGAGTAAGGTAGATAAGGTCAATTAGCGCTTCCTGGTTGCTCTGATGATCATCTCGAGAAAAGATTATTTCTGTTTTCTTTTCTTAACAAAAGAGGCAAAGAAAACTGATGTCAAGATTATTTTTTATTTAATTTTCGTCATAATGCATGGCTGAGCAATGTTGGAAGTCGATCGTTGTATACTTGTATTAGCACGATCAAGAATTCGGGATTCAGGAAGTTTTGCTGACAACCAATCGATTTTTTTTTTCAAATTTGAAAATAAGGAATAAGTCATGTATTCAACCAGGTTCTTGGGTATGTAGAGCTAGTGTATCAGGACAACCAGGTCGCGCAGTAATCACATTTTCTAATTTTCTGTTTGTCCACAGTTAATGCGTGCATTATTGGGGAAAACTTACTAATCATGTGAACACTACAACAACAAAGTTATTAGGCTATTCACAATATAAGTTTTATTGTATTAATTATATGATACATTAGATTTTTGCTAACATGATATTTAATTAATAAGAAAAGAGAAGGAAGTAATGTCATCACCATGACATGGTGCTAACCTATTTTCAAGATGGATGAAACGAAATAAAAATGTCCAATGAGAACTAAATCGTTTTATTAGAGAGAGAGTATTTCATTAAAGCACTGATTAGACTAAAAAATAATAAAATAAAACTCTTTATTGAGAGAAGATATTTCATTACAAAATTAATGTGGATTTCTAAGAAACAGTATTACGAACCCAGAACTGCATTAGTAATTCTAGACCAAGATCGATCCAATTTAATTGATATATAAAGTATAGGACGTAGTAGCAGCAAGAAACCAACAAGGTACATAATTGAGTTTTGCAACTAAAAATGTAGTTTTTCTGAGGAAACAAGCTACAAGGGATAGATGATAGATCACCAGGCCACCAACACGTGTTGCTCGTCAGGCGGCCGTTGGCAGCCGGAGGGTCGTGGTGGCAGCGGCCGTGGCAGGCGGGCCGTCGCCGGTGAGGGCGATGGGCCCGCCGCGCGCGAGTATGGACCTGTAGATCTCGACGAGCACCTTCTCGTCGTACTCCTTGAGCTGCCGCGGCAGAGCGAACGCCTCGGGTCCCGCGGCGCAGTAGGGCGCACCGGCGCCGTACCCGACGGCGGGTGAGGACGCCAGTCGCAGCATGGCCGAGACGTAGGCGTCGCGGAGGCGCACGAGCCACCGCCGCGGCGAGAGCGCGCGCAGCAGGCGACGCCCGAAGCCGCGGCGCACGCGCCACCCACGGCGCCGGCGCGCTGTCGTGCCGCCGTTGCCTCCTCGCCCTCCTCCGAGCTCGGCAGTGGGTAGCGTCGCACGGCGCTGGGCGGCGGCCGCGTCGAGGCGGTAGTATCCCCGGCGCTTCCAGTAGGCGTTGATGCCGCCCTTGTAGGTGCGGTCCATGGCGTGGCGGCGGCGGCGCTCTGGGGTTGTCTTGGACTCTTGGTTTGCTCGTCAGGGAGGCGAACGTTGCTTGCAGAGTTGCAGGGAGAGAGAATGGGTGTATCCGGCTATTAAGACGGCGTACGAGTGTGAGTGTGAGTGTGATAGAGAGTTAAGGGTGCATGAATTCTCTTTCTGATGCAACGGAGTCCATGAAAGCTTACATATTTCAAGAACTGGGCGCCAAAGGGAAAATCTACGAATATTATTGATCAATATTCATAAAATATTAATTGCAGAATGGTCGTGGTATACGCTCAAAAGGTAAAGTAAATTACATCCCTTGAGGTTGATATTTACCTCTAGCTTGTTAGGTCATCCATCGACAGATTTTCCAAGAACACGAGCAATGATAGGTCTTTTCGTTTCTACTTATACATAAGGATCTATATTTTTATAAAAAAACTTCATAGAAAGTTTTTTATATTTCTATTTGCAACGGTCCAAAAAACACTTCCAATAAAAACAACGAAAAAACATAATATAATTTTCAAAATTACAACAACTATTTAGGACAATGACAAAAAACACCCCCACATTTATCCCATAATCAGTTATCCTAGTGAACAAAGCTAACTATCGCGAGTATTTTTATATAAAAATGAAACTCTCAATTCATAAAAATGTTTCTCGGTGACGGTGAAAACTAAAGGTCCGTTTGGTATGGCTCTAGATTTTAATTCTTATTATTCTTATTCTAATTTATCATGGGAGTGATTCTAGGGTGAATCAGAATTTGTGATATCATTTGGCTAGCGAAATTGATTCCGATTCTTATAAGTAAAATCATTACATAGTTAGATAACAAGCCACCCAAAAAGCTATAAGTATATATGAGGTTAGTCCATACAAGTAAGCAAAATAGCATATTAACATAACAAAACATAATGCAATTGCTTATCATAACAAGATTGCAAACTGCATTTTCTGTTATCTACAATCTTCTGACTCACTCTCATATAACATATGTACAATCCCTTTTGAGTCTATAGCAATTCTGACTCACTCCCAAGCTAAGAACCCTCGATTCATGGCTAAAAAATCCATTCTGGGGCACTGAGAAGAGCTAGGAATCGTGGTGCAAAGCTGCGAATCAATGGAGGGGTTCTGCTTCGCGCGGTGCCACTTCACGTGGCTGGTGGCGGCGATGCAATTAGTGATGGGCGTGCTCATTGTTTGCATCAGCATGGCCAACCTCCACCGCTTCTACACCAGCGACGCTTTCCTCCCCGATGGGCTCGACGACACCGCCCGCTGTGGCGCCAAGTTCCACATTGTGGCGGACGCCACCAGTAGGTACGCCGGCTTCGACATCCACGCTCTAGCGGACTAGGGGAAGGGGCGGCGGCCTGGTGGAGAGGGTGCCGACGGTGCCGGCCTAGGCCTAGGAAGTGATGGCGGTGTGGAGGAAAGGGACGACAGTGGAGGCGGGAGGAAAGGAGTAAGGGAAGGATGCAAATTCATCAGAGAAGCAACTATTTAGCTGATTCTCCATTTCTTTAAAAAAGAAGAATTGATTTGAACTGATTCCCGTACCAAAAGGGGCAGAAACAACAATTCAGTGTACATCTTAGTTATCATTTGTATCTATCAACCCTAGGCATCTAGGGTTATTAGTGGATGTGGAAGTGTTGATTCTAAACGATGACTCTATGACGAGCAACCACCATCCATTGAAGTTTTCGAGGCCATGCTGTGCATATCTTAAGTGGTGTGCTTGTTGTGATGACCCGCTGATCGTGTAGAGGATGTGCAAATAATTGGTTCAACAATAGAAGAGATCATCTGATATAAAGTAGATCGAGTCTATTAATCTCTCGTATTACTCATATGGTTTATACTAAAATGTTCGGCTATACCCACATAAATATTTTTAGAAATTTCTAAATAAATCTGAAAGACTCATACCGTGCAAAGAGAAAGAGATGGTGAAAAACTTTAGTTCCATATTGCTAGTATATAGGCGGAGAGGATGACAAACTTATATATTAGAGTTATTTTCAACCCACTAACATATATGTATGGGGAGAGAAAAGGAGCTCCACATGCACACGCTCACTCGCCTCGATTGGTCGTGGCTTGGTGGGTGCACGACACTCGCATGAATGGTCCACCAAAACTCGGCTCCTCATATTGAGGGGATGCGGTTGTTGGCGACAAAATTTAGTTTAAGGCCTAAGCCCAGTAAGGACCCGGTGTGGTCAGCAGAAGTCAAATAAATCCAGTCAAAGTTGGTTAAAGGAATTCGTCCATTGTACATGACCGAATGTGGAGGAGCCGATAGAGATGAAGATGGAGATGAAAACAGAATCAGTTACAATGTAGTAGACGACAGATCTCTAGACTATAAATATGTATCTAGTAGGTAGATTAGAGAAGACACACAACTACAACCACAAAACTACTCTCGGCGCATCGCTACCCTTGTTTATTCAGGGTTAACCTCAGCGGGACTTGGCACTTGGAGTTGGGCTACATCGTCTTGATCTTTGGCGAAGAGGTGAGTTCTGCCACCCTAGTGATTGTGTCGACTGAGTTGGCATCGTTCAAGGCTGCATCACTTTAATCTCTTGTGATGCCAGTTCAGTCAGTATAGTCACTAGATTATCTTTGTGTACTAGCTAGATTTGAGGATGCATCATTATGATCTCTTAAATCGACGTAGTTTAGATACTGTAGTTCAAGGCTTATACCCGATATGTTGAAAGATTGTTTGTCATTCGTTATTTAGCAACTATCTTGGTTAGATCATATATTGCTGTCTTGGTGATTTAAGAGTATGGAAACATTCTCTGGTATGCTAAGTTTAGATTTTATTGGATTACAAGCCGATAAATTACCTTTTAATTCTGCGTTACATCTCTTTGGCATCGGGGATTACCGATCGACCTGAGCGCATAACACACTGCTTTTCCGACCGTTGCTCCAATGGGGCGGGCATTGTGTATCAGCCAATCTCCTAATCGTTCTCGATGGCCCTTCATTGAGATGCACATATCGGCACATATTGTGTCTATCGGCTCAATAGCTAATCGGCGTTGCTACTAACAATTTTCCATACCTTATCAGTTGCAGGATAAAACTGATTAGCACGCTCAGAACCTCGAGAATTTAGGACATGCACTGGAGTTAAGAAGATCTCCTAGGCCATGCGTGTGACCAAAAATGACACTAACATGCTTTTTGGCATGCCTGGTGGGACAACCTTCAGACGGATCAACCATGGAGGGTGAACTCAACAACAATAACATCATCTCGATTACCTTGGAAGTATTGACTGATGAGCAGAGAGAGCAGAGGTACAGGAGCATGTAGACAACTACTTGAAGTTGTGCCTCGAGTCCTTTGGCATGACCCGATCTGGCCCCTTTCAGAGAAATCAATTCTCGAAGCCAACCATGACAAGCGAGATTGTCCAATAGACTGAAATCCCTCAGATCAATTTTCAAGAATACATCAACAACGCTCTCCACCATGCCCTCATCAATCAGTCTGAGGTATTGGTCAACACCTTGCACAGGTTGATCAAGAAGATCGTTGATGGTACGATAGCTCACAAGTCAGTACAAGGTCAAGTATATTTCCCTGTCAACCATCCCCATATATTGTAGAATCCACAACACACTTGGCCAGTGACACCACCACAAGGGTCGATGAGGGAGGAACCACCGAACGTTTCGTTCGGTCTCGATAGAAGCATCATAGCCCAACCACTGACTCATGCGCTTCAAGGGGTAGGGAGACAGGACCCTCTACAAGGTGTGTATGGACTCGAGAGGGGCATACTGGCACCTCATCCCGCGGCCGCTCCACAGGGGCCAGCGGGGCAGGAAACACTCCGAGTTACATATGGCGTCGCAAGGAACGTGCTGCCCGGTCTCATGCAGCCAAGGGGGCACCCGATTGTCACGCAAACGTACATCAACGAAGAGCAGTACAAGTATAGTTCTTTTTGGTTGGACCAGTACTCACAGGCCCTGACGCCTGACCGATGCCACATGTCGGACAACAAGAGGAGGATTGTGTGAATCGGGTCACCGAAGTCATTCGATATCACTTTGAACTCAAACCCAAGGATTAGACATACATGTATCGGCGGCCCTACCCGGAGTCGTTTGATAGGGTGACAATACTAAGTCGATACAAAGTGCTCGACATCACCAAATTTTTAGGGCAAGACTCGGTCTCCACGATCGAGCACATAAGCCGCTTCCTCGCCCAGTGTGGAGATTCATTGGCCAACGAAGCACTGAAGGTTCGGTTCTTCCCCCCCTCACTATCGAGATCAGCGTTTGCATGGATCTTGTCACTTCCAGCAAATTCTATCAAGGGTTGGGAAGAATTAGAGAAGAAGTTTCACAAATATTTCTTCACTGGCACGCATGAGATGAACCTCACCGATTTGATGGCAGTGAGATAGAAGATGGACAAAACGGTGCAGAATTACATTCTAAGATTTCGATACATGCGTAGCTAGTGCTACAGTTTGAGCCTTAGTGATACCCAATTAGCAGAGCTAGCGTTCTAGGGACTGCTGAACCCCATAAAAGTGAAGTTTATGTCGCAAGAGTTCAAGAGACTCTCGCACCTGGTATAGAGGGTATCAACACACGAGAGCTGATTCCAAGAAGCAAGGAGGGAGAAGTATCAAAAGAAGGTCGCATACACCTAGGTATACCCTTCAAATTCTGACGAAAACAGTGAGACTGATGCAAAAGTCAAGTTAGCTAAATGGTCCAGAAATAAGAAGTTGGTCGCATCCCCCTGGGTGAAGGCATCTAGCGAAGAAGAGAAATTTGACTTCGACATCAATAAAGCTGATAGGATATTCAACTTGCTGCTCAACGAGAAATAGATCTAGCTACATACCACCTAACCACGTGATACCATATGTTGATGAGCTGAAGAAGAAGAAATACTATAAGTGGCACAACTCTACATCGCACCACACCAATGAATGCAAAGTATTCAGGCTGTAGATCCAATCGGCTGTAGAGCAAGGCCGAATTAAATTCGATGATAGAAAAAGTCCAATGAACACCGATAGACATCCTTTCCCGGTCAACATGGTGCATGCACATCATCCTGATGACTGGTGTGCAGAAAGAGACCTGCGTACTAGCAAGGATCGGGTCATTTCATCGAGCCTAGTCAATAAGTATAAAATAAGAACCTAGGAAGAAGTAGATTATGGAGATATCTGAAACCACCCCCGGTTTTACCCTCACTGGAACTGTGAATTCTTCAGGTTTTGCTAGAATGAAGGGATGTGCCTGCCATTGATGGACACCTGCCCTGAATGTAGTGGCGGCACAAGCAAGTGGGGAAACGTCCGGAGGACTCACATCAATAGGGGAAGATCACATGATCGAGAAAAGTCAAGCATACGTCGGAGGCCATCACCACGAAAGTCATCGGTGTGCGAAAGTTTTTGTCCCATTAATATCGAGAAGGGTGACCAATTGGCCGATGGCAAAATGACAGTAAATAATCCGCAGTGCTGTCCAAACAGAATTTTTATGAAAAACCAGAAAAGAAGGGTGCAAAGACTATGACAAAAGGAGCTGGAGGGATCAAATCATGACTATGAGACTTATTAGCCTAAGAAAGTCAAGAGCGAATGGTGGATTAAGGAGAAGGCCGATCAGGACGACAAGAAAGACATAGGGGTAAACATGGTATTTTTCCTCCCTGTGGAATATCGGGATGTCCCCGATAGTGATGGCAAGCAGACCGAGGTGATGGTGTAGTTGGTGCTTATGCCCTAGCCAGTAGTATTCGATAAGCCATAAGACCCTGGGCATCGACACTTAAGGCCTCTTTATATTAAGAACTAGTCAACAGGAAGCTGATGGTCAAAATGATGATAGATGGAGGGGCAGCCATCAACGTAATGTCGTATGCTACCTCACGGAAGTTGGGAAAAGGGCCGGAGGACCTGATCAAGACCAACATGGTACTGAAAGACTTCGGTGATAACTCATTAGAGACGATGTGGGTACTAAACGCGAAATTGACGGTTGGTAGCAAGACAACGTCGACCACATTTTTCGTCATCGAAGGAAAATTCTCTTATAGCTTTCTATTGGGACGTGTTTGGATCCATGCTAATTGTTGCATCCTATCCACAATGTAGCAGAGCGTGGCATAGTGAGTTGATGACCAGGTAGAGATCATCCCCACTAACAAATCAATCAATGTAGCCAATTTGTCGGTGTGGGAAATGGAAGGAGTTGACTACTTATCAGGCAGAGCATGAGATAGTGATTTTCTCAAGGTGTCGAGTGATGGAGTCAAGCCAATTAGTAATGAACAACCTAGACTCCCACTTTAAAGGCACTGTCGACGAGATGGAAGGTAAACTCGGTCAAGGTTTCATCAAAACCAATGAACTACAGGAGGTAGACATCAGGCCCCGCGACCGATCGAGGCCAACCTTTGTAAGTGCTCAACTCCCTAATGAAATAAAAAACGAGCTAATTCTATTGTTATGAGAATATTGAGATTTTTTGCATGGGAATATCATGAGATGCCAGGTTTGCACCGGTCAATCGTAGAACATTGGCTCTTGATAAAACTAGGATATCATCCCTTTAAGCAGCCACCTCGACATTTCAAGGCGGAGATACATCTACACATCAAAGTCGAGACCTATTGGTAGATGCCGCATCGGGATACAAGATCATCAGCTTCATGGACATGAATACATGGTATAATTAGATCTTTATGGCTGACGAAGACATCCACAAGACAGCTTTCTGGTGCCTAGGTGCCATCTGATTCTACGAGTAGGTGGTAATGACCTTCGGCTTGAAAAATGCTAGAGAAACTTCCAAAGAGCCATGAACTACATCTTCCATGACTTGATCGACCTATTAGTGGAGATATATATATATATATATATAGACGACATTGTGGTAAAATGAAGCGGTACTCAAGACCATGTGGTCGATTGAAGATGAACCCGGAGAAGTACACTTTTGGAGTATCAGTGGGAAAATTTTTGAGCTTTATCGTGCACGTAAGAGGAATCGAGATAAGCCAACGCAACATTGAGGTGATCAAGAATACTCAGCCCCCTGCCGATAAGACCAAGCCACAGCCACTCTTCGGGAACATAAATTTTCTGAGAAGGTTCATATCGGACCTATCAAGGAGAATAGATCCATTCGCTCCATTGTTGAAATTGAAGCCTCATAAGGAATTTGTATGGGGGAGAAGCAGCGGAAATCATTTGACGAGATTAAGGAGTTTTTGAGCTCACCTCTAGTAATGCCACCATAAAAAGGAATTCCATTCAGATTATACCTATCGGCCGATGACAAAGCCATCTGATCGGTCTTGGTGCAAGAGGTCGACAAAAAGGAAAGGGTGATCTTCTACCTTAGTAGGAGGCTGTTGGATGATGAAACCTGATACCCCACAGTGGAGAAGCCTTGTTTATGTTTGTACTTCTCATGCACCAAGTTAAGGCATTATCTGTTATCACAGAGTGCACCATCCTATGCAAGGCCGATGTCATCAAGTACATGCTATCAGCCCCTGTCCTAAAGGGACGTATTGGAAAATGGGTGCTTGCCCTCACTGAGTTTGATCTCCGATATGAATCGGCAAAAGTGTTAAAGGCACAGGCAATAGCCGATTTAATAGTCCAACACAAAGATGAGGCGATAATGTACGTCAAGCCAACACCATGGACTTTATTCTTTGATGGATCAATGTGCGACATGGGTGCGACATAGGATTGGTGATAATCTCCCCTCGGGGGCATCATTTGAATTTGCGTATACCATCAAGCCCTTCTCCACAAACAATCAAGCCGAGTATGAAGCAGTAATGAAAGGATTGTAATTATTAGTAGAAGTCGGCGCAGATGTAGTGGAAATATTAGGAGACTCCTTGTTTTTCATGAGGCAATTATCAGGCGAATACGAGTGCAAAGATGACATAATGAAAGAATATCATTATCAATGTCAAGGTATGGATCGCAGAAAATAGTGGACGATGACCGGAGGTATGCTATTGTTACCTATAACCCTTCAGCATCGGCACCAAGAAAGCTTAGGTATTAGGCCATAAAGTATGTGCCGCTCGATGAGGATTTATATCATCGGACGATGGATGGGGTCTTGCTCAAGTGCATAAGCACAGGAAGATGCCAAGGTAGTAATGTGTGAGGTCCATGATGGTATATGCGGGATGCACCAGTCGGTCCAGAAAATGAAGTAGCTGCTCCAGAGGGCGGGCTAGTTTTGGCCGACTATGGTAGAGGACGACAAAAGGTATTATAGGGGGTGCCAAGATTGTTAGAAGTTTGGAGCCATTCAGAGAGCACCTGCATCGGCAATGAACCCGATAATTAAGTCATGGCGCTTTAGAGGATGGAGCATTGATATGATCGACCATATATAACCAGTGTCAAGCAAAGGACACAAGTTTATATTGGCAGCCACTGACTACTTCATTAAATGGGTAGAGGTTGTTCCACTCAAAACGACAACTTCTGCCGATGCCATCGAGTTCATCAAGGAACATATAGTGTATCATTTTGGGATTCCACAAACAATCACAACAGACCAAGGGTCAATCTTCGTAGCTAAAGAATTCTAGAATTTTGCGACCAGCATGTGGATCAAACTCCTAAATTCATCGCCATACTATGCGCAAGACAATGGGCAAGCTGAAGCATCCAACAAGAGCTTGATCAAGTTGATAAAGCGAAACATTAATGAGCAATTGAAGCAGTGGCATCGGTCCCTATCCAAAGCATTTTGGGCTTATCAGATGGGGCATCACGGGTCCTGTAATAGCCCTAGAATTAAAAATAAAATAAAAATGAGGAAAATAAATTTTCTGGAGTAAAAGGATTTATTTAATTAAAGAAAAGGCTAAAAGAACCCTATTAAAGCAAAACAGGGAGAAATATTTCAAATTTGAACCTGAAAAATTTATGGTGGAATCTTGAGGCCAAAACATAATTTCAGGAATTTTTACAAATTTCTATCAACAGTGATTCAACCCTTAATAAAATAAATGAATTATCGGAATTATTTTAAATCAGAAAAGCATTTAAAATCTTAATGGGCCTCAACCCCGAATTCGCCTCCAGCCCAGCCCAACCCAGTTGTGCGTCACTGACAGGTGGGGCCAACCTGTCGGCGCCGCTCCCCTCCTCTCTCTCCCGCCCGCGCCCCGCCTCGGTCCCACCTGACAGCCTCACCAGCTCGCGCGCCCCTCGCCTCTGACCAACCGGGCCCGCCTGTCAGCCCTTCCTTTTCTGCTTCGCCCGCTGACAGGAGGGGGCCACCTGTCAGGACCTTCATCCCCTATGGAAGGGGATCTCTCCCCTTTCCTTCTCTCTCCACCGGCCGCCTTGATTCACCCGATCCGACCCCGGATCACCTTCCCCATGCACCACCACCCTCTTTCCATCTATAGCCGACTCGGTTTCATGGATATGGAAGCTTAGCCGAAGATGGAAACCCTCGCCGGAGTATGGAAGGAACCCTTCCGGGTTTCCTTCGTTTCCCTTGCCATATCCACCGCCGGCGACCCGTATAAGAACCCCTCCCCTCGCCGAACTTAGCCCACACCGCCTGAGCCCGAGCCATAGCCTTCAGAGCGCTCCCTCTCGGTCTTCGGTTTTTCTCCCCTGCTCCACTTCCGTCCATCGATCGCCGTCGCCTCGGACCTCCCCCATCCACACCGTCACCACCGTCGAGACCGCCGGAGCCCGCCCGTCCTCGGCCACCCCTCGGTTGGCCGTGGAACCCGTCGGATCGTCGTCTACCTTCGCCGCCGGTCGCCACCAGTCGTCCGCCGTCGCCATTTCCGGTACCATCGCACTCCCCTCACTCTCCTCTTTCCATTTCCGGTGTAAGCTATGCCTTTAGGCCCTCGCCGCCACCGTCGCTGCCACGCCGGAACCCGCCGGAGCAAGAGACGAAGGGGGTACGTACCCCCTAACGTCCGTGCCGTGCCAGATGGCACCCTGGCCGTCCGATCACGATCGGAGGGCTACGATTAAATCCCTTCGGGATTTGATCCGGGCCCTCGGATCAGGTCAAACCGGTATCGGGCGATCACAGCCGTCGATCATGACTTAAAAAGGTTGACTCGATCTCGTGCGTCCACGCGTACCGTTTCGGTACGATTTAATCGCGGCCGTCCGTTTTCATTTAAACCATCCCGCCTCGCGCCCGATCGCCAGATCCAGATCCGACGGTCTTGGTTGATCCGGTTCACACGCACAGTACACCCGTCCACCGTGGGCCTGACTCACCGTGGACTAAAACCCATTTCCTGTTTAAATAAAATTCCAGAAATTGATTTAAACTTTGAAAATTCATAACTTGCTCATTTTAACTCCAAATTTCACCATTCAAATTTTGTTAAATTCAGCATTTTATTCTCTACACATTAATGCCATAAAAACAGTATGCTACTATTGCCCAAAATAATCTTATTAATTAAATGAATAAAAACCCATTAGGATTAAAATTATTAATTCATAAAATAAATTGGGAAAAGCCTTAAAATCTAATTTTTAATATTTTTCACCACACTTAAGAATATTAAAACTTTATTTCACATATTAAAACCCCTAAAACTTGTATGTTTATTATTTGGTGATATTTTATCTGTTTATTGAATGTATTGTTTACTTTTTCCGTGTCGAGAAGACTACGAGTTCGTCGAGGAGCCGGAGTTCTATCCTGAGATTCCACCTTCACCCTTTGCTGATCAAGTCAAGTAACAACCCCCATTTTGATCATCATTAAGCCCATGTTTTAATAAATTATCGCTATAACTCATAGGATAATATTGCATTAGTCAAATATCAAGCCCTACACTTATATCTATTAGATCCCCGTCCTTGTGTGCAAACCCAAGCCATGCTTATTGAGCCTTAACTCCTTGTCACTCTACTATAAAAGTATTAGCTAGTGCCCAATGTACCGGCACAACTGCTATAGGATAAAAAGAATGAGTCGTAGATAGATGGATTCTACTATGTGAAATTTCCCCGTTATTCTTGTCTCTCGACTCTGTTGGAGTTGGCTATGTCATAAGTATGGTGGGTTCCGGGTGCAAGCTAGGGCATTGGTTGGTCGCACCCGGGGCACTATAAGGACCAGTCTGCGGGATCTGTTGCAAAGCACTTCCATACCAACCACAAGTCTAATGGGTAAGTCCTAACTGAAAGTATGGAACAATCCGACTCGATGCACCATAGTGGAGGGGGCAAGGGGCAACCCGCGGGTGACTTGTACCGACGTGGCTCAAGGGGGGGTATGGTGAGGCTCGACGCGTCGGGACACTATATGAAACCCATAAGAGGGTGCTGTCGGCTCGAGGAGGACCATATGGAAGGTTTTGGCACGAGTTCCCGTGGTATGGGTCATCTCGTTACACTTTGGTGTAAGTGATGAGTGCATGCCTTGTGGGTACAGTGGTACGCCTCTGATTAGAGTATTTAATCTTTTCGAAAAACCGAGCCCACGGTCAAGGGAGGGTTGTGTGACTACTCGCAGTTAGTTTACAATTGTTTGAATGGTTGAGTTATTCATGGCATGTAAGGACTATTGAGCGAGGTGGGGCTGACTGTACCCCTCGAGTTAGAAAATGATGACGCATACACATGTTTACATTTCAGTACTAATAAATTGATCACATTTAAATGCTTTACACTTATGCTTTTTCCGCAAAATTAGCCACTATCTCCCTTGTTATTACTCTGCATTATATTTGCATTCGGTGGCTTGCTGAGTACGTTTGTACTCACCCCCGTTGACTTACACCACCAGAGCCCGTCTACTACAAGGAGGATGAAGGTCTGGAGTAGCGACCCAGTCAAGGCGAGACTGGAAAGAGGTGTTCATCTAGAACCCTTTGTTTTATTAGTTTCTCTTCATCTTTATTCACTTTTGTATTAATACGGTCTACGAACCGTGAATGATTGCTCGTATTATTCATGGTCGCAAGATGAACGTCTTGTTTTTATTGATTTTCTATGGAATTTCAATAAAGGTCCTGATTTATTAAATCGGGGCGTGACAAGATGGTATCAGAGCCGACTTGACTGTAGGAAGCCAAACATACCTGACCCTAGGACTTATATTAACCATATTTTCTTACAAAACTACTTACCCTCTCATCTTCTGAAGTTTTCACAAAAATTTCCTCTCTTTTGTAGATCCGGTCCATACCATGAGTGGAACTCTCCGCGATGAGGCTGGATTCGTCCGCGAGGTTCGCATGCTCGTCGACTTCCTCGGCTTCGTGCATGAGCCCGCGTTCCACGAGATCTTTCCTGATGCGAATGAGAGCTACTGCGAGGTTACGATCATCATCCGCCCCTCCCCCATGCAGCCTCCCTTCTACACCCATGGAGTCGGAGGTCCTTCCTTCGTGGTGGCCAGCCAGCGCGCCGATCTTCAGGCCCTCGCTGTGCTCAGGTTGGTCTACGACCGATAGCTCCATGACACCGTCTACCGCTTCATGCCCATGTGACCACCGGGGAGTCACCGCAGAGTAGAGAATAAAATTATAAATTTTCTAGAATTGAAAAGGTTAAATTTGGAGTAAAAATGAGCAAGATATGAATTTTGGAAGTTTAAAACCAATTCTAGAATTTAATTTAAACTCAAAAACAGTCGTCGATCCACGGTGAACCGGGTCCACCGTGAACCCGTGCACTCTGCGCGTGCGCCGGATCACAGATCGCCATTGGATCGCGATCGGGCGGCCACAGGCGAGGTGGGGGCGTTAAGTGGAAGCGGACGACCACGATTAAAACGCCGAACTCGTACGTGATGGATGGCCCAGATTAAACGCAGGTTTTAAGTATTGATGAACGATCCAGATTAAAACATACCCTTTCGCTACGATCCGATGGGCCAGATTCAACATGGGCTTTAAGTGCTAACGGACGCACGAGATTAAAACATAACACTTCGCCGAGATCTGACGGATATGATTAAATCGCGCGAATGATCTAATCGCCACCGTCGGATCCAGATCGCATGGTCGCGATTGAATCCGACACGGCACAGGTACTTTACCTGTGTCGGTCGTCTTCTCCGGCGACGGCGAGCGGGCTAGTGGCCACGGCGAGCGATGGCGGTCCTATTTGAGCCTAGAAATGGAAAGAGGACGACGAGGGGAGCAGGATGGTACCACTGCGGAGGTCTGAGGTCGACGGGTTGTGGCCGGCGACGAGCGGGGGCGGTGGAGGTGTTCGGGTCCTTCATCGACGTTGGTGTTCCGACGGGTTTCGTTGTCGATGGAGTGGTGGCCGGGGTCGGGGAGGCGTCGGTGGTCACAATGGTGCGGTCGCCGAGGGTGGAGGAGGACTCCGACGGCGGCGAGCGACGGCTGGAGCGAGGGCGGCGGTGTGGTGTTAAAAGGGGTGTAGCGGGTGTTCGGTTTGGTCTCAATGCAATCGGACGTGCGGGCTAGATGCGGTGGAGGCTGAGGGCTTAAATAGAGGTGCCGGCTGGGGATAACGAGCGACGAATACAAGGAAAGCCGAGAGGGCCTTCAATGGCACCGGTGAGGTTCGGCCATGCACGCGCAGTGCGATCCTGGGGCGTAATCGCGTGGCTTAACGAGGGGAAATGGCTGGCGGGCCTCGGGGAACAATTTAATGGCGCCAATTTAATGGGAGGGGGCCGGCGGGGGCGGATCCAAGGGGGTTAGGGTTTCGGCCGGCGAGAGGGGGATTTGGGAGGCGGATCTCGTGGAGATGATGGATCGGATAGGTGGGCCATGGCGGTCAGTGAGTGTGGGGATGCGGGCGTGGCAACGGGCGTGGCTGACAGGTGGGGTCGGGCTCGGCCGAGGGGGGAAGAAAATTGGCGCCGATAGATGGGGCCAAGGTGTCGAGCGTGTGTGCGGAGGGAGAGGGGGTCACTGATTAGCGGGGCCCATCTATCAGTGAGGGGCATGAGAAGGGAGTGGGCTGGGCCAGCTGGTTGAGGGGGAAGAGGGGGAAGGGCCCGTTACTGTTTAAATTCATTTCCGAATAAAAATAATTGTTGAAATTGGTTTAAATTATTTGAGTTGCTTCTATGAGTGATAAAAAATTGTAAAAATTCTCAAAAATATAACCTGGCCTTGGGATCATATACAAATTTTCTTAGCCTCTGGTTTGGACATCTCCTCTAGGTTTTAGTTCATTTGGGCATAAATATCATTTAAAGAAATTCCAAAAATAATCTTTTTCAGGAAAAATCTAATAAAAGGTATTTTTATTTCTTTGAAAATTTAGGGTGTTACAGATAACTTCCAACTCTTCCAAGACGAACCCCTATATAAAGGGCCAAGGCCGATTCAAGCCAACCCCCCCCCCCAGCGACACTACATTGAATCGTTCTTTTCGTTTTCAATCTATTATTTCCTCTCTACTTTTGCCCTAGCATTATTTTCCTTGCTCTAGAATTATCCCTAGCAGTAGCCCTTTGACAATTTGATCAGTAAATTGTCCGTACTTCGCCACGTTATCGTAGTTCTTTGTGGGTTTGATTCGAAAACCTTTTGTTTCACCCCCGTATGGTTTCTATCGGTTTTTACCAGTGATTCGGTCTCCCGACCGAATTACCATCTACTTTTTGTGTTTTGCAGGTGCCAAGTGAAGGTTATGCCCAAGAAAATTCCATGGATCGGAAGTTCTGATAGGAAGTATCAGAAGTTCTGGTTATTTTCTGGTCTCTCACGTGCGGTGCTAGCACGTTGCCGTGGGAGGTATTCCATCCCTGTACGTGTGGACTCCGTGGAGGCGTTGCTCCAATAGCGATACTCATGGACATCTACATGTGAATGACTACGTCGTCTTCATCGATCGGATTAGCGAATGACAACAAGGACGAAGTGAGGAGAGGCTTGACGCGCTGCTCCAACATCTTCTTCCGTGGAACCTAGCGCATCTCGTGCTAGAAGGTATCGATCTATGATCTCACACGCGAATGAGCCTAGGGCCTAGGGCAGAAATTTTGAATTTTTCGGCTAGCGTAGCTCCCCTATTCCCCAACACCAAGGTGTTCATCTATATTGCCAAGGACCTCCTGTATCGACTCGAATCATCATCGTGCGTGCTGACGAGATAGGGCGTCCTCTGCCATAACTGTTTGTCCTACCAGCCAAGTCCCGCCGGTCTGATCGGGCTGTGCCGGCAATGGCCAGTTCGACCGATGAGGCACTGTCGGTCTGACCGCCTGCACTATGATGGTGTGGCCACCATCACCTGGTATGACCCCTCTACGTCTGGTGTGACCGTTCGGGCGTCGTTGGTCCGACCGCCCATGCTCCGCCAGTCCAACCGTTTCCGCACCGGAGGCCCCCTTCGCATCGCGTGTCGGAGACCCTCCGATCGCCCCTTCGCATCACACATCAAAGGCCTCTGGAATCCGAGCCCCTCGCACCCCTTCGGTCCAACCAGCAACCCAACACCAGTTCGACCGACCGTGTGCAGAGGCTTCGGGTCACCTTCGCTCCACGCGCTGTACCCCCTCACGTGACCCTCGGTTTGACCAGAAGCCTACCTTCGGTCTGACTGGCCAAGGCACTGAAGGCCCTTCGTAGCACCCTTCGCACAACACGTCAAAGGCTCCCCCACTTTGGTGAACCCTTCGCACTGCCAGTCCAACCGGCAGCATAGTGTCGGTCTGACCGGCCTGCATAGGTCGATCTGACCGCCGTGATTACTTCGGTCCAACCGGCCCTGGCATAGGCCTTGTCTTGGTGAATGGATTGTATATTCTAAGGCTTTCACACATTTATAACATTAGTACTAAGAAACAATGACTCAATGATTTGAATCCCACCTATGTCTGACATTGTCATTTGAGTCACATAAATGAGAAGCGTGTATAGAAGCTCCATTGTGATGGACTTTTGCAGTCATTTGATTTTGAATCATATGACACATGTAAGTCTTGTTTACATGGAAAGATGACGAAGGCGCCTTTCACTGGACAAAGTGAGAGGGCGAGTGAGCTTTTGGCCATAGTACATACTGATGTGAGACGGCTAGGAAAGGATTTCAGTACTTTATTACTTTTACTGACGACTTTAGTAGATATAGATATGTCTACTTGATGAGGCATAAGTGGGAATCCTTCGAAAAGTTCAAGGAGTTCTAGAATGAGGTACAAAATCATACGGGCAAGACAATTAAATTTCTATGATCAGATCGTGGGGGTGAATATTTGAGCCATGAGTTTAGTGATCATCTAAAGCAGTGTGAAATTGTTCCACAGCTAATTCTACCTGGCACGCCTCAATGGAATGGGGTGTCCGAGCGGAGAAACCGCACTTTGTTGGACATGGTGCGGTCTATGATGAGACACACTGATCTTCCATTATCCTTTTGGGGTGACGCTCTAGAAACCATAGCTTTCACGATTAATAGAGTTCCATCTAAGTCAGTAGAGAAGACGCCATATGAGATGTGGTCTGGGAGGCGTCCCAGTTTGTCTTTTCTAAAGATTTGGGGATGTGAGGCATATATCAAACGTATGACGTCTGAAAAGCTCAGTCCTAAGTCTGACAAGTGCTTCTTTGTGGGGTATCCTAGGGAAACCAAAGGATACTATTTCTATAATAGAGAGGAGGTCCAAGTGTTTGTCGCTCGAAATGGTGTGTTCCTTGAGAAATATTTTCTCTCAAAAGGAGTTAGTGGGATTACGGTGCATCTCGAAGAGGTTCGAGAGCCGCTGGAAAATGTTCCAGATCCCACTGATCAACAACAGGATGAGCAAAATGTTGCGGAGCTTGTTGAATATGTGCCAGCCCCGCGAAGGTCTAGGAGAGTAGTCCATGCACCAGAGAGGTACATGTTCTTGATCACTAGGCATCGCGACGTGTTGTTGTTGAACAACGATGAGCCCAAGACATATGCGGAAGCAGTGATGGGACCAAACTCTGAGAAATGGCTTGAAGCCATTGGATCCGAGTTGGAGTCCATGCGTGTCAACCAAGTTTGGAAATTAGTTTATCCACTTGATGGTGTAAAAACTATTGAGTGTAAATGGATCTTCAAGAAAAAGATAGACGTTGATGGAAATGTTCACATCTACAAGGCATGATTGGTGGCGAAAGGTTCCAGACAGATTCAAGGTGTTGATTATGATGAAACGTTTTCGTCCATCACTATGCTTAAGTCTATTCAGATCATCCTAGCTATTGCCGCATTTCATGATTATTAGATATGGCAAATGGATGTCAAGATGGCTTTCCTGAATGGAAACCTAAGTGAGGTTGTGTACATGACACAACTTGAAGGTCTTGATGGTCCGGGGAATTATGGGAAAATTTGTAAGTCGATAAAGTTCAATTATCGATTGAAGCAAGGTTCTCAGAGTTGGAATCTTCGCTTTGATGAGGTAGCCAAAGGGTTTGGCTTCATCAAGAACGAAGAAGAGCCTTGTGTTTACAAAAGGCTAGTGGGAGATCACTTGTGTTTCTGGTATTATATGTGGAAGACATATGGTTGATTGGAAACGACATTCCTTTGTTGAATGTTGTCAAGACTTCACTGAAAAATAGTTTTTCGATGAAAGTTCTTGGAGAGAAAGCATACATTCTGGGCATAAATATCTATAGAGATAGATCAAAACGGTTAATTGGATTAAGCCAAAGTATGTACATTGGCAAGGTTTTTAAATGGTTCAAAATGCAGAATTCGAAGAAGGGTTTTCTACCTATGTCACATGGTATTTCTCTTAGTAAGACTCAGTGTGCTACGACACCTGATGAGCTAGAGAAGATGAGTGTGATCTCGTATGCCTCCGCAATTGGATCCGTCATATATGCCATGCTATGTACATGCCCAGATGTGTCATATGCTCTAAGTGTTACGAGCAGGAACCAATCGAACCTAGATGAAAGTCACTGGGCTGTAGTAAAGAGTATCCTAAAGTACTTGAGAAGGACTGAGCAAATGTTCCTGGTATACGGTGGTGAAGAGGAGCTCGTTGTAAGTGGTTACACGGGTTCTAGCTTTCAGACCGATAAATATGATTCTCGATCGCAATCTAGCTTTGTGTTCTGCCTCAATGGAGGCGCGGTGAATTAGAAGAGTTCCAAGCAAGAGACAGTGGCCGATTCTAGAACAGATGCTGAGTATATCGTTGTTTCAGAAGCTGTGAAGGAGGCTGTTTGGATCAGAAAGTTGGTTTCTGAGCTGGGGGTTGTTCCTAGTACATCTAGTCCAGTGAACCTCTATTGTGATAATAGTGGTGCCATTGTGCAAGCCAAGGAGCCTAGATCGCACCAGAAATCCAAACAGATACTTCAGCGATATCACTTGATCCGCGAGATCATTGAGAGAAGTGATGTGAAGATTTGCAAGGTGCACACGGATTTGAACATGGCGGATCCGTTGACGAAGACTCTTCCATAGCCCAAGCATGAGGCACATATGAGCTCTATGGGTATTAGATACTTGCGTGAGTGAGTCATGTGTATGTGGAAGATGCTAGTAGAGTCTATTCTAATGTATAAGGATGATTGTTATCTTGTTCATTGAATAAATATCATTTGCATTTAATTAATGAGTACGACTTGTTATGTGAAACTATTTTCTTTATGACGATGTTGTTCAAAAGGGTCCCTAATCTTGTCATCATGTGGGACAATGATGATACATGGATTAACACATCTGACTGATTGATGATTATGTTTCAAAGATCATAGACATAGAGATGTCAAATTAGTGATGTGGACACATGCTGGTGAACATGGTGTTGGACAGACCCACTTCAAATACCGGTGAGATAGTTATGTTGTACCAGCAGAGTCCTTGGACCTGAGATTGTCATTTGATTCCAGAATACGTAGTGACACAGTTAGATGCTTTCTAATGCTATTCCATAACAGGGTAGCAAGAAGGGTTGTTTTCAGGTGTGTTGTGAAACATGTCTTAGGATGTGAGCGGTCAAGATAGAATTTACCCCTCCTAATAATGAGAGAAACGTCTCTGGGCCCCTCGAGGTATTGGATTGGAAAAGTGCATGGCCATGCCACTATGACTAAAGAGTTAGTCATGATTTGAATCCAATATATGATCGAGTGAAAATGTCAAGTTAACCAACAAGGGTGGCATGTATCTGGCCTTGAGCTTGACTAACGGTGAGTGGTAAAGGGACTAGTGCGTATATCAAGGTTCATGAAAATTTGATTTTGTATGCTTTCGGGGGTCAATATGTGTTGCTAGGTACCGCTATTGATCAGTGAGTCAGAAACGGTTTCGGGTAAACAGTCGTTAGTGTATGAACCTATCGGGTCACACACTTAAGGGGATGGATTAAAACATGCAAAGAATTGGTTCTTGTGCAAGTGGGAGGTTGATGGTTATGCCCAAGAAAATTCTATGGATCAGAAGTTCCGATAGGAAGTATCAGAAGTTCTGGTTATTTTCTGGTCTCGATACAGAGAGCAAATGTTGCTTCAGGAAGTTCCGATATGGTATCAGAAGTTCTGATGAGCCAAAAGTTCCGATTTGGAATTGGAGAATTTTTGTAATGATCATAGGTTCTGATATGGTATCGGAAGTTCTGAGGTGGGCGATAACAGATTGGATCTGTTGTGTGTCGTACTGTATCAAGAGACCTAAAATACCCTCTCGGAAGGTCCGATATAGAATCAGGAAGTTCCGACGTGGGAAAATAGATTGGATCTATTACAGGTTTTTAGGGTTTCGGGATGAGCACGACCAGGGATCTCTCAGCCCTATAAAAGGAGATGAGGATGATGTCTTGGGGCAAGCAATAAGCCTAGATTAGACCTAGCTACCCAAGAGTTATCTCCTACCTTTCTTGATCTTAAACGTTGAGGTCAACGATCCCCGTCTCTCACATGCGGTGCTAGCACGCTGTCATGGTAGGTATTTCATCCCTGTATATGTGGACACCGTGGAAGCGTTACTCCAATAGCTACGCTTGTGGACATCTACTTGTGAATGACTACGTCATCTTCATCGATCGGATAGGCAAAGGACGACAAGGATGAAGCGAGGAGAGGCTTGATGCGCTGCTCCAACATCTTCTTCCACTACACCTAGCTTGTCTCGTGCTATAAGGTACCGATCTACGATCTCACACATGCATGAGCCTAGGGCCCAGGGCAGAAATTTTGAATTTGCCGGCTAGCGTCGCTCCCCTATTACCCAACACTAAGGTGTTCATCTACATCGCCAATGACCTCCTGTATCGACCCGAATCATCATCGTGTGTGCTGACGAGCTAGGGTGTCCTCTGCCCTAACCATCGGTCCGACTGTCCAAGTCCCGCCTGTCTGACTAGGCTGTGCCGGCAACGTCCGATTCGACTAATGAGGCGGCGTCGGTCTGATCACCCGCACTCTGACTGTGCGTCCACCTGCACCCGGTACGACCCTCTACGTCTGGTGTGACCGTTCGGGCATGGTCGGTCCGACCGCCCATGCTCCGCTAGTCCAACCGTCCACGCACCGGAGGCCCCCTTCGCATCGCGTGCCGGAGACTGTCTGTCGCCCCTTCGCATCACACATCGAAGGCCTCCGTAATCCGAGCCCCTCGCACCCCTTCGGTCTGACCGGCAACCCAACGTCGGTCCGACCGACCGTGTGCATAGGCTTCGGGTCGCCTTTGCTCCACGCACTGGACCCCCTCGCGTGACCCTCGGTTTGACTAGAAGCCTACTGTAACAGCACCAGAATTAAAATAAAATAAAAATGAGGGAAATAAATTTTCTGAATTTAATATGAATTATTTATTTAGAGTAAAGGTTAAAAGAACCCAAATAAAGCAATACAGGGAGAAATATTCTAAATTTGAAACTGAAAAATTTATGATGGAATCTAGTGGCCAAGAAATATTTTTGAGAATTTTTACAAAATTTTAGCAACAGTGCTTCAAGCCTTAAACAAATAAACCAATTTCTGGAATTATTTTAAATGAAAAATACATTTTAAATAAAATTGGGCCGCAACCCCCCCAATTCCCTCCATCGACGGCATCGCAAGAATGGAAAGCTCGCCAGAATGGATTTGGAAGCCCTCGGGTTTCCACCAATTGCCCTACCAAATCGACGCCGGATAGAACCTATAAGAACCCCGGTGCTCACCGCAACCCGACCACACCGCTGAAGCCCTAGCCATCGCAATCCCGAAGGCCGCCACCCCTTTTCTCGGCTTTTCCCATGTTTTCCCTCCGGCAGCCTCTCGCCGGCGCCACCTGCCTCTGCCGTCCTCGCCGTCGGCACCACCGTGACCCCCGTCACCCCTTCTACCCCGGCCCCACCCCCGTTGGACCGAAGTGCCACCGGAGGACCGCCTTCACCGTCGGCCCGAACATTTCTCGCCGCCACCCCTCAACACTAGCCACGATCTGACACCCGCAAGCCCCGATTCAGGTACCCTTGTGTTCCACCTACCGTCCCCTTTCCGTTTTCGCCGCTAGTTAGGGCCTTAGACCTCGCCGTTGCCGGGAATTGCTCGTTGGAGCATCACCGGAGTCAGAGAAGAAGGGGGTAACTCCCCCTTCTACTCGTGTCGTGCCGGATGGCATCTGGGCCACTCGTTCCGGATCGGATGGCACTGATTAAATCCCGAAGGGATTTAATCCTAGCCCTTGGTCCGTGCCGAAGGGGTACGGGGCCATCCACGTCGTTGATCGCCACTTATCCGCCCCCGCCGCGCATCTGGCTGCCCGATCTGGATCGGACGGTCCAGATCTGACCGGCCCACGCGCACAGTGTGTGGGTCCATGATGGACCTGGCTCACCGTAGACCCACGCCTGTATTCTAGTTGAAATTAAATTCAGAAAATAGTTTAAACTTCAAAAATCCATATCTTGCTCAAGTTAACTCCAAATTTGACCATTTCAATTCTGGAAAATTTGTCTCTTTATTCTCTACACTTTTATGCAATAAAAACAATATGTTTATTTGGCACAAAATATCCTTATTAAATAATCAAGAAAAGTCCCCTTTAGGATTTAATTGATATTTCATTAAATAATTCAGAAAAGACCCTCAAAAATTTATATATTAAATTCAGAGGACATAATAACACCATTTCACTATTTTAATGCAATAAATGTAGAATGTTCAATTTGCCCATTTCATTTTATTAAATAATATTTCAAAGGCCCTTTTTGGATAAGTAATTAATTCATATAATGAAAATTCAACTCTCTATAAAAAAATCATGATAACTTATATAATAACTTCAGAAGACCTAATAACTTAATTTCACTATTTTTACTACAATAAAAACAATAAGGTTGTTTTATACCTTTTACTTCATCTCTAAAAAGGGAAAATAAAAACCCCCTTAGAAAAATACTTATACCAAATTATAAAATTCAGAAACCTCTTTAAAACTTAATCTTAAATATTTAAGTAATAATTTCATAAAATTTAAGACTCTATCTCCTTTACTTAATCCAACAAAAACATGTATGCTTGTATGATTGATTTTGGATTGTTTATTGAATGTTGTGTTTACTTTTCCGTATCGAGAAGACTACGAAGCCGTCGACAATCCGGAGTTTTACACCGAGGTTCCACCTTCACCGTTTGCGGATCAAGGCAAGTCACAACCCCCATTTTGATCATCATTGAGCCCATGTTTTAATAAATTATCGCTATAACTCATAGGATAATATTGCATTAGTCAAATATCAAGCCCTACACTATATTTATTAGATCTCCGTCCTTGTGTGCAAACCCAAGCCATGCTTATTGAGCCTACACTCCTTGTCACTCTACTATAATATATTAGCTAGTGTCCAATGTACCAACACAACTTCTATAGGATAAAAGAATGAGTCGTAGATAGATGGATTCTACTATATGTATTTCCCCGTTATTCTCATCTCTGGACTCTGTTGGTGTTGGCTATGTTATAAGTATGGTGGGTTTCGGGTGCAAGCTAGGGCATTGGTTGGTCGCACCCGGGGCACTATAAGGACCGGTCTCTGGGATCTGTTGCAAAGCACTTCCGTACCAACCACAAGTCCATATGAAGGTTTTGGCACGAGTTCCCGTGGTATGGGTCATCTCGTTACACTTTGGTGTAAGTGATGAGTGCGTGCCTTGTGGGTACAGTGGTACATCTCTGATCAAAGTATTTAATCTTTTCGAAAAGCCGAGCCCACGGTCAAGGGCGGGTTGTGTGACTACTCGCAGTTAGTTTACAATTGTTTGAATGGTTGAGTTATTCATGACATGTAAGGACTGTTAAGCGAGGTGGGGCTGATTGTACCCCTCGAGTTAGAAGATGGTGATGCATACCCATGTTTACATTTCAGTAGTAATAAATTGATCACATTTAATGCTTTACAATTATGCTTTTCTGCAAAATTAGCCACTATCTCCCTTGTCATTACTCTGCATTATATCTGCATCCGGTGGCTTGCTGAGTACGTTTGTACTCACCCCCGTTGACTTACACCACCAGAGCCCGTCTACTACGAGGAGGATGAAGGTCTGGAGTAGCGAGCCAGTCAAGGTGAGACTGGAAGGAGGCATTCATCTAGGACCCTTTGTTTATTAGTTTATCTTCACCTTTATCCACTTTTGTACTAATACGGTCTACGAACCGTGAATGATTGCTCGTATTGTACGTGGTCACATGATGAATGTCTTGTTTTTATTGATTTTCTATGGAATTTCAATAAAGGTCCGGATTTATTAAACCCGGGCATGACAAGATGGTATCAGAGCCGACTTGACTGTAGGAAGCCAAACAGACCTGACCCTAGGACTCATATTAGCCATATTTTCTTACAAAACTACTTACCCTCTCATCTTCTGGAGTTTTCACAAAAATTCTCTCTTTTGTAGATGTCGGTCCATACCATGAGCGGGATTCTTCGTGACGAGGCCAGATTCATCTGCGAGCTTCGCATGCTCGTCGGTTTCCTCGGATTCAAGCACGTGCCGATGTTTCACGGAGTCTACCCTAACGAGGACGAGAGTTACTTTGAGGTTACCATCGTCGTCCAGCCCTCTACACAGACAGCCCACACTTATCGAGGTAGAGGACCCACCTTCTTTGTTGCCAGTCAGCACACTGCCCTTCAGGCCCTCACTGAGCTCCGGATGATCTACGACAGCGAGCTCTACGACACAGACTATTGTTTTGTGCCCCTTCGCACTCTAGGGAGTCCCCACAACGTCTACGTCAGTACGGTCTCCCAACGCCACTCCGCGGTTAGGCACACCGTACACTTGTTGGAGGCAATGGATGAGCTCCACTATGAGGCACTGCAGGATGCCAACAGACAGCGTGACATGATCGACTTCTACCATCACTCTTCTGAGGATCTGAACCAGCGAGAACGGAGATCTTCGACGCCGTGTCCAGCAGGGGCACCGGTTGGCTGCCGAGGCCGAGGAGTTGAGGCGCCGGAATGAGCTCCTACGTCAGAACGTCGCCAACATCACACAGCTTCGCCACCAGATAAGGGAGCTGTAGAAGAACCTCGAGGAGGTCGCCCCCTTCTGCCCCGCAAGCGGAAATCACTCCGGATCCCCACCGTGAGGCCCAAGAGGATCTCCCGTAGCGCACCACCCGCCGGACCCTCCAGCTCCACCACCCCGACCATCTCCACCGAGCCCGTAGTCGAGTCATCCCCCGAGCTGCCTTAGACGTAGTTTACGGTTGTTTGATTCTATTTGAATGATTTGCTTGTGGTGCCACTCATGTCGGAATATAAGACATGAGTGTAAACTTTAATAAGAGATTAAATTAAAATATGTAAGCATCTAGGTCAAAACATTCATTTTGGGCAATAAAATCAGTGGCAATTCCCCTTAAATATTGGCACCTTCTTTTTGAACCCTTCAACTTCAGGATGGCCAACGACCAAGGATCTGAAGTCCCACGCGACGAAAACACCTCAAGCAATCTGCCTCAGTGGGGTGCAGCTGGCCAACAGCAGACCCCCGTTGCCTATCATCCCACACTAGTGAAGATGATGGCAAAACAAAACCAACTAATCGCCACACAGCTTACCCAGATGCAACAACAACAAAACCAGATGCAAGAGCAGCAGGCACAGTTGTTCCGTCTCCAACAACAACAACACGAGCTCTCCCTTCAGTTAGTCTTCGGGGATTTCGCCAATTTGCAGAAATGGGTGAACAACACGATTATTCAGGAAACCGAACAAAACAAGGTGGACCAGAGGAAGCGAAGAATGATCGCCTACCGCCAGCAGCAAGGAGTGGTGTAGAAGCCGTGCCCGGTGATCCCGCCTCAAGCCCCAACCCCTGTCGACCCACGGACCACCCTTGGAGGGCCAAGCTCAGGCATCCCACCCCAAGCACCACCAGCCGGAAGAGATCTAGCACACTCTACCGGATACAAGAGGGACAGGAACGGTAAACCAATAATATGCTTCAACTGTCGCCACGAGGGTCACTTCTACAACATGTGCCCCTACGCCAAGCAGGCGTCATCCTCCGTTCCAAGCCCAGTGGGACATACTCTAGTTCACCACATCTCCGCTCAAGAAAACCAAGATACGACAGAAGGCCCTCCCAATTTGATCTCGACCGACCCAGTTCCGGAGAACATTTTGCCTGTTTCTGAAGTAGCACCTTCTCCCAATCCGGAGCACCAGTAGAACCCCGTCCCTTAGTTTTCCAAGGCTCACTTCGAATCTCGAGGACGAGATTCTTTGTAAGGGGGATAGGATTGTAACAGCCCCAGAATTAAAATAAAATAAAAATGAGGGAAATAAATTTTCTAAATTTAATATGAATTATTTATTTAGAGTAAAGGTTAAAAGAACCCAAATAAAGCAATACAGGGAGAAATATTCTAAATTTGAAACTGAAAAATTTATGATGGAATCTAGAGGCCAAGAAATATTTTTGAGATTTTTTACAAAGTTTTAGCAACAGTGCTTCAAGCCTTAAACAAATAAACCAATTTCTGGAATTATTTTAAATGAAAAATACATTTTAAATAAAATTGGGACGCAACCCCCCCCCAATTCCCTCCAGCTCGGCCCAAATCCAGTCGCCTCGGCCACTGACAGGCGGGACCCACCTGTCGGCGCCGTTTCCCCCTCCCTTTCCTCTCCCGCGCGCTCCGCTGGTCCCACCCGTCAGCCTCTAATCCACGTGCATCAACCGCTTCCATCCCGGGCCCACTTGTCGGCGCCGAAACCCTCCCTCACGCCCGCGCTTCACTCAGGCCCACCTGGCAGCCTCCCACGTCCCCTTCTCCCGCCGCTGACCGCCCGGGCCCGCTAGCCAGCCCCCCTCGCTCTCGGACTATGACAGGTGGAGCCCACCTGTCATAACCTTATTCTTCATTGGAAGGGGATCTCCCCCTTCCATACCGGTGCCCCCCTTGACTTTTTCGCCGCCACTGACCGCCGACTGTCAAATTGGCGCCCGATCTTCGCTTACCATGCTCCGGGGATCTTTTCCCCTCCATTTCCCGACAAGATGGCCCCCCAAATCGACGGCATCGCAAGAATGGAAAGCTCGTCGGAATGGATTTGGAAGCCCTCGGGTTTCCACCAATTGCCCTACCAAATCGACGCCGGAGTGACCCTATAAGAACCCCGGTGCTCACCGCAACCCGACCACACCGCCGAAGCCCTAGCCATCGCAATCCCGAAGGCCGCCACCCCTTTTCTCGGCTTTTCCCCTATTTTCCCTCTGGTAGCCTCTCGCCGGCGCCACCTGCCTCTACCGCCCTCGCCGTCGGCACCACCGTGACCCCCGTCACCCTTCTACCCTGGCCCAACTCCCATTGGACCGAAGCGCCACCGGAGGACCGCCTTCGCCGTCGGCCCGAACATTTCTCGCCACCACCCCTCAACGCCGGCCACGATCCGACACCCGCAAGCCCCGATTCAGGTATCCTTGTGTTCCCCCTACCGTCCCCTTTTTGTTTTCACTGCTAGTTAGGGCCTTAGGCCTCGCTGTCGCCGGGAATTGGTCGCCGGAGCGTCACCGGAGTCAGAGAAGAAGGGGGTAACTCCCCCTTCTTCTTGTGCCGTGCCGGATGGCATCTGGGCCACTCATTCCGAATCGGATGGCGCTGATTAAATCCCGAAGGGATTTAATCCTAGCCCTTGGTCCGTGCCGAAGGGGTACGGGGCCATCCACGCCGTTGATCGCCACTTATCCGCCCCCGCCTCGCATATGGCCGCCCGATCTGGATCAGACGGTCCAGATCTGACCAGCCCACGTGCACAGTGCGTGGGTCCATGGTGGACCTGGCTCATCGTAGACCCACGCCTATTTTCTGGTTTAAATAAAATTCAGAAAATAGTTTAAACTTCAAAAATCCATATCTTGCTCAAATTAACTCCAAATTTGACCATTTCCATTCTAGAAAATTTGTCTCTGTATTCTCTACACTTTTATGCAATAAAAACAATATGTTTATTTGGCACAAAATATCCTTATTAAATAATCAAGAAAAGTCTGTAGGACCGAAAGTAGCGACTAGAGGGGGGTGAATGGGCGCCTAAAAAATTCTTTCGAATCAATGGCCTGCTCCCAAAACCCAACGCATTTAAAAAGAAAACTAAACAGCAAAGCGAGAACAAATTGACTAAGTCTGCATATTCGAAGTCTGCTGATTCAGAGGTTGCTGATTCTGAGGTTGCAGATTCTGAGGTTGCAGATTCGGAGGTTGCAGATTCGGAGGTTGCAGATTCGGAGGTTGCAGATTCGGAGTATGCAGATTCGAAGTATGCAGATTCGAAGCCTGCAGATTCGAAGTATGCAGATTCGAAGTATGCAGATTCGAAGCCTGCAAATTCGAAGCCTGCAGATTCAAAGTATGCAGATTCGAAGCTTGCAGATTCGAAGTCTGCTGATTCGAAGTCTGCTGATTCGAAGTCTGCAGATTCGAAGCTTGCAGATTCAAAGTCTGCTGATTCGAAGCCTGCAGATTCGAAGCCTGCAGATTCGAAGTATGCAGATTCGAAGTATGCAGATTCGAAGCTTGCATATTCGAAGTCTGCTGATTCGAAGTCTGCAGATTCGAAGTCTTGCAGATTCGAAGTCTGCTGATTCGAAGTCTGCTGATTCGAAGCCTACAGATTCGAAGCTTGCAGATTCGAAGTCTGCTCCACAGAGTTGGACTTCACATAAGAAAAGGGACTTTGGCCCTGCCAACTCGATCAAAAAGCAACACAGGAAAAGCAAGGCTAAAGTACTAGCATACTGTAGCTACAGGAAAGTAGTACTACTTGCTACCAGCCACAAGAACTAGTACTCTTGTGAAGAACAAACAGAAGTCACAGAGAAGCTTCTGCTTAGGAATAAATTAGTTGTGTGCAAACCGAACCAACAGAACCTTAAATGAAGTGCTGCACATGAGAATCAATAGGAATAAAAGCTTCCAAACAGTAAAGAGCCAAATGAATCTCAGGAAGAACAAGAGGTTGCCTGGCGGCGCACACAGGGAGAGAGAAAAAGCACGCAGGAACAAAATGACCCAAGGGATGATTGAAAAAGTGATTTCTAAAAGGGCAGTCCAAACCCTAGGGATTGGGGCCCTATTTATAGGCTGCCCAACACTAGGAATATTCTACCAGCCCCTTAGGGTTTTTACAGACGCAAGAATAAAGGAAAAGACTCTACTGCCCTTAGGAATTTTTACAGACGCGACTGACTGACTGTGGGCCTAGAGATACAGATGACTTATCTGGAAGCTAAGTTTTCGTAGCGACTACGGCTTCTCTTCTGGACAGTCGGATACAAGATCGACGGTCGTCAGTTTTGCGCCGAAACTGACAAAGCCTCCACCGGCTTTGCACCAGGTACCCGGATTGGGCCGGCCCGATTCCGCAGCTCTCTCAGCCCGGCAATCACTCACCGCTCGTGTACCAGAGTCAATCCTGGTCAACAGCCCAGTGGATCTTCTACTACTTCTGGCCCATGCACCGGATTGGGCTAGCCCGACTTCGCAGCCTCCTCTGCCCGACAGTCGCTCGCTGCCCGTGTACCTGAGTCACACGCGGCCCATGAAACAGCAGATATCTTCTTCTTCTGTCCTCTTTGACTATCATTGACAATGACTCATCACTTCTGGAGCCATGAGGCCCACGCTATTCAGCATGGCTCCTCAAAGTCCCCTTTAGGATTTAATTGATATTTCATTAAATAATTCAGAAAAGACCCTCAAAAATTTATATATTAAATTCATAGGACATAATAACACCATTTCACTGTTTTAATGCAATAAATGTAGAATGTTCAGTTTGCCCATTTCATTTTATTAAATAATATTTCAAAGGCCCTTTTTGGATAAGTAATTAATTAATATAATGAAAATTCAACTCTCTATAAAATATCATGATAACTTATATAATAACTTCAGAAGACCTAATAACTTAATTTCACTATTTTTACTACAATAAAACAATAAGGTTGTTTTATACCTTTTACTTCATCTCTAAAAAGGGAAAATAAAAACCCCCTTAGAAAAATACTTATACCAAATTATAAAATTCAGAAACCTCTTTAAAACTTAATCTTAATTATTTAAGTAATAATTTCATAAAATTTAAGACTCTATCTACTTTACTTAATCCAACAAAAACATGTATGCTTGTATGATTGATTTTGGATTGTTTATTGAATGTTGTGTTTACTTTTCCGTATCGAGAAGACTACGACGCCGTCGACAATCCGGAGTTTTACCCCGAGGTTCCACCTTCACCATTTTCGGATCAAGGCAAGTCACAACCCCCATTTTGATCATCATTGAGCCCATGTTTTAATAAATTATCGCTATAACTCATAGGATAATATTGCATTAGTCAAATATCAAGCCCTACACTATATTTATTAGATCCCCGTCCTTGTTTGCAAACCCAAGCCATGCTTATTGAGCCTACACTCCTTGTCACTCTTCTATAATATATTCGGAGTATGCAGATTCGAAGTATGCAGATTCGAAGCCTGCAGATTCGAAGTATGCAGATTCGAAGTATGCAGATTTGAAGCCTGCAGATTCGAAGCCTGCAGATTTGAAGTATGCAGATTCGAAGCTTGCAGATTCGAAGTCTGCTGATTCGAAGTCTGCAGATTCGAAGCTTGCAGATTCGAAGTCTGCTGATTCGAAGCCTGCAGATTCGAAGCCTGCAGATTCAAAGTATGCAGATTCGAAGTATGCAGATTCGAAGCTTGCAGATTCGAAGCTTGCAGATTCGAAGTCTGCTGATTCGAAGTCTGCTGATTCGAAGTCTGCAGATTCGAAGCTTGCAGATTCGAAGTCTGCTGATTCGAAGTCTGCTGATTCGAAGCCTACAGATTCGAAGCTTGCAGATTCGAAGTCTGCTCC
This sequence comes from Zizania palustris, assembly GCA_019279435.1. Taxonomy (NCBI): domain Eukaryota; kingdom Viridiplantae; phylum Streptophyta; class Magnoliopsida; order Poales; family Poaceae; genus Zizania; species Zizania palustris. Next base: position 11,413,046 of record JAAALK010000288.1, read on the forward strand.
ACAGAGTTGGACTTCACATAAGAAAAGAGACTTTGGCCCTGCCAACTCGATCAAAAAGCAACACAGGAAAAGCAAGGCTAAAGTACTAGCATACTGTAGCTACAGGAAAGTAGTACTACTTGCTACCAGCCACAAGAACTAGTACTCTTGTGAAGAACAAACAGAAGTCACAGAGAAGCTTCTGCTTAGGAATAAATTAGTTGTGTGCAAACCGAACCAACAGAACCTTAAATGAAGTGCTGCACATGAGAATCAATAGGAATAAAAGCTTCCAAACAGTAAAGAGCCAAATGAATCTCAGGAAGAACAAGAGGTTGCCTGGCGGCGCACACAGGGAGAGAGAAAAAGCACGCAGGAACAAAATGACCCAAGGGATGATTGAAAAAGTGATTTCTAAAAGGGCAGTCCAAACCCTAGGGATTGGGGCCCTATTTATAGGCTGCCCAACACTAGGAATATTCTACCAGCCCCTTAGGGTTTTTACAGACGCAAGAATAAAGGAAAAGACTCTACTGCCCTTAGGAATTTTTACAGACACGACTAACTGACTGTGGGCCTAGAGATACAGATGACTTATCCGGAAGCTAAGTTTTCGTAGCGACTACGGCTTCTCTTCTGGACAGTCGGATACAAGATCGACAGGTCGTCAGTTTTGCGCCGAAACTGACAAAGCCTCCACCGGCTTTGCACCAGGTACCCGAATTGGGCCGCCCGATTCCGCAGCTCTCTCAGCCCGGCAATCACTCACCGCCCGTGTACCAGAGTCAATCCTGGTCAACAGCCCAGTGGGTCTTCTACTGCTTCTGGCCCATGCACCGGATTGGGCCAGCCCGACTTCGCAGCCTCCTCTGCCCGACAGTCGCTCGCTGCCCGTGTACCTGAGTCACACGCGGCCCATGAAACAGCAGATATCTTCTTCTTCTGTCCTCTTTGACTATCATTGACAATGACTCATCACTTCTGGAGCCATGAGGCCCACGCTATTCAGCATGGCTCCTCAATCTCCCCCTTGATGAGTGCATTGTCAACACTCCTCTTCTTCAGCTCTTCAGCACCTGCGAACAAATGTGGAAACACGAAAACAAAACACAAGAAAACAAAGAAGAAGAAAAATAAGGTAAAAGTTTAACCCTAATGACCAAAAGCCGAACAAAAGCAAGAAGCGGTCATTATGGTTAACCAAAACGTAAAAACTCAAAATGAGTGCGATTTCAGAACAACAAGGATATCAACAGAGTAAAAACTCCCCCTTAAACTCTGATCCCAAATTTTCTCCCCCTTGTTGACAAGTGAACTCATCAAGCACTCAATAGAGACACAGACTCCCCCTGAAATGCAACTCCCCCTCAAAATATGCAGTGAATTCAACTGGAGTGCATAAGGAGTGTAGAAAGCATGCTTCTCAAATATGATTGACTGCAATTACAACATCTAACAAGTATAGCAAAAGAGATACTGTCTAAGACACATGGCATGATCAGTGCAACAGATGATATCTAAAGAAAGTCATTAGCACGCATTTTTCAGTTTTTGCAAACAAAAGCATCACCACATTTTCCAGTAAAACAAGCAAGGTAAAAACATGAGATGCAAAAGCTAACTGATATCTACCAAGATAAGCTTTGTTCAAAAACAAAGTGCTTCAGCAAACTTGTTATCATTTCAATTTTCAAGCCCTTTTTTTTCATTTTTGCGAGGGGTTATTTGCATGTCAAACCTTATGCTGACCGACCAAGTCAAGCCTAGGCCAGATCTGGACCATCAGAAGCTTAAGACATTGGTCTTAGCATACACTACACTATCCTAGTTCATACCAAAGTGCTATGGTATGCAGTCCAGAACAAATGTAATGCGACAAAGCAAACCCACCTGGATCTTTTCAAGTTATGCACAAAAAAGGCATGGAATTTTCATTGTTCTCGAATTTTCATCATTTTTATAGCACATTTCCATGTTTAAAGCATACAGATGTCCAAGTTGCATATTTGCATCTAAGTCAAAAACTAGCTACAAGGCATGTAACAGATAGCAAGAACATTCAGCCTACGCATGCTAGTTACCAGAAGCAATGGTGATCATTTTTTAATTTTAAAGCATAAAAGCCATGCATATGACAGATATCAGCATATCATTTGAACTGAAGCAAAGCATGATCATCGACAAGTAATCAAAAGCATGTACCAGCTAGAATAAGTAAAGCAGTTCAATCATATAACAGAAGCAAGCTCAAAAGTGTGATATGTGAATATGCAAGATATGAACACACACAGAAAGACTCAAGAGAAGAGTAAAGAACAAAGAAAACTGACGCAAAATATCCTAAAAGGGATACACAACACCCAAATCCCCTCGTAAACGCTCAAAGGTAGACTGATCTAGGGGTTTGGTGAAAATGTCAGCCAATTGATGATGGGTATCAACATGAACAGGGTCAATGATACCTTTCTCATATTGATCCCGCAGAAAGTGAAAGCGCACATCAATGTGTTTGGTTTTTGAATAAAGACATGGGTTTTTCCCTACACTAATGGCACTAGTGCTGTCGCAAAACAATGGAATCCTGGTAGGAAAGAACAACCCAAAATCTCGCAGAGTGGAAATCATCCAAACCAACTATGAGCAGCAGCTAGCAGCAGCTACGTACTCAGCCTCAGTGGTCGAAAGAGCAACTCCAGATTGCTTTCGAGAAGACCAAGAGACAAGAGAAGAACCAAGAAATTGGCAAGTACCGGAAGTCGACTTGCGATCCAACCGGCACCCACCAAAGTCGGCATCCGAAAAGCCAGATAAATCAAGAGATGATGATGCTGAATAGTAAAGACCGAGATCAGGCGCATAAGTGAGATACCTGAAGATGCGCTTGACAGCCTGCCGATGAGACGTGCGCGGTGAAGACTGGAAACGCGCGCAAAGTCCCACGGCGAACTGTATGTCTGGTCTTGTCACCGTCAAGTACAGTAGCGAACCGATCATCCCTCGAAACTCCCTTTCATTGACCTTGACACCGCTCTCATCCTTGTCCAGACCCCCAGAAGTGCCCATCGGGGTCATCTGCGGCTTCAATTCACCACCAAAGTCAAATTTCTTTAACATATCACGAGTGTACTTACCTTGGTGGATGAAGGTGTCCGTCCTTGGTCTGCTTGATCTGGAGCCCTAAGAAGTACTTGAGCTCACCCATGAGGCTCATCTCAAACTCACTGTGCATCTACTCAGAGAACTTGGACACAAGAGAATCAGTAGTACCGCCAAAAATAATATCGTCCACGTAAATCTGAGCAACTAAAAAATCTGAAGCATCTCTGAGCAAGAAAAGAGTTTTGTCCACAGAACCCATCACAAAGCCCATCCCCAACAAAAATTGCTTCAACCGGTCATACCAAGCCCTGGGGGCTTGCTTCAACCCGTATAAAGCTTTGTGCAACTTAAAAACATGTCGAGGAAACTTAGGGTTCTCAAAACCGGGGGGGTTGCCTAACATAAACTTCCTCCTCTATGAACCCGTTCAGAAAAGCACTCTTAACGTCCATTTTAAAAAGCTTAAAACCCTTCGAAGCGGCAAAAGCTAAAAGAATGCGAATGGACTCAAGACGGGCAACAGGGGCGAAGGTTTCTTCAAAGTCAATACCTTCCTTCTGGCAATAACCCTGGGCAACTAGTCGAGCTTTGTTGCGCACCACAACCCCATCTTCACCTTGTTTGTTCTTGAATACCCACTTGGTGCCTATGGGGTTGCATCCTGGTGGCGGCTCAACTAGTGTCCAAACCCGATTGCGGACAAAGTTCTCAAGCTCTTCTTGCATAGCATTAATCCAATTAGAATCAGAAAGAGCATGAGAAACATCTCTGGGCTCAAAAGATGCAACAAACGCAGATTCAGCAAACACAGCAAGAGAGGCAGAAGAACGCAAAGTTCTCTCAGTCAGATCACCTATGATGAGCTCTGAGGGATGGTCACGCTGAACTGCTCGGGTTCCCTGGTGATCTGAAGTCACCTCACCAAAGTCAGCAGCTGGCACTTCTGGACTCGACTGAGGGGGCTCGATCGTAGTGGAAGAAGTGATCAGAGGTCCGCTCTCATCCTCAGTCGAAGTCTCAGAAGGTGTGGGCTCTGCGGGGGGTGCAGAAGGCCCACCCTCATTAGTGGTTGGAGTGTCATCATCTTCCTCGAAGATGGACTCTCCGAGCTCACCATCAGAAGGATCAAAAGAAGGAGTCAAAGAAGGCAAGGACTCATCAAATGAAACCTCACAGGTCTCGACAAGCAGCTGGGATTCGAGGTTCCAAACACGGAAGCCTCGAGAATGCAATGCATAACCAAGAAAAACACCATCCCAGCAACGAGACTCAAACTTGTCCAAATGCCCTCCCTTCTTGAGCACAAAGCACTTGCAGCCAAACGCTCGCAAGTGGCTCACCTTGGGCTGTCTGCCAAACCGCAATTCATATGATGTCTTACCAAGGTAAGCTCTAAGAAAGATGCGGTTGGCCAGATAGCAAGCCGTGTTCATGGCTTCAGCCCAAAAATGCCTAGGAGTCCTATGCTCATCGAGCATCGTCCTGGCCATCTCGACTAGCGTGCGGTTCTTTCGTTCCACAACGCCGTTCTGTGGGGGAGTGTAAGGAGAAGAAAACTGATGGTCCAAACCCTGATCACTACAGAAGCTGATGAACTGAGAGTTCTTGAACTCAGAGCCATTGTCGGAGCGAATTGCTCGCATCCGACCATTGTTCTCATTCTTCAGCTTCAAAATCAGGTCATGAACAAACTGAAACGTTTCATCCTTAGACTCCAAAAAGAAAACCCACGAGAATCGAGAAAAGTCGTCAACAATCACAAGTGCATACCATTTCCCACCGACTGAACGTACCCGAGCAGGACCTACAGTGTCCAAATGTAAAAGCTCGCCCGGATACGAAGTCATCACCTGAGTCACAGGTGAGTGAGAAGCGGCAACCATTTTCCCATGACGACAGGGATGACAAACTAGATCCTTCTCCATCTTAAGCTTGGGCAATCCTCGGATGAGGTCCATAGAGCTTAACCTGACTAGCAGATCAAAACTCAAGTGACCTAACCTCCTATGCCACTTCCAGAGCTCAGAAGAAGATCCAGCAATCAAACAACGAGAAGGGCCAAAAGAACTAGAGAAGTCAATTCGAAAAACTTTACCGAAAGGTAAAATCTGGCAAATCAAAGACCCTCTAGAATCAACCACAGAAGAATTGCCCTTCTTAAAATGCACTTCCAAACCATCCTCAAGAAGTTGCGAAACAGAAATCAAGTTGAAGTTCAAATTTTTAACCAAAGCAACATTCTTCAAAGAGAAATGATCTGAAATGCGAATTGAGCCTATGCCACTTACTTTCCCTTGACCGCTGTTCCCGAACGTGATGTACTCTTTGGAGCTCGGGGGAGTGAGACTGGAGAACCATCTGCGATGTCCCGTCATGTGGCGAGAGCATCCTGAGTCCATGATCCAAACATCCTCCAGTCCCCGGTCCTGCACAATCAGTGGCTGTAAGTGGGAGCAAATGGTCCGGCACCAGGTTTAGCAAAAGAGCTAAACCAGTGTCGAGCCATCTGCTCAAAAGATGGAAAGCGAAAACCATCAAAAGAGTTTGGACCAAAACGTGGCTCAAAGCGTGGTCCTCGATTCTGCCTAACCCTGCGGCCACGAGGTCCAGAACCGTAGCCAACACGGTCTGGAACTCTGCCGGAATGGACACCACCAACTAGAGCACGGGCAAGAAAGCCGTCTCCTCTACCACCACCTACACGACGCGGCCTGGCCTCCAGCCTCTCCCCGCGCCGAGGAACATGCAGTCTACCACCCTGCTGGTAGAACTGCTCCTGATCACTACGAGCCCTCTCTGCTCTCTCAACCCGCTTCCTCCTGAAGCAGAATTCCGCAAGATGCCCGTCTCTTGACAGTACTCACAATGATAGGTGGGCTTCTTGGGATGTGGTTGAGGCTTGAGATGTTTGGGCTTGGTAGTGTTTGGTGTGGTCTTCTTGGGTTGAGAGGGTCCAGGAAGAGAGTCTAGAGAAGAGTGGAGGTGTTTGGGCTTAGGAACCCAGATAGGCTTCTTGGGTGGAGCTTTGGGTGGTTCATGAATCACCCCATCCTTGGGCTGACAAGCCTGGGAGGACTCAGTGGAGTGAGTCTTGGGGTATCTCTGCTCAGGAGTCATTTTACTCCACTCCACTGCCCGGCTAATGGCACTCTCAAAGTCAGCCTTGGTGTAGGTGTAACCTACCCCAAACCCATCCTGCCTCTTGAACTGCTGGATCATCATGCCAAGTTGTGGCTCTCTGGCACTGATCCAACTCAGGATAGAACGGAGGTAAAAGTTCTCATTCTGAGAGTCTGCTAGCTCCTCTCTCAAGGAAGCTAGAACCTCCACCTGAGACAAGCAGGTCTCACACTCACTCTCCACTTGGACAGACTTTTCGGCTTTCAGCTTGATCAACTCCATTCTAAGAGACAGACAGTTCTCACAGACAGTGGGTGGAACTGACAATGTCTCAAGCTCTAGCCTAGTCTGCGCAAGCTCAGCTCTCAACCTCTCCAAATCACCCAACTGTTCATCGCCCTTGGATTTCAGCTCAGCTAAGACAGCTAGATGAGATGGGCAATCAACACAGGGTGCGGCGACAGTGGCTTGAGCATCTTTCAGCTCCAGCTGAGCGCTTTCAAGCTCAGTGGCCAAAGCGTCCCTCTCATCAACCCTTTCTGTGTACCTGGACTTCAGAGTCGACAGGTCACACAGAAGCACCTCACACTTCGGGCACTCACTTCTATCACCCAAGCAAGGGGAAGAAGATAGACTCTCAATTCTGCCGTTGGCCACGGCAAGCTCACTCTCTAACTCATCTATCCTCTTCTTAGCCCCCCTAAGCAGTTTTTCCCGATATTTCAACTCCTGACGATTGCTCTCAAGTAAATCAACGATTTCGCGCTCGTAGGATGATACCTTGTTGTCGTCGTCGTCGGAATCGTCGGAGGAGCTCTTTTCTTCCTTATCCCCAAGAGCCATTGAACAAAGCTCTTGCGGGATCTTCGGTGCTGGTGTGATCGGCTCTTCGGCTTGTCTCCGAAGGCCATGAAGCAGAGGCCCGCCGGATCGTCCTTGTCCTTCCCCTTCTGATGACGATTTCCTCATCGCTTGAGCTTGATGAAGAGGAAGAAGACGTGGACTGCTTGGAGTAGCTCTTCTCCATCTCGGCGAAGAAGGCCTTGTCGCGCTTATTGTTCTCTCGCCGGTAGTCCTTCAGGGCCTTCTTGAAGAATCGGGTCTTTGGCTTGCCCTTGTTGAAGGATGAGCTCTCATGCTTGCCGGAGTCGTGGAAGCTGCCACTGGTGCCCTTCTTGTATCCATTGCGCTTGGGGCAGTCGGCGATGAAGTGTCCTGGATCACCACACTCAAAGCATCCGGATTTTGTGTCGTGTCTTTTGAACATTCTCTTGTCATAGACACGACGCACCCGGTTGTTAAAGAGACACAAATCATCATCTCCCAAAGACTCAAGCTGGTCCTCAGTGATAGACATCAAGGAGAAACCAGCACAGCTCACAGCAGAGGGATCAACAGAAGGTGTAGCAAGGGCCAGGGATTTTGATCCAGAACCAGTGAGATTTGATCTCAGCTGGATATCTACCTCAGTGGCCTTCAGCTTGCTAAACAACTCAGAAATGGTCAAGGTATCGTAAGAAGTGCTCTCAACGATAGAGGATACCTTGATCTCCCAGATCTTTGGGTCCAAGGTATGGAGAACCTTGAGCGCCTGCTCGTGATCTGAGACTAACTGAGCACCCTCAGCCTTGTTATCCCGAAGCTTGTTAATGATCGATTGAAAGCGACCAAACAAAGCTTCAACAGATTCACCCGGCTTTTGTGTGAAGTTCTCGTACTCACGCCGGTAGGTCTGATAGAGCCGAGCCTTGACCTGAGCTGTTCCCTCATGGTGTGCCTTGAGGGTAGCCCAGATCTCTCTCGTAGTGGAGAGATGGCTCACACGCTCAAACTCAGTGGGACCTAAACCAGAGAAAAGAATGTTCACAGCCTTACTGTTGCTCAGATGCTGAGCAATGATACCAGCAGTACCCTGCTCAGTGACTGGCAATATGACAAACGTGGTGTGAACGCAAATGTCCCAAATGTCCAAACCCTGGCTCATGAGATAGGCTCGCATGCGAGTCTTCCAATAGTTATAGCCATAGGCTTCCAAGGACGGGACCTTGCCAGGAGACGTCATGGTCACTACCGGGGTTTAGAACCGGTTAAGGTATGGAAAAACCCTAACCAGGCTCTGATACCACTTGTAGGACCGAAAGTAGCGACCAGAGGGGGGGTGAATGGGCGCCTAAAAAATTCTTTCGAATCAATGGCCTGCTCCCAAAACCCAACGCATTTAAAAAGAAAACTAAACAGCAAAGCGAGAACAAATTGACTAAGTCTGCATATTCGAAGTCTGCTGATTCAGAGGTTGCTGATTCTGAGGTTGCAGATTCTGAGGTTGCAGATTCTGAGGTTGCAGATTCTGAGGTTGCAGATTCGAAGGTTGCAGATTCGGAGGTTGCAGATTCGGAGGTTGCAGATTCGGAGTATGCAGATTTGAAGTATGCAGATTCGAAGCCTGCAGATTCGAAGTATGCAGATTCGAAGTATGCAGATTTGAAGCCTGCAGATTCGAAGCCTGCAGATTTGAAGTATGCAGATTCGAAGCTTGCAGATTCGAAGTCTGCTGATTCGAAGTCTGCTGATTCGAAGTCTGCAGATTCGAAGCTTGCAGATTCGAAGTCTGCTGATTCGAAGCCTGCAGATTCGAAGCCTGCAGATTCAAAGTATGCAGATTCGAAGTATGCAGATTCGAAGCTTGCAGATTCGAAGCTTGCAGATTCGAAGTCTGCTGATTCGAAGTCTGCTGATTCGAAGCCTACAGATTCGAAGCTTGCAGATTCGAAGTCTGCTCCACAGAGTTGGACTTCACATAAGAAAAGAGACTTTGGCCCTGCCAACTCGATCAAAAAGCAACACAGGAAAAGCAAGGCTAAAGTACTAGCATACTGTAGCTACAGGAAAGTAGTACTACTTGCTACCAGCCACAAGAACTAGTACTCTTGTGAAGAACAAACAGAAGTCACAGAGAAGCTTCTGCTTAGGAATAAATTAGTTGTGTGCAAACCGAACCAACAGAACCTTAAATGAAGTGCTGCACATGAGAATCAATAGGAATAAAAGCTTCCAAACAGTAAAGAGCCAAATGAATCTCAGGAAGAACAAGAGGTTGCCTGGCGGCGCACACAGGGAGAGAGAAAAAGCACGCAGGAACAAAATGACCCAAGGGATGATTGAAAAAGTGATTTCTAAAAGGGCAGTCCAAACCCTAGGGATTGGGGCCCTATTTATAGGCTGCCCAACACTAGGAATATTCTACCAGCCCCTTAGGGTTTTTACAGACGCAAGAATAAAGGAAAAGACTCTACTGCCCTTAGGAATTTTTACAGACGCGACTGACTGACTGTGGGCCTAGAGATACAGATGACTTATCTGGAAGCTAAGTTTTCGTAGCGACTACGGCTTCTCTTCTGGACAGTCGGATACAAGATCGACGGTCGTCAGTTTTGCGCCGAAACTGACAAAGCCTCCACCGGCTTTGCACCAGGTACCCGGATTGGCCGGCCCGATTCCGCAGCTCTCTCAGCCCGGCAATCACTCACCGCTCGTGTACCAGAGTCAATCCTGGTCAACAGCCCAGTGGGTCTTCTACTACTTCTGGCCCATGCACCGGATTGGGCTAGCCCGACTTCGCAGCCTCCTCTGCCCGACAGTCGCTCGCTGCCCGTGTACCTGAGTCACACGCGGCCCATGAAACAGCAGATATCTTCTTCTTCTGTCCTCTTTGACTATCATTGACAATGACTCATCACTTCTGGAGCCATGAGGCCCACGCTATTCAGCATGGCTCCTCAAAGTCCCCTTTAGGATTTAATTGATATTTCATTAAATAATTCAGAAAAGACCCTCAAAAATTTATATATTAAATTCAGAGGACATAATAACACCATTTCACTGTTTTAATGCAATAAATGTAGAATGTTCAGTTTGCCCATTTCATTTTATTAAATAATATTTCAAAGGCCCTTTTTGGATAAGTAATTAATTAATATAATGAAAATTCAACTCTCTATAAAAATATCATGATAACTTATATAATAACTTCAGAAGACCTAATAACTTAATTTCACTATTTTTACTACAATAAAAACAATAAGGTTGTTTTATACCTTTTACTTCATCTCTAAAAAGGGAAAATAAAAACCCCCTTAGAAAAATACTTATACCAAATTATAAAATTCAGAAACCTCTTTAAAACTTAATCTTAATTATTTAAGTAATAATTTCATAAAATTTAAGACTCTATCTACTTTACTTAATCCAACAAAAACATGTATGCTTGTATGATTGATTTGGATTGTTTATTGAATGTTGTGTTTACTTTTCCGTATCGAGAAGACTACGACGCCGTCGACAATCCGGAGTTTTACCCCGAGGTTCCACCTTCACCATTTTCGGATCAAGGCAAGTCACAACCCCCATTTTGATCATCATTGAGCCCATGTTTTAATAAATTATCGCTATAACTCATAGGATAATATTGCATTAGTCAAATATCAAGCCCTACACTATATTTATTAGATCCCCGTCCTTGTTTGCAAACCCAAGCCATGCTTATTGAGCCTACACTCCTTGTCACTCTACTATAATATATTAGCTAGTGTCCAATGTACCGATACAACTGCTATAGGATAAAAGAATGAGTCGTAGATAGATGGATTCTACTATATGTATTTCCCCGTTATTCTCGTCTCTGGATTCGGTTGGAGTTGGCTATGTTATAAGTATAGTGGGTTTCGGGTGCAAGCTAGGGCATTGGTTGGTCGCACCCGGGGCACTATAAGGACCGGTCTGCGGGATCTGTTGCAAAGCACTTCCGTACCAACCACAAGTCTAATGTGTAAGTCCTAACTGAAAGTATGGAACAATCCGACTCGATGAACCATAGTGGAGGGGGCAAGGGGCAACCTGCGGGTGACTTGTACCGACGTGGCTCAAGGAGGGGTATGGTGTGGCTCGACGCGTCGGGGCACCCTATGAAACCCATAAGAGGGTGATATCGGGTCGAGGCGAACCATATGGAAGGTTTTGGCACGAGTTCCCGTGGTATGGATCATCTCGTTACACTTTGGTGTAAGTGATGAGTGCGTGCCTTGTGGGTACAGTGGTACATCTTTGATCAGAGTATTTAATCTTTTCGAAAAGCCGAGCCCACGGTCAAGGGCGGGTTGTGTGACTACTCGCAGTTAGTTTACAATTGTTTGAATGGTTGAGTTATTCATGGCATGTAAGGACTGTTGAGCGAGGTGGGGCTGACTGTACCCCTTGAGTTAGAAGATGATGATGCATACCCATGTTTACATTTCAGTAGTAATAAATTGATCACATTTAATGCTTTACAATCATGCTTTTCCGCAAAATTAGCCACTATCTCCCTTGTCATTACTCTGCATTATATCTACATCCGATGGCTTGCTGAGTACGTTTGTACTCACCCCCATTGACTTACACCACTAGAGCCCGTCTACTACGAGGAGGATGAAGGTCTTGAGTAGCGACCCAATCAAGGCGAGACTGGAAGGAGGCGTTCATCTAGGACCCTTTGTTTATTAGTTTCTCTTCACCTTTATTCACTTTTGTACTAATACGGTCTATGAACCGTGAATGATTGCTCGTATTGTACGTGGTCGCATGATGAACGTCTTGTTTTTATTGATTTTCTATGGAATTTCAATAAAGGTCCGGATTTATTAAACCCGGGCGTGACACCTACTTTCGGTCTGACTGGCAAAGGCATTGAAGGCCCTTTGGAGCACCCTTCACACAAGACACCAAAGGCTCCCCCACTTCGGTGAACCCTTCGCACTGCCCTAGCCCACATAGGCTGGTCTGACCGCCGTGATTACTTCGGTCCAACCGGCCCTGACTTGTACGATTGATTGCTTTTTCACACACTTTGGCCAATTGGGTCTTACCTCTAGTGTTTGATCTGGTTGCCTTGTGACTCCATTATTTCCTTACCACTCACTAAGGATCGTCGGAATGTAGTGTCGCCATTGAGTTACGTTTAGGGGTTTACTCCCAAGTATTTGCACGCTTTTGGATCGTTGGATCGGCGTCCGTGTGTTTGTCTCTTTGTAACACCCCAAATTTTAGAGCAATAAAATAAATTAAGAAAAAACAGAATTTTTAAGAAAAGATTTATTTTAATTCACATAAAGTCATAACTGCCTAAATAAATAGAATCCAGAGAAATTATTCAAATCAGTGTTTGAAAAATTTATATTATGTTCCTAAGACCAAGATGCAATTTTCGGAATTTTTACAAATTTTTCCAACCTTGGATGCTAGTCCATAATTTAAGAATCAATTTCTACAATTATTTTTCTTCAGAAAATCAATTTAAATACTAATGGGCCGCTCCCCTCATTTCTCTCTCCCCAGCCGGCCCAACTGAACCATCACACTGCCCTCTCACTGACCAACGGGTCGCGCCTGTCGGCACACTCAGCCTCACACCTGAGCCCCGGCCCACCTATCAGTCACCTCCCCTCACATCTCTCACCTCGGCCCCACCTGTTGGCGCCGACCGTTAGCCCCCTCATCCTTTCGCGCTCTCCGACCAGTGGGTCTCACCAGTCAGTCTTCGTCTTCCTCGTGCGCCCGAGATCCCCGGCCACCACGGTTATGTCCCAATCGCCTCCACCGTGGGGCTGAGCTCTGTTTAATGCCGAAATGATGATCCTCGTTACGTCGCCGCACGTTTCTCCTCGGATCCCCTCGTTTTAAGTATCTTAATCGTTGTAATGGCCTCACCGGAGTTAAGTTTCCCGTTTTCTCGGTCTTCACTTCGCTCGGCCCTCTTAAAATTTTAGAAAACTTGTCTTTTTGATGTCTTCAGATTCATCCAATAAAATTGGTTTGTCTATACTGAACATTTTACATTGTTTAATTGGATAATAAAGTAGAAATCAATTTATACCTTCAAAAATCCATAACTCCCTTAAATTAATTCTTAAAAAAACCCTATTTTAATTTCAGAGGCTTTACATTTTAGCCCCTTAAATTTGACTCAATAAAATTTATATGCTTGTGTTGTGATTTTATATTGTTTTTATTGATTGCTTTTTCTCAATTTGCGTACCGAGAAGATTACGACGCCGTCGAAGAGCCAGAATACTTTCCTGATGCTCACCCTTCTACTTTTGTTGAACAAGGCAAGTCACCAACCCCATTTTGAGCATATTGAGCCCAGTTTTCAATTAAATATCGCTAAAACTCATAGGTTATATTTGCATTAGTCAAATGGATAACCCTACATTATAATTATCGAATCCCCGACCTTGATGTGCAAACCCAAGCCATGCTATCAAGCCTGAATTCCTTTTCACCAGTATACTTATTAATATTAGAAATGTCCAATGTATCGACATAACTGCTATAGGCTTAAAAACGAGTCGTAGGTACTTGGATTCTAATATATGACCCCCTATGTCTCTCACCCCTGGTATTCTGTTGGTCTTGGAATTGGTTTGATAAGTTAACATGGTGGGTTCCGGGTGCAAGCGAGGACATTGGTTAGTCGCACCCGGGGCAATATAAGGACCGGTCTGCGGGATGTGTCGCAATGCACTTTCGTACCAACCACAAGTCTAGTGGGTAAGTCTTAACTAGAGGTTTGGGTCGTTCTAACCCGAGGCACTATGTGGAGAGGGGCAAGCAGCACCTGCGGGTGGCTTGGGCCATGTGGCACAAAAGGGGGTGCGACGTTGTTCCGGTGCGTCGGCACGCTGGCAAAACCTATAGTGTGTATCATTGAGTTGGAGCGGTTCATGCTAACAGTTTCGACATAAGTTCCTGTGACTTGGGTCATTTGACACACTGTGGTGTGCAGGAATGAGTGCCTTGTGGGTACAGTGGTACACCTTTGATCAGAGTTAAATCTTTTCAAAAAGTCGTGCCCACGGTCAAGGGTGAGTGGAGTGACATCCCACAATTAGTCTATGTTTGAGAAGTGTTGCATGATTGATTGGGCATGTAAGGACTGTTGATTGAGGAGGGTTGACTGTACTCCTCGAGTTAGAAGATGTTGCATCATCCATGATTTAAATATTTTGTATGAATAAACCTGACTCACATTAAAGGCTGCAAGATAAAAATGTACTTTTTCACACTTTAACCCATTACCTCCCTTTGTTATTACCTTGCATTATTATTGCATTTTCTCGGTGGCTTGTTGAGTACATTTGTACTCACCCGTTGGAAAAACCACTTCAAAGACGTACTACAATGAGGATGGTCTAGAGTAGTGACCTAGTCAAGGAAGCGGCCCTGGAGAAGATGTTCATCGAGTTATTGTTTTCCTAGTTTCTTTTATTTCAACCTTTGTGTAATAATGTGGTCTACGAGCCACGAATGTTTGATGTATGTGCGTCGTCATGTGATGAACATATTGTGATTATTGATTTTCTATGGAACTTCAATAAAGTCTAGGTTTTATTAAATCCGGACGCTACACGCTTTGTCGTCAGATTTTAGCGTCAATAGAGTCTTCATCTAGTTTTTTAATCCTCTAATCACCTCAGGAATTACACTTTTATTTATTCCATGAATTTCTTTGCGCTGCTGATTTCACTCAGTCCCATCACCGGCTTACATCACCAGGAACCTGCAGTTGATTGCTTGTTCCTCTTTGGCTGATCCGATTACCACAAAAAGGCCAAGCAGTTTTGATTTTCTATCTGGTTGCCACCGTTCAAGAAAGTTGTCTCCTGTTTATGCTTTCTCTCTCCTAGATTTTGTGTGGAGGATGAATTCTGGACGCTAGATAATTTTTTGTTGTGGTTTTCTTTATTAATTCGAATGATCGGAAGATAAGAAACAACACTGTTGGCATCAATTTGAAAGAATTTATTGAGGCACCTATTCACCCCTCCTCTAGTCACTTGTTTCGGACCTATGTTGGTTCACTCATGTACCTTGCTAGCACAACGAGACCCTATATATCATTTGCTCCGAGCAAATTGAGCAGATTTATATCCAACCCAGGTAGTGATCACTGGCATACACTTAAAAGGTTATGTGACGTTTAGTAGGTACTATGAGTTATGAGATTCACTATTCTAGACATCCCATTGTGCTTGAGGGATATAGTGATTTAAACAGGATATCTGATGCTGATGTGATTTATGCCATAACTAGATATGTATTTACCTTTGGAGATGATGTAATATCATGGAGGTCTTGCAAACAAACCATTTTGATGAGGTCAATTATGGAAGCAGAGCTCACTGCTTTAGACACAACAACTGCAAAGGCGGAGTGGTCACGTGAGTTATTGATGGACTTACCCGTGGTTGAAAAACCAGTGCCAACTATCCTTATGAATTGTGACAATCAAACTATAGCAGTTAAAGTGAACTATGCTAAAGATAATACAAAGTCATCAAGACACATTAAAAGATGATTGAAGTCTATCAAGAAGTTGAGAAACTCTAAAGTAATAAGTGTGATTTATATTCAAACAAACAAAAATATGACAGATCCCTTCACAAAAGGACTATCATAGGATATGATAGAAAATGCATCGAGGGGGATGTGTATGAGACACATATGAGTTGCTATAGATGTAACCTAACCAATGTCATTAGAGATCCCGTGAATTAGGACCTGAGAAAAACAAGTTATTGGTTAACTAAGGATAATAATTCCTAAACCTCTCTAAGTGAAGATGCAATGCTCTAAAATATTGTAAGGCGGGTTGACTTTATGTCTTAATATATTCTGTTAGCTTTAATTAGCAAAGATTCTATCCTATAGAGCATTTTTGAAATAATACACATATATGAGCCTGACTGTTAAATGTAGTAGTCTATGAGACTTGGGTGATCTCTAATAAGCTCATTATGTGATGCTCCACCCACGAGGTACGCTACTGATAACTAGGTACTAGTTATGACTTTGAGTGAAACTTATTCTCACAAAACTTGCAATTCAAGGCATAATCCATTATTTATGTTGTGAATGAGTGTTGCTTGGAGCTCTATACGAGAGTTCAACTTAACAGTCCTCACTGAAACACTAGTATATCAAATGTGCATTTGAGATCTAGTGGGTGATTGCTATAATTTTGGGCTAGGCCCACATAAAAATATTTTATAAATTTCTAAATAAATCTCAAAGGCATATGCCATGCAAAGGAATGGTGGAATGTTTTAGTCCCATATTGTTAGTGTAGGTGTAGGAAAACTAACTTATATAGTGGGGTTGCCTCTATTCCACTAAGGATCCTATTTATTTCAGCTTTGGATTATAACAATACAGCATTTCTTCATAAGCTGAAACAAACATGATAACTTATTCTATCAGCTTGTTATAATCTAGAGTGCAGATAATAACAATTCAATAAACTGGTGGAACCTAGTTTTTTTATAAACTAGATTGCTATAATCCAAAGCTGAAACAAACATACCCTAAGTTATGTGTACTGGGGAGATAAACATAGCTCCATACTCACACACTTGCTCGCCTCACCTCACCTTGCCTGGCCAGGCTCGGGCTAGGCCATGGCCGTGGTTGTGGCTTTGTGGGTGTTGGACCGAAATAGGCGACCAGAGGGGGGGTGAATGGGAGATAAAAAATTGTTCTTTTGAAAAATAGATTTCGAACACACCCTTCGGAGTATCTGGTTCGGAGGTATTGATTACACTCCGAACACTGACTTTGCACAGGGAAAAAGTTCAAAGCTCAAGCTCAGAAGACTTCGCTCAAACCCTAACACCAAAAAAGCACGAAACATGGCTTCGTAAGAGTAGGCTCCACACACGGAGGTGCTAGGAGTTAGTCTCCGCTCAACAACACTTAGCAAAATTGTGCCACAATAGGGGATTCAACAGACACTAAGGGAAAAGAGGCATCACATGCAGAGTTACACTTCGCTAGTGAAATCTTGATGATATACCTCAGTCCACATAGAACGAAGCTACTCCAAAACCACTCGGAAATTGTCTTCTCATGCAAGACATCAGTATAGTCTTCATTACAAAAACACAGATAAAAACGCTGACTCGCACAAAATGAAGTGTACTGCAGAAAATCAACACAAGCAAAGCAAAGAACACATATATAAGTTCATGCAGAAATGAATCATAGATACAATAGAAAGTCCATATTTTTGTCACTTGCAAGCTCAAAAGACGAACTAACACAGGGGGTTGATTCATCAAAAGTCACATCACATGACTCTACAACAGTTTTAGTGTCTAAGTTGAAAACACGATATGAATGACCATGCGCCGTGTACCTCAGAAAAATCCCATCGGAATAGCGCGACTCAAATATATCCAAATTTCCACATTTTAGTATAAAGCACTGACATCCAAATACTCAAAGATGAGTAACCTTTGGCTTTCTCCCAAAACGCAATTTATAAGATGTTGAGTTCAAAATTGAGCGCAAGAAAATTCGGTTTGAGATGTAACATGTTTGTGTTTATGGCCTCAGCCCAAAATCTTCTAGGAGTCCTGTAGATACTGTCGGCCATGAAGCAAAGGCTAGTGAAATCTTTCATCTTCTTCTACTTCTTTTCCTCCTTCTTCGGAGGCTCCTCCTCATCAGAGCTAGACTCCTCACTCGACGAAGTGTCGATGTCGCTGAGGGCTGTCATAAAGGCTCTGAAAGCGGCTTTGGCTGCCCTCTTAGCCATCTTACCACGCTTACCCTTAGAAAATGGTTTCCTCTCTTTCTTGTGGTGTTTGTGGGTATTCTCTTCTCTCTTCCTAAGCCTAGGGCAGTCAGCCTTAATGTGAGAAGTATCTCCACACTCAAAACACCCTCAAGAGCCACCTCTCCGCTGATCCCGTCTATTATTGTAGAATCAATTGAACCTCTTGACAATGAGAGCTAGCTATTCATCATCCAAGGTGTCCACCTGATCTTTGGTGACAGAGACCAGGGAGGACAAAGCAAAACCTCCTGTTAGGGAACAAGTGCCAGATGTGCTTGGTTCTGCAGTAGTGCCACTGCTGGAGCAAGAAACTAGTGCCATGGTCTGAGGCAAAAAGTTTTTGTGCCCTACAATAGATACCTTGGCAATCTCCATGGACTTCAACTTGCTAAAGAGTTCATCACAAGTTAATGTGTCATAACCTGTAGATTCCTCAATGTTGGATATATTCACTTCCCATATGCTACGATCAAGAGCATAGAGAAGCTTGATAGCCCTCTCGTGATCAGAATAAGCAAGCGTCCCCGTGGAGTGTAAATTACTCACTATTGCATCAAAGCGAGAAAACATGACATCTATAGATTCGCGAGGGCCTTGAATAAACAGCTGATAATGTTGATTCTATGTGCTTTGACGTCTAGCCTTGATCTATATAGAGCCCTCATGAAAATAGTGAGTGTGGACCAAATTTCCCTAGCTGTCTTCAGGTGCAGTAACTTATCAAACTCACTCCAACTCAAGCTAATGAATAGTATATTTCTAGCTTTGCGGTTAGCAGTATACTGATCTTTCTCAGCCTAAGTAGTGCGAGTCTTAGGGATGATGTACTGGGACTCCACAATCTCCTAGACTACACTTCCTCGGCTCTATAAGTAAGCCTCCATGCGCACCTTCCAATAAGCAAAGTCCGTCCCATCAAACAGAGGAATTTTACTAATTATGTCCATGTCGCCAATAGATTACAAAACTGGTTAAGGTCAACTGTTGATCTTAACCAGCTCTAATATCAATTGTTGGAATGAAATAGGCGACCAGAGGGGGTGAATGGGAGCTTAAAAATTGTTCTTCTGAAAAACAGACTTCAAACACACCCTTCGTTAGCAAAAACACAGATAAAAATGTTGACTTGCACATAATGAAGTGTATTGCAGAAAATCAACATAGGCAAAACGAAGAACAAAGATATAAGTTCATGCATAAATGAATGAGAGATAGAACAGAAAATCCATTGCATAAACAGGGAACACAAAAAGCTCACAAATCTGAGTACAAGTTTGTGGTGGTGGGACCTAGGATACAATGAGTACAAAAGGTTATAAACCTAAGGAACAATGTCCAAAGTGTTAACTTAGACCTCAGCCTGGCTTTCCTTTTATAAGACAACTCAGATATGCGAAGTGACTACAGTACCCCTAGGGTTTACAAGTTTTCTGCTTCAGCCAATCACGGGGGTACAACAAGTAGTCCTACTTTATTAGAAGCTCCTTTTTGTGTCAGCTTTGTAGTCTGGAATCTTCGGAGCCCCCTTCGCAGTGTGAAGTGCTGGAATGACTTCGGTTGCAGGCTTCGAACCCGTAGGTCTTCGCTACACCGAAGTCAGTCTTCGATACAGTGATAGTTTTAAGCCAAAACCGTCAACACCCTTGAGTCTTCGCACCATCACCTCCGGAGTGGACCATCACGGCTTCGCAGCTACTCCAAGCTTGAACTCCGCCTGTCCATGTATCGAAGCCATGCATGGCCAAAGCACGTCAAGACATCCTATCTTCGAAGCCCCACCTTCGAAGTACCTTCCTCCAAAGGGTTTCGTTCACCACTTTTCGAAGTCCCTCCTTCGTCCAATGCCTCCACGTGAAACATCTTCATAAGCACACCTTCATAATGTCTCCACCCGGAGTACATTACTGAAGTGCCTTCTTTGGACTATGTCTTCAATGTACCTTTAGTTCTGAGACCTTCGTCAGGTGTCCTTCTAAGTGCCTTCGTTCGGAGCACACTTGTAAACCTTGACTCACTCCTAAGGACTTGACCGCCATCCTTCAAAGTGTCTCCTTCTAGAGCACCTCTTCGAAGTGTCTTGCCTCCGAGGACTTTGTCTTGAGGTATCTTCATACGGAGTCCTCCTCCGCACTTCTTGTCATCAACTAGCGCACCTTCAACTCGAGGACCGACCTCAACATCACACAACCTTCGTGACCCTCCGGCACCAAGCTCCCTACTTGCCAGGCATCAATCTCCCTGCTTGACTTAAGGCACCTGTTATGCTGACCGTCTCGTCACCTCCAAAGTCATCTGCACAACAACGACAAGCAACCAAGTGTTTCTGATACCCCGAAGACATCTCCGAATAAAACACCATCCGATGCACACTCCGGTGCACCAACAAAGTACCGAGCCCTTCGGAACAGCCTCTGACTTGTATTCTATCAAGCCCCTTCGGAAGACATACTCTGTTACATACTTGTGTAGCCAGCAACTATCGAACTCCTTCAGTAGAACACCTCCGAACCCATTCGGAGAGGACCCCACGACAATTGTCAATCACTCATCACAAACTGAAATCAAGGCACATCTCAACTTGGTTTCTCAGTGGGCGTGCGACATCTGCTTGAATGGTATGCCGAAATACGGCTCCTCGCTTTGCGGGGATATGGTCTCATTTTGCTATTCTAATTTTTGGTAACTTGGCGCATATTTGAGATATAGAAACCGACATGGTTTAGATCATGATCACGACGTGAGATTGTGCCCTCCCATATAAATACCAGTCTATCGAGCTCCTACAAAAAAATGTATAACATATTAGATCAGAACATAACTGAGCTAGGGTTTTGTCTTTCATCTATGTTGTGTCACCGTCATAGCCTTCTTCATCCCATATAAATACCAGTGTATCGAGCTCCTACAAAAAAATGTATAACATATTAGATCAGAACATAACTGAGCTAGGGTTTTGTCTTTCATCTATGTTGTGTCACCGTCATAGCCTTCTTCATCCCATACGTCGGTGTGCACCGATGAATGGGAGATTAGATCTCCGAAACCTCTCGCACTTGTACTTCTACACTAAAAAAATAATTTATAAGGTTTTTAAGAAACACTCTGAACGATTCCTCACGTACATCATCACCATCGAAATGACAAGAAGAATGGATTCTTTAGAGTTTGCGTGAGAAACAAATATATGAACCTCTCATTTGGGTGAGCGAAAGGAGAGAAAAATACTTCCTTCAGACCCACAATTGTTACATGATTGTGGTAGATGGCGATGGATGCCAAAATAAAGCATGGGCAAAAAAAGGATAAAATATCAATCTACGCCTACGAGGATTTGATGTTAGGGCTATATACGAAATCTAGAAAACATTAATGCAAAATAAATATATAATCTACACCACTTGTAACTAAAGAGATCATTATATATCTATACTCCTTTTATACTCCTTTTAAAAAATCAAGTGGGCAGTGGATCATATCTAACACCTACTTACTCTCAGTATAGTTTTTAGGGTTATTTGCTCTTTGATACTATTTAATATTACATGAAAAACTAATTAAAATAGATTGACACATATAATTAAAAGTGATTAACATATGTTAAAGGAACACTATAAAAATAGAAATGAACAAAAGCTGAAGATGAAGAGTTTTTATTTGCTATGAGAAGTGGTGGTGATGGCAGATTCACAGTATCTTATTTTAAAATAGTATATATATATATATATACATTTTAAAAAAAATAAGTTGGTTAATCTGCCACCTACTTACTTCCATTGTAGTTTATGCAATTTACTTCTTGATACTATTTAATACTACACAATAAACCAATAAAAATTGATTGGTACATATAATTAAAAGTGAATAGCATATATGATATACAAATATATTTGATTTATTTTAGACAATATTATAATATTTTTTCATAGCAAAGCATAAACATTTTGCTAGTTTGTCCTAAAGTTAAGAGCCATTTGAAAAAATACCTTACGGTTCAGTGATTTCATAAAAATGCTTTATAGTTGATTATTTTTTTATAATTTTCTATTTTTTCGCAATTAATATACAAATATACAATTCGCTTATAACTCAAGCATGCTTACGTTCATTTTTCCCTTATAGCGGCAGGATTAGCCGTTGAAATCATTAATTAACAGAAGAAATTTATAAAAATAAACTAGGATTATCATCCGTACAGAGGAGGCTATTTACAGCCATTAATTATTTGATTCATGTATACGAAAATATGCTTGAAATATAAGGAATTATGTAGCCAGAGAGATCGAGAGGACTACGTGGGAGATATGCGGGACCAAGGTTAATAAAATTATTTTAGGACCGGATACCGTTTCGGCTCAAGAACTTGGCTACAGCGATAATCGAATGGTTATTGAAAAAATTAGATCAAAATTTATATTTCAAAATCTGAATTCAGATCAGTTCACGAAACAGTTCAAATTCAGTCACCACGGTATATACTTCGGGTACACATTTCGGTTACTGCTAATTTCACTACGGGACACACATGGTTTGTCGAGTGCCATAAACACTCGACGAAGCATATTTTACGCTCGCCGAAGGCGTCATCGGTCAACAAGGGTTCGCCGAGTGTTTTTTTTCGAGCACTCAGCGAACCCTTCGCCGAGTGCCACACAAGACACACGGCAAACTAATGACTTGACGGGAGAAAGAACGGTCATGACGGGGGTTTGCCGAGTGCCCAAATATGGCACTCGGCAAACTTAAAAAAAGAAAAAAAATAGGACGCCCCGCCCCATGGCACTCGAACAGGTGGTGGGTGTGGCGATGGCAGGGTCCCGCACGGCATGACCGGGTGGCGCGACGAGGCCGGGGCGGGGCGGCGCCGGCCGCCGGCCGCGCTGCGCCGGGGGCGGGGTGGAGCCGGTGGCATGGCAACGACGACGGTGACCTACCGGCGGTTCGCGGTAGGAGGGAGGAAGAAGAATGGAGAAGAGAGGTGAGGTGTTGGGAAGTATTTAAAAAGAGATTGAAATTTTCAAAAAAAAAATTGGCACTGATTTTGAAAATTTGCGGGAAATATGAGCGGGACACGAAATTTTGTCTTTGCCTAGTGCAACACTCGGTTTATATTTGCCTAGTGCAATACTCGGCAAATATAAAATATTTGCCAAGTGTCTTGAATATGGCATTCGGCAAAAAAAATTTATTTTTTAAATTTGTTCAAATTTTTTTCATTATTTTTTTTGATAAAATTTGTAAAAATACGGTGGGTAATAATAAAAATAGAATAAAAATATGAATATGAATATGATTTTTTTGATAATTTAGTTTATTATTTCATGCTCTTGTAGTTTAAATTTTACATGTTTCAATTTAAATCTTAGAAATACAAAAAATAAATTGAAAATAGCTAACTGACCTAGAAAAATACAAAAAATGTTTCAATTTAAATACTAGAAATACAAATAATGAATTAAAAATAGCTAACTGACCTAGAAAAATACAAAAAAAATTATGGGTTAAGATACATCATATTTTGACTTCAAAAAAAATCAAGTTAAAATAGAGATTTAATCATTAATTTTTTTCAAACCTATCTCATTTCTTCTCTAAATTCTAATTCTTCCTCTCTAAATCTCCAATTTCTAAACACTATACGAGTAGCAAACTTTATCAAAACATTTTAAATTTTTTATCACAGTATCTATGTATCATACCATAACACTATGATAAGTCTCATGTTTTTAGGACTTTATTTGATTTTTTAGAATTAAAAAATTATTAAGGTCTATGTTGCCGATAGAGTGTCGCAACCTAATTTTTTCAAATTTTATTTAAATTTAGTGTATAAGAACTCAAAATATACTAACAAAAATGAATATGATTTTTCTATATTTTTTTGTTCATTAATTTGGACACTTGTAGTTCAAATTTTACTTATTTCAATTTAAATCCTATAAACATACTTAATGAATAAAAATAGCTAACTGACCTAGAAAAATATTAATTTTTTACAAGGGATAATATACATCGTATTTTGAATGCAAAAAAAATTTCAAGTTAAAAAATATTTAATCATTAATTTGCTTTCAAACCTATCTCATTTCTTCTCTAAACTCTAATTCATCTTGTCTAAATCTCCAATTTCTAAACACTATACGTGACAACTTTATCAAAACAATTTAAAATTTTTATAACATTATCTATGTATCATATTATAACACCATGATAAATATCATATTTTTCGGACTTTATTTGATTTTTTAGAATTAAAAAACAATTAAGCTCTATATTGCTGATCGAGTGTCGCAACCTAGTTTTTTTCAAAATTTATTTCAATTTAGTGTATAAGAACTAAAAATATACTAAGAAATATGAATATGATTTTTATATAATTTTTAGTTCATTATTTTAGGTACTTACAGTTCAATTTTCACCTATTTCATTTTTAATCCTAAAAACATACTTAATAAATTAAAAATAGCAAACTGAACTAAAAAAATACGAACTTTTTATATGAGATAATATATGTTGTATTTAGAGTGTATAAAAAATTTCAAGATAAAATCAAATAGGAAAAATCACATAGGATCGAAACAAGGTTTATAGACAAAAAAATATTGGGTTTGCCGAGTGCTTTTTGAAAAGCACTCGGCAAAGACAGTTCTTTGCCGAGTGCTTTTCAAAAAGCACTCGGCAAACCCTCCCAAAAAATTTTTTTGCCCGCGCAAGCAAACCGTTAAAACATCCGTTAGTATCGATTTTTGCCGAGTGTATTTTCAAAAAACACTCGGCAAACTCATCTTTACCGAGTGCCCGACATAATATACTCGACAAATTTTGGATTTCTGGTAGTGTTTGATACCATCTCAGTAACTACGGTATCGGACTTAGTAACAACGGCGGTGTTGGTCAGACACTTTTTCAGGAAGAAATAAAAATTATAAAATTACATAATATTATTTTTTAAAATAAGAAGGAAACTTATAATACCACACATTTTATAAGTTTACAATAAAATATAAATCACAAATCAACATGGTTATAAATGGTAATTTGAGTATTTCTAATCTATTATTGTTGGCTCCATTGCTTATAAGCGACATTATAATTATCTGTAGACATTAGTTGTATGTCACATAAAATAAGAATCATTATTTTGTACTCATCAAGCATAATATTTTATTTTATTAAATATATGACATTAATCTAAGAGTCCTATACACAAAGAATCAAACAAATAACGAGCAAACAAAGATTAAAAAATGAATTATTTTTATATTTTGTATTTTTGTTGATCTTTCGAGGTCGTAGCTATAGCTGTGCGATATTTTAATATTTTTTGAAAACAAATTTCACTATAAATTATATTAATTTACCCACTATTTTTAGATTTTATTAATTTTCAATTTTCAGTTTGATTTTTAAATGAAAGCGCTGGTATGCGTACTTCGGTTACCGTAACCGTGGTTACCTTTTGTTAACCCTGGCCTTCCCAAACACGTCGCCTATCTACATTCACAGAGGAGGTCCAGTGATGTTTCTTTGTCACGACGACCATGGCTAAACGATCCAATGTTTAATTAATCTATTTTGGTTGGGGAAAAAATGGCACTTTGGTGATGCCCACGGTCGCCAAATCACGACTTTGAAATTTGTTAAAAACACCCGCAAGAATTGTGTATGATAGGGCAGATCTTAAGGCTTTGTTTGAGAACACAGTTTTTTATAGTTTTAAAAGGAATATTGTAGTATTGAGCAATACTACAGTATTATATACTAAAAGGTGGTTGGCAACTCCATCTGAAATCTCTATAAAGTAAACTGTAATATTATAAATATTGTACTCAATCTACACTATTAAAATTTTTGATAAGAAGCATATTTTTTCTAAAACTGTGATATTATTATGGACATAATATAGCGTAATTTTTGAAATACCTCAAGTGATTTTGCCTTCCTTTATCTTCTTAGAGCTCAACTGCCCATACATTTTTCCATAGGATAACCGATTCATTTATGTTAACCGATTTCTCAGCAAAAGAATCCCCCTATCCTACTGTATAACAACTGCCATCCCATTACGTACTTGACTATAGCAAGCTTTAGGGCGCCTACTTTTGAGTCGAGAGCTCTCTTTATTTCCGAGAGAAATGTTTTCTGCATTTCACTCCAGCAGTATCTCTCAAAATAGATATCTTATTTTTAATTTCCATAATTTTTCACACACTATACACATGTATTTGATAAAATCATAATACATAATAAATTATTTATTATTTAATAATGAATGACTATATTTAAATATTCAAATTTTTAAATGCAAATACAAATATTCAAATTTAAATATAGGAACATAATATGAACAAAATCATCTATCATATTTAAATATTCAAATTTTTAAATTCAAATACAAATATTCAAATTTAAATATAGCAACATAATTATCTATCATATTAAACAATAGGAACATTATCATTTATCATATTTGAATATTCAAATTTTTAAATTCAAATACAAATATTCAAATTTAAATATAGCAACATAATCATCTATCGTATTAAAAATAGGAACATAATCATCTATCATATTTGAATATTCAAAATTTTAAATGTAAATACAAATATTCAAATTTAAATATAAGAACATAATCATCTATCGTATTAAACAATAGGAACATAATCATCTATCATATTTAAATATTCAAATTTAAATATTCAAAATTTTAAATTCAAATACAAATATTCAAATTTAAATATAGCAACATAATAATCTATCATATTAAACAATAGGAACATAATCATCTATCATATTTGAATATTCAAATTTAAATATTCAAAATTTTAAATTCAAATGCAAATATTCAAATTTAAATACATGGACAAAATCATCTATCATATTAAACAATAGGAACATAATCATCTATCATATTTAAATATTCAAATTTTTAAATACAATTACAAATATTCAAATTTAAATATAGAAACATAACCATCTAAACAATAAACAATAGGAACATAATCATATATCACATTTAAATATTCGAATATTTAAATGCAAATATAAATATTCAAATTTAAAAAAGCGGGAAGCGCGCGTGCCCACGTGACGTAGATGAGAGCCGAATAGGGGGGCCCTAGGGATGAGGGCTTGGAGGAATATTTTGATAGCTCTCATATTTTTAAGAGCCGAGTAGGGGTTGGACTTCAATTTTTCTCGCAAACTCTTAAAAATAAATTTGAGGGTTCAAATAGGGGGCTCGTTGGAGTTGCTCAACAACACATGTCACAAACGGGATAAATAAAAGACAAAGTGAGGGGCGTATGTGAATAATGGTGGCATCAGTAGCTACTAGCTAGGGGCTAGGAGCGTGGTACGATACGAAGCCCATCATCCCCATGGAGGATAGCGTCGCATTTAAGGGGGTACGGTGGTGGTTGGATGTCTCACCTCATCTCGCATTAACCACAGCGATCCGATCGAGAGCCGACCACCGTCTTCATTCCGTGCAGCGGCGTCCCCAACAACGCGCGAAACATGTTTTTCTCCGCGTCAGTTAATATTTTTATTTGAAAAAGTACAAACCAGTAATAATAGTAAATTTTAGAGTTTAAAATTTATTTCAAATATGATAACATAATACTTATAAAATATTATTTCCATATTCAAAAGTATTTATATTATTTTAATAACGGATCACTTTTAACATATACTCACCAATGAGGACAATTTGATTTTTTTACTCAATTTTTAATACATATGTCCAAGGGTAAAATTTTCTGTATTTTGGAATGGATAAAATATATGAATAAATATATATCTCGAATATAGTTTAAAGCCCAAGAATACAATTCAATATATAGCATAATTTAAGTACTGGTTTAAGGCCAAATATGATAACATAATACTTATAAAATATTATTTGACCTTAAACTATGCAAAAATAATAGGTCTAAGATTTTTAGGAGGGACAAAATATATCTTAACCAAAATGTAACATACAGCTTTGAAATGATAGGAGAATTGACTGAAATGGCAGCGGGGGATTTGATCGGTATTAAAAAAATTGATCCAAATGGTCAGTATTAATCAATTTTATAACCGCGAATCGGTATTAATTCCGGGGCAACGTTCGCCAGTCCGCGTGTGCGCGCACGAGGCCAGGCTCCATTAGAGCGAGTACGGGCCACGGGGGCCGACCATGAAGCATACAAACATCCTGAATTAAAACCTAGTTGTCTTTGTGTTGAAATTGTAATTGGTTGGTGATCAATCGACTGTGCACCGGAACAATCTCAATCCACAGCGTCTATGAACGGTGTTTTCAATGAAAAAAGAAAATAAAACATCATTATAGATACTAACTCAATTCGCGATGGGTAATTTCTTTAAAAAATATTTTCATTCGATTATCTATATTTTCTCTAATTGAGACTCGATTTACATGATTTTTTCTCTCTTCCTTAAGCTGTTCGTTATATCAGAATTTTCTTATATGATAATATATTTAATACTATTGACACTATATCAAATGAAAGCTCGATAATACCCTAAATATACACCACCGATCGAGGATTTATGGAGTCTATGCCACGAGAGAATTAATATATACGTATGTACTACCGCGTATTAGTGTATGCTAACACTGACCGGTGATCTTCCGTTTTCAACGATTAATCTATCACGTACGGGGATATGATGTCCTAACTCCTGCGAGGGCCCCTTAACTATCTCCAGTAGGGAAGCAGATTGGCTGCCTATTAGCTTGGAGTTGGATGATACAAGACA
Organism: Zizania palustris; assembly: GCA_019279435.1. NCBI lineage: Eukaryota > Viridiplantae > Streptophyta > Magnoliopsida > Poales > Poaceae > Zizania > Zizania palustris. Next base: position 11,441,661 of record JAAALK010000288.1, read on the forward strand.
AGTGTGCTACGGCGGCACGGAGGCTCTATCTTTGGACCAAATCAATATATGCATTTATGACTTGGATCTAGCAATTTGGCCTTTATTAGTCGGAGACTTGGAGCAAGCAATGAAACCTTCTTGAGGCATAATCTTGATTCCTCTAATGATCAATCATATAAGGCCAATTTTATGACACACCTATTGTGGATCGTTCATCTATTTTTAACTAGTGGCTAGGATTAAAAACAGTGACATGTTATTTCTTAAGAGGTAATATGTTACCCTTAATTTTTTTATAATTGTTTTTTACCCGATAAAAATCTAGTGCCATTTTTTAAGGAAATTTTCAATTAATAGCGCTGATTTTTCTCAAAGAATTTCACGCACGTGCAGAATTTTAGGGCCTCTTTCCACGCACCAGAAAATTTGTTCTGTTAGGCTATTCACAATGGTGGGTTTCATAGCACTGTTTCCTAGAATGTCACGTCAGCTTTACAACTGAATGAAATACCCTCTCTCAGTGGAGAGTTTCATTTCACTGTTTCCTAGGCTAACTAGCATAATTAAATGCAACTAGCTCTCATGAAATACTCTCTCTCTGATGAAACGATTTAGCTCTCAATGGTTGTTGCATTTCGTTTCATCCGTCTTGGAAACGGGTTAGCACTATATCATGGTGATGACACTACTTCCTTCTCTTTCTTCATTAATCGAATGCCATGTAAGCAAAAAATCTGATGTGGCATGGTAATTAATATCATGAAACACCCTATAAAACCCCCATTGTGAATAGCCTTAGCGTCTCTTTCCACGCACCAGAGTTCAAAAAATTACATTTTTTCTTTTATTTTTCTCTTGCATACGGTTGTTTATGTTTTATTTAAAAAAATCAGACAAAAGATAATTCATATAAACCAATCAATTTCATTCAAATTTGAAATATACATATGTAAAAATGAAACAAATCTTATTTTTTAAATACTAGGTGATTTATGATGATTTATGGTGAAATTTATTTTAAAAAATATTAAAATTTCATATGATTAGTATAAACTGATAAGTTTCAATCAAAATTGAAATATAAATTTTAAAAAATATTTTAAATTCTTTTAAATACTAGGTGATTTATGATAATTTCTGATGATTTTTTTTGCCAAAATATTAAAATTTCATAAAGTTACAAGTAAAATTGTGTATGGTTCTCCTCGGAATGCAATCTCTTTGTTTGGGTTCTCCGTGCAGAACAGGTGCGGGAAATGTGGAAAATGGTGACCGGTAACAGCCGATCACCTATTTTTAAATTTTAATTAAAATCAATAATTTAGATTAATTTAAAGTATTACTTTTTAATAGGTAATAAAAGCACCGTAACGTACATAGTCCTCATATAATAGTGAACTATTATCCCTAATGATATATTTATACTCATCAATAATAATGAACTATTAGTAACATGTACACTCTATGTAGGCGCTAACAGAATGTACATACTTTCATAATTAATACTCCTCTTTTTGTGTATGATCCGTGTAAAAAGGTGCCGCACCAAGAAATCTCTCTGCGCTCCGCACATGAGCGTCTTTCAATCTCCCCGTGCCATTCAAATGTTTTCCCAAAATCTAATCAAGAACCATGCAATCAAATTTGTTAATTACATTTCGGTGACAATTTCGATTTGACTCTTAGAACAAAATATTTTGATACCGAACGATACCGATGTACTGTTTCAAGGTCTAATAAAATAAAATAATATATTTAAAATATATATTAATATTACTAAATATGATATATTTCAATACATTGATATCTTAAATATAATGTATAACTTAAATACAATATAATATATAGCTTAATATATGTAATATGTAACACATATTAAAAAAATCAAAATATAATTTTGACCAAAATATCCGGTATGTGTTGGAAATTAGCTCTCGGGGAGGAGAGGGGGACCGAGTCCCTCTCCTCCCTGGAACTCGGATTTAGCCTAAACAGATCCCCCTGGTCTTTAGGCACCCTGATCGGGGGTGCCCCAACCGATTGGTTGAAGGGCCCCTGGCGCACAACACTATATAAGAAAGGGAGACAGTGCACAGAAGAGATGATGTTCATGTGCAAAGTCACCCCAAACTCTACACCGATCTACATTCGTGCTGGAGCGTCGGGAAGCCTCCTTCACCGCCGTTCACCGGACTTCGACGCCACAACACCACCGGCCATGGCGTCCTCCTCTTTGTCAAGCAACCTAAGAGGTAACCCTAAGTCCATACCCTACTAGCACTAACCCTAGACGATCCATACCTTAGTTATTTCTATCAATGGTATCAGAGCGCACTGGTTGTTCTAGGGTTTAGGCTAGTAAGGGTTTAGGGTGGTGTCGGCCCCTCCTTGAGCCGACGCCACCACCGCCCTCAGTGCTCCCCTCTGGATCGGCCGAGGAAGAGAGAAGATCTTAGGATTAGGGTTTCAGGAAACCCTAACCCTAAGGCCGCTGCTAAGCACCCTCGGATGCGAAAATAAATCCGCAAATCCGAACCCTAAGTACCCCTCCATTTTCTCCTCAGAAATCCCGTAAGAAACCCCCTAAGCCCGAAAAGAACAAGTAAGAACCCTAAACTAACCGCTCAGGACGCCGTCGTTTTATTTTAAGAGATTAGGGATTCGGGAGGAACAAAAGGGGAAAAACAGATCAAAAGAAAAGGGGGGAGACGAAGAGAGGATTAGGGTTAGGGTTTTCACCCTAACCCTAACCCTAATATTGCTTAGAGGGGGCGCGGGTCCATACCTAACCCCTCGCCGCCGGATCTGGCCTCGCCGGAGTCCGGGAAGACCACCCTCGCCGCGCTCGCTCAGTCGCCGTCGCCGTCGCGGGCCGCCGCCACCGCCTCTAAGCTCGGGTCGAGCGTGTAGCATCGCCGCCGGCTACCTCGGCGAACCCTCGCTCACCCTCGGGTGAGCGGAGGGATCCGGCGAGGAGGCCGACGGACGGCGCTCCGCCGTCGCCACTCTGCCGCGCCGCTCGCGCCGCTCGCTCCGCCGCTCCGCCGCTCCGCTCAGCTCCCGGTCGCGCGAGTGGGGGCAAATGACTAGGGTTTCGTTTTGCGGCGCCCTGGAGCCCTTTTGTGCGGGCGAGGTTCACACGCGGCCGTCGGATCAAATCCGACGGCTCGCAGTGACCGGACCGGTTTTCAGCCCATGCGGGGTGGCAAAAACGCGGCCCAGGCCCAGGTTGCGACCTGTGTGCGCGGGAGCGCGGTGGGGGCGCCCTGGGCCGGGCTGGTTTGCGCTGTGGGCCGGCTGTTTTTCAGATTTGGGCTGGAATTTTTGCACAGTAGGAGGCCAAATTCAGTTTTATGTATTTTCAGAATTTTCTGAATTAGTTTTCATTTAAGTATTTTCTAGAAATTCAGAAAAATGCCCAAAAATTAAGAAAAGATAAGTTATCTGTGGGGAAAATTTTGTATAATTTTGTTCAGACTCGGTAATTTTATTATGAATTTTGCAGCAATTTTAAGCACTTTTATGATATTTTCCTTATTAAATTTAGTCTGAGGACTATATTTAATTGAGGAATATTATTTTAGAATTTATGTTTAAGTTTAAATTTCAGAATTTTATTACTGTTTTAATCAGTGTACTAATTAAGATTAAGTATTCCGTTGTGCATATACTGTTTAAAATAAGTATTGTGCTGTAAAATTCAAAATTTTATTACTCATTAAATAATGTATTAATTGAGATTAAGTATTCCGCTGTGCATACACTATTTAAAATTACTCAGTAATTTTGTGTTCTGAGTTTTAAAGCATTTTTTGTATTTTTGTGATATTTATTTATTAAATTTAGTCTAAGGACTATATTTAATTGAGGAATATCTATTAGGAATTTTTTTAAGTTTAAATTCAGAATTTTTATTACTTTTTTAAGCAGTGTATTAATTAAAATTAAGTCTTTTGTTGTGCATGTTTAGATTAAGTCTTTCATTACACTGTTTAAAATTAGTACCATGCTGTAAATTCAGAATTTTATTACTGATTAAGCAGTGTATTAATTAGTTTTAAGACTTCCGCTGCGAATACACTGTTTTAAGATTAGTACCATGTTCATCCTATCAATTAAGTAGCATTTATTCTGTCAATTAGATTTGAACCAACGAGATAATTTAATTTGGCATTAAAAATGTTGTTTTTTGTTAACATAGTGATTTTATCTCCTGACCAACGTTGGTGATGAAATTACTGTGATTCAGTTGATTTGATTCTATTTCTGCCTAACGGTGATGTAGAATTAATTCGCTTTTTAAGTATTAAGTATGTCGCATGTTAATTTTGACCAACGTTAAAATTTTCATGTATCATATTATATCTGTTATAATATACCTTGATAATGTTCCTTATTATAAATGTGCTAAGTTATAATCTCCGGCATTGAGTCTCTCAGTGGTAAGAACTACGGTTCCCGGAGATGAGATATTAAGATAGCGATTGCGCTATAGGACATAAATCTTGCTTTAACGCTTGATTGTCTGATTAAGCGTGCAAAGCCCGTGATTTGAGAAGATGAAAGCCAAAAGGCTTTTGTCATAAGGTTACGTGACTTCGCCGAAATAAGAATAAAATAAGATATTTCGTACTAAATGAAACCAGTGGAAACACAAAATGTATTATGATTAAGAGCTCCATTATAGAGCTAATTAGCGGTTCTCTCCCACGTCGTGAGTATCTGAAGGTGACTTTTCTAAGGCGTATGCTAGCACGCTTATTAAGAAAAGCTTAGTAAGTTTTCGCGACATGGTTTTCAAAGCTGAAACCCATGAATAAAGAGCTTGATGAGGATATTATCGTCCAAATTTTTATTATGACGTCACACTAAGTTTTTCTGATCATTTTGTGATCAACTACAACTTACAGCGAGAGTGTTGGAGTTTGTAGATGCTGATTTCAAACTATGTATAAGAATTAAGAAAGCACATAATGATTTAAGTCATAATGGGCAACATAAATAAAGGAGAAGACGCATTATAAGACTCGTTCTAATGATGCTAAGAACTCCTCTTATAAGCTCACATAAAGGAACATGATGTCCTGAAGGGCATGTACAGACATGTAAGGAGAAACACCACATGAAGGAATATGTGGAGTTCCCAAATGGATGAACAAGAATGGTAATAGATGAATTTTCGCACTTAGAAATAAAGTCTTTAAGTCTTGCTTTTGAGCATGACAAACCTTATTTATTTTCTCAAGATGATTTTATCATCTGAGAATAATGATAAGAGCAAAAGAATTGATGACGTATTTCCGAAATTATGCCACTATCTAATGGGCCATATTTCGAAGGGGAGGATTGAACGTTTAGTCAATTCTTCCACTTTAGTTTCTTTAGACTAAGTTTCAAGCATATATTGCATTAAGATAAATACGTCAAATAAATTAAGAAAGACGCGAAATTAAGTTTAATGATTGTAGTAATTTTTATCTCCTGACCAACGTTGGTGATAATGTTATTGTATTTAAGCTCAATTGATTCTAATTCTGCCCAATGGTGTTTTAAAATTAATTGATTAATATTTATCCAATCTAAGAGCGATCAGATCATAGCGATCAGATCATCAGTTGCTCTGGATAAATTTAAGATGTTTTTAAGGCTGATTCTTATATCAGCATGATCTAAAGTTTAAAAGAGTAAGATCTGACCGTGCTACGGTCAATATACCCCGTATGGCCGATTTCTTGAACTCTTTTGCAATGTTCTATAGAAAATGGCAAAATAGTCTGATATTTTATATCGGGTGTACCTTAGCAAAATAGAGTGGCAATAAGGTGCACTCGCACTTCAGTGGACATAGTAAGTAGTATGGTAAGTTATTCCACTCTACCGATTAATTTGTGGATGGAGGCATTAAAACCACCATTCATATTTTAATTGGATCCCTAATAAGTCTGTGCCTAAAAGCACCATAAGAATTATGGACAGGACGATAACCATTTTCTAAATTATTTTAGAACAAGGGTATGTCGTCCCGCTAAGGCTATATTTTAACCCAAATATTAATAAGTTAAAGTCCTAAGACAGTAAATTGTCAATTTTATTGACTATAAAGATAAGACTAAATGATCTCGTTTTTTTAATGTCCTAACAGACATGTTAAGTTTGTAGAAACGAGACATGCATTTTTTAGAAGATGCTTTAATCAGGGGGAGCACGGTACTTAGAGAAATTAATCTTGAAGAGAAGTGGGTTAGTGAATCCACTCCTATGATTCAAGAGCAATTTTTCCATGTACCTGTGGTAGTGTCCTTTGTCCAACACTTAAGTTTGGACCTTCATTAGCGACATCTATTGTACATGAGGCTTCCGTTGTTCAGGAATCTACATTTCTAGATGATGCTAATGAAGAAGTAAAGGAACAACTCTCTAACTTAGTAAATAATGTGCCAACTCAGATAAGAAGCAGATTAAATGAGACATTTTTGTATGTCTTATTTAAGGATTCTTTAAGAATCATTAAGGCACATTATGACTTAGAACTGCATTAGATTGATTTAAAGACGACATTTTTAATAAGTTTTAAATGAGAATGTCTATATGACACAACTAAATGTTTTGTCATAGAAATGAAAGGAAATTTTATGATATCGTTTTATCTAAGTCCAATGGACTTAAATAAGTTTAAGAAAGGGCATCTAAAATTTAATTAGACTATTAGAAAATATTGGGTTATTAAGGAGAATGAAGAGGACAACTGCATTGAAGTTAAAGAATAGGAAATTTATTTTCTATTCTTGTATGTGGATGATATTCTACTTGCATGTAGTGATGTCAATCTACTATCAGATACTAAGAAATTCTTGTCCTCTCATTTGATATTAAGTATCTTGGAGAAATTTTCCTATGTGTTAGGATTAGAGATTCTCTAAGATATCATTAAGGGGTATCAAGATTATCGCATATGGCGTACTAGAAGATATACTGAGAAACTATATAGTATGCATGCGTATAAGCTATCGCCTGATCCGATAGTCAAGGGTGATAAGTTGGGAATTTTTAGTATCCCAGGAACCAATATGAGATTGATCAAATTAGATTGGTTCCATATGCTTCTACTGTCGGAAGCCAATGTATGCTCAATTATGTACTCGCCCTGACTAAGTTTATACCGCCGTAATGCTTGGCAGATATCAGAAAAATCCAGAAGTAGATCGCTAGATTAAAATTAAGAAAGCCTTGAGATTCATATAAGGCACAATGACCTCATGCTAAGGTATGAAAGATTAAATAACCTAGCGATTGCGGGTTATTCAAATTAAGACTCTGTGAGATGATGAATACTAAGTAGTCCACATTAAGTTATGTATTCACACTCGCAAAGGGAGCTGTGTCGTGGAAAAGCTCCAAACAAAACTATGATGGCATCTACCACGATGTGTGCCAAGTTTTTAGTAAGTTGTGAGGTCGTCGGACAGGCAATATGTTTTTAAGAAATTTATTCTGGTTTTAAGAGTGGTCGACAGCATTTTAAAACCACTTAATTTATACTGTAACAATGAGTCAACAGTATATTTCTCCTATAACAACAAGTAGTGTGTTGCTGCCAAACACATCTAAGTTAAGTGTTATATTGTTGAGGAGAGAATCCAAGATCAAATGATAAGTAGAGCATATAAGTACCAAGCGAACGCTTGCGGATCCGCTCATAAAAGGCTTACCTCCCAATGTGTTCAGAGAACACTTAGTCGACATGGGTTTAAGGTAAGCTTATGATCTATGGATTTATAAGGGCCCAAAATGCGTTGAGAAACTGTTTCAAAATGGAAATGTGCATTGTAGTTGTTGAGTCATATAGTACGTAACTGACTATTGTGATGTAGCATGCTCTATGCATTAATCTATGATGGAATAGATGTAATGTTAAGTTAAGTTAAGAACTAAGTCGAGATCTAGGGGGAGAATGTTGGAAATTAGCTCTCGGGGAGGAGAGGGGGACCGAGTCCCTCTCCTCCCTCGAACTCGGATTTAGCCTAAACAGATCCCCTGGTCTTTAGGCACCCTGATCGAGGGTGCCCCAACCGATTGGTTGAAGGGCCCCTGGCGCACAACACTATATAAGAAAGGGAGACAGTGCACAGAAAAGATGATGTTCATGTGCAAAGAGGTAACCCTAAGTCCATACCCTACTAGCACTAACCCTAGACGATCCATACGTTAGTTATTTCTATCAGTATGTACCAATATCAGCCGATATTAATCAATATTGAAATCAAAATAGTACATCATTTAATGTGTACCGGTTTAAGCGATGAGATGGTACCTACCAATAAGGCTGCATTCTCTCGTGTGCACGGAGTGCTGCCCATTCATTCCAAATAGAAAGATGATGTGGTAAGAAATCATTGAAAAGCAACATAGAACCAAATAATTATAAATATATAAATATATTTATGGAGTAATACATAGATTAAAATTGAATCCTTATTATTTTCGTTAAACACGGATAAAAATGAACAAAAGGGGTATTAGTGACAGATAAAAATATTAGGTTAAAGAGTGATTTTATATTTTTTTAAGAACGTATCATAATTTTAGTTATTGTGGTATCTCGTAGTAACTTTTTAACTGTGAAATTTCGATAGGTTTAGAGACTTAGTAGTTACTAGTGAGGAGGCTGAGCCACTGTTACGCATTATGCGAAAGCAAGCGTACGACCTGATCAACCAATATATCAGGTATTGTGTGTTTGCATTATATATGGTCCTAGTTTGGTACACGATTAGCATCGTTTACTAGAGGATACGAGTACATTTTGTACCTCGAAACAAGAATGCATCATTCATGCATTAATATAGTACCGCACCCGTGCACGTCAGTTGTTGAATTGTGAGGTGCCTGGCGAGCGTACGTGTCAATCCATTTTGTGGTATATTGACACACTCAATGCCCCTCGAATCAAACGAGAGAAATACAATCTGTTTTCTGAATGGACACATCAAATTGAAACATCTAAAAAGACTACGACTTGATACACTCGTAAATCCGTGTACCTGCTACTCCTAAAATCTAAAATACTCAAGATAATCTAGAGGAATGTTTGAATCATGGGGTTAAATTTTAGCATGTGTCATATCGGATATTTAGACATCAATATGAAAGAGTAAACGTGAACTAATTATAAATATTTATTGTAGCATTACATTGTCAAATCATGACATAATTAGACTTATTAGATTCGTCTTGCAAACAATCATCTAATTATGAATAGATTTTGTAAATAGTCTACATTTAATACTCCAAAATATTATTGAAACATTAGATGTGATAGGGGCTAAAATTTTAGCCCATGATCCAAACACCCCCTAAATTTGTGGATGAAACATCAATCTACATCGTAAACTGTATCAAAACGGCCTAGATCGTCATTTCATTCACCGACTATGCCTATTTTCCATTCTCTATTTTAAAATTTAATTTTAATGAGATTGCAAATTCTATTTCGTATGAAATCATACATACGAAAACAAGCTCATAAAATATACCTATTGAAGTATAAGTGTAGGATATTCAGATGGTGAGCAGATAGAGAAGAGCATGTAGATAAAGATGTTCCAATAGATATAACACAATTAACGAAGTTGTTCAAAAGTAATCCAATAGAATCTAGATACAATAACTAGTTCAATAGATTACAAATGACATACTCATAGTACGAAAATTAGATCCTACTAATTTTTCCATTGTCTCTCTTCCCTAGCACGTCTGACTTGTTTTTGTTCTTCTCGACCAGTACCTGAGCTCTTGCTGCCCAATGTATGCACTCTGATGCCTGTCCTCTTCATGTCATCTCGCATTCCTTGCTCACTCATCAGCTTCCCTCCTCTTTGTTTCAAACTTTGAGTGACTTTCAACCTGTATGATCCAACCATCCTCGTACGTGTAGACGATGCTATATCTACCCACCGTCAGAATACATATCTCCTTATATTTGAAAATAAGTTGTGATTTAGTTGTGATCCCTTACCACGAAGTGATCATGTAGGTTGGGACACACGAATGAATTCTCTCCTTGTGTATGATCGATTCATACTAAGATAGGCAACCAAAGAGAGGGTGAATGATTGCAGAAGATAAAAAATTAAACACTTAACCTCTAATTACAAAACCTAAAATTAGTCATGTTTTCAGATCTGGACAAAACTCTATTTCATCACTAAAAGTGTTATAGATTAAAATCTGTAACTCTGATTGATCTGAAACTTTGACAAAATAAATTAGATAAGATTTTTGAACTAACCCAACTAGAATCACATCGAATTGGACTTCTGGATCAAAAGATATTAATGAAACAAAACTGATGAATAGAACAATGACGAAAACTGATTAAGCTCTAATTAATCAATTAATGACAAACCAACGTGGAATTTACAGACTAAACTTTCCCGATCAGCACTAAGATCTCTTAGGCCTTGTTTGGAAGGTCCAATCCATGTAGGTATTTTAGCCCAAACCCCGGGGATATTTTGACCCAAGGTTTTGATACCCTGTCGATCCACGAGACCTTTTGGATGTAGAATGGGCTAGATTTTCCACGGGGCACGAGAGCCCATTCCCGGTGAATAAAAATCCTCCCCACACGTGGATTTTGCTCGGCCACTCCCTTCCCCTCGCCGCTTCGCCGCCGCCACCCCCAGCGTCCAGCCGAGCCCCCGGTGATCAGAGCCCAACGTCCGCTGCCTAGCCCCAAGTGCAACGTCGGCCGCTGTTGGTGGACCCTGCCCCCATGGCCTTTCTCGGCGCTTGCCACTACCAAATCGATTTGTGCCCTTCTCCGTTCATGCTGCCAAGCTAGGGTTGGGGCATCTTCAAGAAGCTCGGCCGGCTAGCCAAGCCCCGTGTTCTCACACTCACCAGTCAGTGCCCATCCCTCTATCTCCCCCTTTCTCTCTATGTTTTACTTGTGCCTGCTTAGATTTGGTTGTTTTACTGTGTGCGTGTGAGAGGTATTTTCGGTGACACTCGAAGTAGCGAATTTGGTCAGGGCAGCAACAGCACAAGTACTATGTGCAGTATCTTGTAGTGATGATTTCTTTGGGGCTTTGCTCATCACTGCTTGAGGTGAAGAATGAGCTTTGGAGTTGCTTCTGCAGTTAACACTAGTAGTGATAATTTTGTTAAGAAGCTTATTTTTTTGAAGAAGCATAGTGATAATTTGTTATGAATATTTTTTCTCGGTAAATCAAATTCAGTTGCAAAATGTAGTAATGTATTGATTCCTTGATTACATGTCTGGTTGGAAATAGAGTGTACTTCGTAGACTTATTAGAAATCTACTGTGAATTTCATGAATTCATTTTACTTCTTGCTTAACATTTTGTCTTATGCTATTCTGTTTTTGCATATGGAGAGAGAACTTTTGATACTGAGGTGCAAAGACTAATAAATACTTGCTTGCTATACTTGATGAAATTTATAATGTATGTAGCCTCCTGATTTCTTGTGAGTGACTGCTTCTAGTTGAATTGGAACATACAACACTGAGAGTTGAATGATTTTAGTTTTGTTATATAAAGGAAAAACAAATCAAAAAAATTGAATGATAGCCTTGATAACACTAGATGGTATGCCTATTTACATGTTAAACTGTCTTAGCAATTTGTGGACCCAGAAAAGTAATCAATTTGTGATATTGTTCTACGTGCAATTGAGTTCATAAAAATTAGAGTTTTTTTATCGTGGATTGAGTAGGGGGATTTTTATCCTCTTTGTTCCCAAACACTGGCCGGGAATATTTCCCGGTGAGGAATTTCTCCCCAGGAAGTTGGAGAGGGAGGAATATGTCACTCAAAAATTCCCCTAGGGATATTATTCTCTGGAGTTTTTCTTCCCCTCCTCCCAAACAAACCCTTAGACAGGTTTTAAATATATCAAATCAACCATAAATCTGGAACCAATGATTTAATCTAAAACCAAAAACAAAAATTCTCACAGAAGTTCTCCATAAAAACACCAAAAACTTACATTAAACTCTTAATCTTAATCTAATCTTCTGAAAAAAAACTTCCTAAAACGTAACAGTACTCCTATTTATAGACCTAAAATGACTCTTAAAACGTCACAGTACTCCTATTTATAGACCTAAACGGACTCTTAAGCCCAATTTAAATTGATCAGGCCCACCTAGACCGAACCAACAAAACCAGCCCATGCCAAGCTCTGCGCGTGTGCTGTCAGTCTGTGCTGCGCGCGCATGCAGGCTGCAGCACAAAGCTGCAAGCGGTCTGGTCATGCATGTGCGGCAGGCACTCCACCTCTCCCTAGCTGCCATCCATGCCTATAAAATCTGCTAACTCAGTTCATCGCTGAACTTAATCCCAAAAACTTCAGTTCTTCAAACTTAGTTTCAGTCTAACATTGACTATGTTTCGCATCAACCAACACCTGTCCATGAACAAACACACGAAAGTGTACAACTACAAGTCTACGACTTGACTCAAGATTAATTAGTGCAACACTCATCACAAAAAGCATCTGATACATGCCATTACACTAATCACTTTGCAAGCTAATTTTAATATAAACCATTTTTTGATCACATGATTTCACACCTTCCCCTTGAGCCCCTCCAAGCGAGATTCTTAGCACGCTCCACCTTTAGCCGATACTTTTCCTTCCTCCATGTGTACTCCTCCGTAGTCTTGACTTGTCGTATAGACCCTTTAGTAGATTGTTGCCTTGAATCGCTGATCCATTGGGTGAAACCACACTTACTTGATTATCTTGCAAGACCAAATAACTAGAATTACTTACACCAAATTTTGTAATCAATGGATAGAGCAACTAATTTAATATTCTCATGCTCACCATGAAGTTGCACTACCACAAAAATGGTCTTTAGTGACGGATAAAGATACGTGTCAGTAATACACTTTGAGTGACGGGCTATTTCACATGCGTCAGTAACGCTACATTATTAGTGACGAGTCGTAATTGGACCCGTCACTAAAGATCTCTCCTATAGTAACGGGTTATATTTCCACCTATCACTAAAGAAGTTTATCACCCGTCACTGTTGACTCCCACTAATAATTAGGCAGGGCACCGAAGTTGAATCATCACACTTTCATTTCACGCAACCCTAACCCTATACTCTCGGAGCTGCCGCCATCGCCTTCATCGTGTTCTCGCCGCTCTGTCGCCCGTGCCCTCCGTCGCCTTCGCCGGTTGCATTCTCAATATTCTCATAAGTTATTTCATTCTTACTATTAAATTTCAGTTTATAAAATCATTTATCTGAAATTTGTGAATTAGGGTATGGCAAGGATTCCAAATGATGTACAAGTACCAGCCTATGTTCCTAATAGTTGCTTAATAAAGATCAATCATCTAGTTCACGGTGGGCGTCACCAGGTTTAGTTATAGTTTTTTGTACATTGCATGTCCTGTTTATTCATGTGTTAACAAATTTAAGAACATCTCTTACTGTTGTAGTATTTATCAAAAGATTTTGTGAGGTCAATAACATTCGTGCTAGCGACACACTCAAAATAATGAAAAGAGATGGGTGCACCACTGAGGTTGAGGTTGTGATCATTGGGGACGGCAGTACGATATGCCTCCACAAAGAGTGTGCTGAATTTAGCCGAAGAGGTGGCCTAACACAAGGGGACTATTTAGTAATAACAATGGGACAAGTCCCATTGACTGTTATGGCAAAATTCTATACTAAATTTAGTGATGAGAAGACCCCAACGATCATCAAAGTGGACAACGACGATAGTGGTATACATAGAGCAGCGATATTACTACACATGTGCATCTTTTGTTTATATTCTTATCATGATTTCTTATAATGTGAGGGAAGGGTCCTAGCAATGTTGCAGATAGAAAGGGGAAGGGGATAGCCAAGGAGGTCGACACCGACCTAATGGACTAATTGAAGGCATATAGGTCTAAACTGTTTAATGATGTAGGCATCCTTTATTTTTGGTAAAAGAACAATCACGCATAGTTAATCCTAGCTATGTCAAGATCACCCTTCATCAAGTTATTTAACATCTCTTAAAAACATTACTAAGCTTGGGCCATAAAGATTTATAGAAATTTATAGAAAGGCCATATGGACCAGGGACAGTATTAGATTTCATCGAGTTCAAAGCCTCATCAAGTTCATTTAGAGTAAAATGAACAACTAGCTGACTGCTTTCGCCCTGACAATCTTTTTCTATCCCCCACATAAAATAACATAAATGGATAATAGGAGAATGATCAGACCCAAACATGGATTTATAAAAGGAATATATGTGTTCTGTCAGACCCTCTTCATCCACAATAACACCTCCTCATGTTCCAAGGATAAAATAGTAGATTTCCTTCTCCTACCATTTGCCACTCTTTGAAAAAAAGCATTGCTAGCATCCCTCTGTAACATCCATTGTTGACCACTCCTATTATGTCAATACGCAACTTCTTGATGGTAAATGTTCATTATGTTATTTTCTCCCTCGTAAACCTCCCCCCATTCAACATTAGACAAGGTCTGACTAATGTCTTTGACCTCTCACTCAATTATTCTTTGCAATGTGTTGACACGAAAACGTGCCCCCGCACTTGGGTCAGTTCGACGATCCAAAAGTGTGCGGATACTTAAGGACAAGCCTAAGCGTAACACAACACTGACATCATGTTCCGACTACCCTTAATAGTGGCAAGGGGGTGGAGTCGCCAGGTAATCAGATCACACAGAAATAATCCAATTAGCTAAAAAATATATTAAACAAAATAAACCAGTAGGCTGACTGGAGGCTGACTGATTCGAAGGGTATAGTGCGAAGGTCTCGCCGAAGGGTACCTTCAGCGTCTGGTGCGAAGGATCTCGCCGAAGATAGTCCTCGGCGCTCGGATCGATCTGGCCGAAGGCAGGCTCCGAACAGATCTCGATGCGAGATCACCTCCGAACGACAGAGTTCGGCGCGAAGTCTCTGACATGATACAAAATATCCTAGCGCAACACACTGACGTGATTTTGTCCGGAGCGAAGTATGGGCATGGCGAAGCCTGACGTGATGAAGCCTATTGTGGAGTGTGCTGGTGCGCAGGACTTGTGTTGACACGAAAACGTGTCCCCACACTTAGGTCAGTTCGATGATCCAAAAGTGTGCGGATACTTAGGGACAAGCCTAAGCGTAACACAACACCGACGTCACGTTCCGACTACCCTTAGCCATGATAAGGGGGTGGAGTCACCAGGTAATCAGATCACACAAAATAATCCAATTAGCCGAAAGAAATATATTAAACAGAACAAACCAGCAAACCGAGCGAACCCCGATTGTTCGAAGTATGGTGCGAAGGGTGTCGCCGAAGTGTACCTTCGACGTATGATGCAAAGTATCCCGCCGAAGGGTACCTTCAGCGTTCAGACTGATCTGGCCAAAGATGAACTCCGAACGGATCTAGACGCGACAATCACCTCCGAACAGCGGGGTTCGGCGTGAATTCTCCGATACAGCATGATACAGAATGATGACTCAGGCGTAACGCGTGCGCGCAACTTCATCCGGAGCGGAGTACGAGCGTGGTGAAGCTTATCGTGATGAAGTCTGTTGGTGAAGGTTTAGTAAGTCAATATAAATCTCTCTTATTACACAAGAAATCTAGTTCTCTTTGTTTAAAACTAACCTTCATGGTTTATTGAACACACACAAAGTAACACTCATGTTTGTTCATCATATCAACTAAGGTAGTGTTTGGTTCTCTCTATGAGGAGGAACGAAACGGAATGGTTCCTAGATATAAGGTGATACTGCTGTTTGGTTCGATGGATGGGGTGAAATCAAGTGGAACCGAACTGTTCCTAGAAACAGAAAATTCCCTATAGATGTTGAACCGTGTGGTACTGATTTTTTTGGTGAACAAGATGGTTCGAAACCATTCGGTTCCATTCCTCATTGTATAACAAACCAAACACTACCTAAAAGTCTCTTCCTACCACCACTACCCAAACCTCTCACATTCCAAATCAAAATTTTCATGGATTACAACAGGAAGAAGAAGCATCCAAAATCACCCCCTCATTTGTTTCACTGGCTAGCTAAATCAGAGATGTGCTACTACTAACCATATCAGCACTAGTTAAGTTGTTTTGATACTTCTGATTTTCTACACAAATTAAAGCATGTGCCATCTCTTTAGCCTTAAGAGTATCAATTGTTGATTTAATCTCATTATCAGAACTACTTAAAATCGCCCCATAATCTAAAGCAACTTGAGTAAGAAAACAAGAGCTAGTTATACTAAATGAGGTGAATCTAGATGTACCCGATAAGTCATTTATCTAGCTAGATCTTTTTTGAGATTTAACTGAACTTTGAACTCCGTCTCTTTTTATCCTGGTACTAAACCTCTGGGCAATTGGAGGGTCTTTTTTCTTCCCGGCTCTCTTTTTTTTGGAGCACCCCCAATCTCAGCTTCTTGAAATTTGATCATATCCAAAGCAGGAGAATCAGTGTTGAATAGTAAACCTTGAGAAATATTATCTGCTGGCACTATAGCCCACTCCTTTTCATCCTTGTAAATTTGTTTTCCTGTAGTTATTGCAGACTTCATTATCTTTTCCATCTCAATTCCCCCTCCTCTCTCTTATAGTTTCCATCAATAATCCCAATGTCATCTTCGCTTAGACCAAGATCATCCCCATCAAAAATGTCTTCTCTATACTGAGTAATATCAACTTTGTTTTCAGTATGAGAACTATCTCCATAGATATCAGCATGTTTATATTGTTTGATATCAATTGGTTTGTCATCTTCTACACCACTATGACCAGAACCCGTAGAGTCTTGAGCATGTTAACCCATCATCTTGTCCTCCCTATTCATTTGTGTATTCTATTTCTTTTCATTCCCCCATTGAACATTACCCCCTTCAGGGTGATACGGGTATGCCGAGACTAAATCAAGATATGGGATCCAAGTTATATTATATCCTACAAAGTTGATATACACTTCAAAAGTACCTCCAATTTTTGAAGGGTCCTTACAAGTAAGTCTGACCCTCACTGCACCAGGATTAGCAAGGCTATCTTTATCCACCTCAATGGGTTTATCAGCCATGATTGTAATTTTGTTTAAATCCTCTTCCTCTCTAGCTATTTCTAGGACACCAAGCATTTTAACCCAAACTAGATTTAACACCCCAAAGGCATCAGGACTCTTTCATTTTTCTTTACTTTATCTTTTATTTTGAACTTCTAGAAACAAAAAAATTCAAACTTTGTCAATCCACGCCTAGCATCAACTGACAGGAACTCCACTGAGTACTGATTTGTATCAATTTTCTTAACTTTCCAGTCCTAGTCAATTTCAAAGAAATGCTTTAGCTCGATTCTAATTTGATCTTCTGAACAGTCCCCTTACTCTACTATAAATAAACCCACCACAACTCTAACTTTGTTTAGAAATTCAGCCTTTGTTGTTTGCAGAAAGTAGAATCCATGATTTGGGAAGCCAAAACCACGCAATTCTATGGCCAATGGCTCCAGAGATCTCCCCCCTTGACTAGCAAGTATCTTACAATTAGAAGACACACGCCAAGTTTGTTTGTAGTTAAAGCAGATTGTAGGATGGCGACATTGAACTTGGTGGTGCCCTGTGAGCCCACAATTGTAACACACTAGATCTTATATCCTTGACTCTCTCGGCTGTTGATACTCTAAGTGAGGAAAACCTTGATGAGCAAAATCCCCTGGACACGAATCCTGCATATGATCCCCAGATATAAATTTGCTCCCCTCCATCCACCATGCCCCCGATGACCTAGAGGATGGAAACACCCATTGCTTGGTCCACAATCGCCCCCTCCAAACTAGGTCTCACCCCTATCTGATGCACACTGCTTTCCCCCAAATCTATCAGTAGAACCCTCAGCCACCACGGTAGCAAACGAACATGTATCAACTAACCTAGGTGCCACCTTCGAGACTTTCCTGGCTAAGATCCCCTAGTGCCACACCTCTATCGTTCTTGCCACACCTCTGAGAAAACGAACATGTATCAACTAACCTACAGCTCGACGTATCTTAGATAATAAAGTATCAATCTCCCTCATACATGCCTGTGAGATTAGGTTGATGATGTGACATATGCATCTTTGGTGGATGACATAACCACCAATGTAACTTTGTAGTTGTGGCTCCAATATCTGCATCGCCATTGTGTTCGTCGAAGCATTATCGAGAGTAATAGAAACAATCATGTCCTATAGATTAAATTCTTGGAGCACTTCTAGGATGTGCTCAGCAATTGCAGATCCGGTATGTGATTGCATGAGCCTAAACCCTATAACCCTCTTGTTTAACTGATGCTCAATATCCGAGTAATGTGCAACGACACTAAGGTAAGAAGTGTTTTGATGCTGCGAAGTCCCAATGTCAGATGTAATAGCAAAAGAGGTATGAGTCGTACTAAAAGTTCATTTTAGTTCTCCTAAACTAGTACGATACAAACCTACAATATCATTCTTAGTGGTTCTCCTAGTGACACCCCTATATTGTGGGCAAAATGCACATTGAACCAACCTCTTGAAATGATGACTTTCACCCTACCTAATAGGTAGATCCTCTGTGAATATATAGCGCGCGATCTCATCACAAGCGCGTCGTGGGCCATATGTCCAGGAGCTTACCGAACCATCGGAGTCGAAGGTGATTTGCGTCTGCCTGGCTCCTCCATCTACTGCTTGTGCTCGCTCCTTGAGATGTGCCTTGTAGTGTTGGTTCAAATGGCCTGTCCCACCACCTTTAATTGCAGACAAGATCTTAGAATAATATTTACATTTTGCATACCTTAATACCTTACCATCAACTCACTCTTCAGTCGTCACAAAGTTCTTACAACACTCCGCTTTGTCGTGCTTTACAGTGGACGGTCTGACTACCTCGGGGGAAGCATTGTCAGGGGAGGCATTGTTGGGGGAGGGATTGTCCACCGATGGGTATGCATGTGCATCCTCAAACCCATGCAACCCATCCATATGTTGGTTGTCCATTCCGTAGTCGTCCATGCTCGGGGATAGCTGACGAGCATCGATAGACATATGGGGAGGAGAATGGCGGCACTTTTGGGAAGGCCTCGTTGAAGTCAACCTCCATAGTCACCCACAGTCGCTCATAGTTAACACCTAACGGCTATCGCTCACAACAATATTTTGTTTTATGCTTATTTTACTTCCTAACAAAGATTGTTATTTGAATGATGGTGTAGTGGTGTCACTGGTGTGTGGAGAAAATGAAGGGAGGATGTGGTATTTATAGGCTCGTAGCAAGTAGCAACTAGCAACTATGTCATTGTGTGTACTGTGCTACGTTATGTGTTCTCAAATCAATCCGGACTAGGTACTATGCTATGTCTGTGCTCTCGAATCAGTCTTCACAGCCTCACGGGCTCACTTCTCAAAGGCAGAAAGGGGAATAGGCCAGGGAAATTGAGCGACAATACTACTACTGCACTAGCGCACTCCGCCCGTCTGTTGGGCACCGGTCAATCTGCACTCCGCCAGTCCGCCACCGTCAGTTCGCATCTAGAGCACTCCGCTAGTCCACCACCACCGTCCGCACTCTACAGAGTGCCGACTGCCGGTGCGCCATTCTGTAGTTCTGCATCCACAGTCCACACTCTGCCGATCGCCAATTCGTCCTTTCGCATCTACAGTCCGCAATCCACAGTGCAACAGGTCATGGCGCCTCACCGTGAAGGCTGCTAGCCTACGACGGGCCACGACGAGAGAGCAACCGTGCGTCAGCCCATGGCTACAAGGAAAGCCGACGGCGATGCGGGGTCACGGGCGACCATGAAGGCTGCCAGCCTACGACGGGCGTGGCGCCATCTGGCCGTCCGGTGTCCACGCCTCCACGGTCCGCGCCACAGTCCGCCACTCCGCTCTCCGCCGTGCAACTGCAAGGTCCAACTTTGAAGCCTTGAAGGTATTGTCGTAGTCCACTACTACATTACTCCACTCCTCCCTATCCCCTAGCCTCACGTCCTCACAGGAATCTGATTCCGCTGGCAAGGATAGGCAGATAGCGACACGACGTCATGGGCCACGACGAGAGAGCGACCGCACGTCGGCTCGTGGCTACGAGGACAGACGACGGCGACACGGGGTACGTCTACTCCTCCATTGATTTCCAATTGCTCCTGCTCTTCGCCTTCCTCCTCATCCTCATCTTATTCTTTCTTCTCTATTTACATTTCGATGTCCCATTGGTTCGTTCTCGATTTGTTTCCCCATTTGTTAGAGATTACAGATTTATAGTCTTATAGAGACACAAGCTATGGATGGAAATTTCTTCATCTTACTCAGCTACATAATCAAAAGAATCAATAAATCTAAGAAATGCAAAAAAACAAGATGCAAAAGATGCAATTTTGTCGCTGGATTCTGTGGATGTGAGGTGCTAGGCCTGGGCACATGCTCCGGCTGTCATCTATCATATCGACAATAAATAGTAAACATGTTTGTTTGTTTGATGTGGTTTGGTGATTGGATGCTCGATTAGTTGAACACCAATTAGATGATTAAACGGTGCGGTGCAGGGAAGCAAACAAAGCTAGTCGGAACAGTGTGCTTCGCTAGTTCGCTGTCGTACTAAATTTAATGAGATTTTATTTTGGGTTAGTGTATACAGTATATGTGCCACCCACGGGCCTTTCCGTGCTTGGCCAGCCTAGGCACGACCCACTCTATGGGCCATACCCGTGCCGCCCATCAGGGCTAACCTATAGGCCTAGGTATGACCCTTGTACAGGCCGTGCCGGCCCGACCCATTTGTGGACCGTACTAGGTCATGCTTTGCATGGGCCGGACATCCATGCTTTGGGCCAGCCCAAAAAATTGGCCCAAGTCCCAGCTCTAGTAGGCTTCCACAAATGATCGAAAAGGTCTTGTATCGACGAACCAAAAGGCTGCACCGAGCCTAACTATGGAGGCCCATGAAAAGTTTCATCCACCCGGGGAGAAAAATCATCCAACTATTTTGCATGATAGGAAAGCCCAATCGAACACACTAGCCCCTCTAGCGATGACGACGAGGAAGACTCACCAATGAAGAAGCTCCCTAGAGCCATCATTGAAACCGACGAAATGATGTTCTTCTAGAGAGATGTGAGTGCTCCTTCTAGAACCATCCTCTCTCTCCAACAAGTCTCCTAGTCGCTAAACTTCTCTTATTCTATGACTAAAGGGTAGTGTTATGTGCATTGTGGATTGGATCTTCAACATGTTTAACTTCCTACAAACTAAATAAGCCATCGGAAAAGGCCATTATACATGATAATTGTGACCGGTGAGTATTTTAGAGGACCAATGGACGAGTTGAAAGGCAGAAATGTAGTCTAAATGTTTTTACTTTTTAATTCTATTTTAGTTGCAGTTCTAAAGGCATTCCCATGCCATAAAAACTATATATGGTTTCAAGGAAGATAACATGCATTTTAGATCAAGTGTCCCAATGCATAATTTATCGGAAATTTGTAAAAATGCCATTACAATTTTCAAGAATTTGAAAAATGACACCATCAGTGACTGTGGTAGACCCCATCTGTCAATGACACACCAATATCATATTTCAAAATTGTGAAAATTGTAATGGCATAGAAAAATTTAACCCATAATTTATATAGTCGTTTCTGTTGAAAAATTAGGAAATTGCAATATTAATTTTCGAAATAGTTAAATCATGGCATTCACAAAAACATGAACAACCATAATTTTGCAAAACAGGATTAATCACTATGGAAGAGTATGACACACATATTGTAAGGTTGCAAATTATGAAGTTGTGGTCGGTGTAGATCGATCCATGTTTGCGTCGGTCCATAGATGATGGTGACTGACGATTAACATAGATGAAAGGCATGCCGTGGTGATGGACGATTGACAATCGAGTTTGTTTCCATATCTAGAATATGGGCCAAGTTACAAAAAGTCAGAATGACAAAAGGAGGTTGTTCCACCACAAGGAGACGAGCCGAATTTCAGTGGACCATTCACATAGGTGCCACACGCCTGTGAAGCCCATGCCCTTGCCCATGACTGAGCCCGAGCCTATCCCATCCAGGCGAGGCGACTAAGCGTGCGCATGTGGAGTTCATTTTCTCTCCCCCATACACATAGCTTAGTGGTATAGAGATAACCCCACTATATAAGTTGATCATTCTCCACCATTTACCATCAATATGGAAATAAAGGTTTCGATGATCCTCTTGCTTGAGTAGGCATTTGCGATTTATTTGCTATTTCTAAAATATATTCATGGGCCTACCTAGGTTGAACATGAACCTGCTCAATTTGCTCACAACAAATATATGTCAGGTCTTGTTGCACTATCTAGGTACAAGAGTGAACCGATTATCTGATAGTATCTCAGTTAATCTTTGCCAATTTTAATTTTATTTCGAAGTATCACGCTTGGATCATAAGGTGTTGGAGAAGACTTATTGTTTTTATAACCAAAACAACTCAAAACCTTCTCTACATAATGAGATTGTGAAAGTGTAATCTCATTCTCACTCTTAATCAATTTGATGTTAAGAATAACATCAGCTTCTCCTAGATTTTCATATCAAAACTCTTATATAGAAAAGACTTGACTTCATTGATCTCATTAATGTTTGTGTCAAAGATCAGTATGTCGTTGATATACAAACACAATATAAGTCCTTTACCCTCACCATGTCGATATTATATACATCTATTGGTCTCATTTATAACAAATCGCATAGAAGTTAAAGTTCCATTAAACTCATCATTCTACTACTTAGGTGTTTGTTTCATACCATACAAAGACTTTAATAATTTACACGCATTGCACTCTTGACCCTTCACTACAAACCGATCAGGCTTATCCATGTAGATTTTCTCATCCAACTCGTTCTCTATTGAGGAAAGTTGTATTTACGTCCATTTAATGAACGATTAGACCATATGAGCCAGCTAGGGAAATTAATGTTATGATAGTGATTAGTCTAACAAGAGGTGAATAAGTATCAAAACAATCTTCATCTTCTTTTTGTGTGTAACCTTTGTACATAAGTTGAGTCTTGTACTTCTCAATAGTACCATCAGGTCTAAGCTTCTTCTTAAACACTCACTTACAACGTACGAGTTTGCAGTTGTATGATCATTTAGTAAGCTCCCATGTACCATTAGAAAAAATCGAGTCCATCTTATTATGAATAACTTATTTCCAATCGTCTACATCCGAAGATGCATATGCATCAACAATGGTCGTGGGAGTGTCATCCACACGGTACACAGTGAAATCATCACTAAATGATTTTTCAACCCCTTGTGTCTTACTCTTTTCTAGAAACTTCACTGTCATCCTCCTCAAGAATTTCCTCAAACTGATTATATTGATAAGAGGACTTGTAATTAATAGGTGTACCAAGTTCAAGAATTATCTCTATAGAAAATCTAGTAATGTTAGTTAGGCATATTTTTTATAGGAAATATACTCTCAAAATATATTTCATAACAACATTTTAAAATGGTATCAATATGCATATTAGGCATCTCAAATTTTATTACTAAAATCTATACATAGTGCTCCTCTGAGCATAGCTTAGAAAGACACAATCCACTGTCTTAGATCCTAACTTGAATTTCTTTACGATTGGGACATTGAATTTCGCCAAACACCCCGAGTGCACAAGTAAGAAAGTGATGGTTTTCTTCCAATCCACATCTCATATGGAGATTGTTCTTTATTCTTGTTCAGAACTGTATTTAGAACATGACATATAATCAATAGAGTGTCCCCACCATGTCTTTGATGAATTGGCAGTATCTAATGTGGCATTGACTAAGTCAGTTAGCATGTGGTTTTTCCTCTCAGCAACCTTGTTTGATTCAGACAAATAGGGAGACGGCCTCTCATGAATAATATAGTGTTCCTCATAGAATTCATCAAAAATTGTGGGAAAATATTCACCACTGTAATCTGACCTTAGACATTGATCCCTCTCCAGTTGATTTTTAACTTTAGCCTTATAAATTTTAAAGTAGTCTAATGCCTCATCATTATTTTACAATATGTAAACATAAAAAATTTAGAAACACCATTCATCTCGCAAAGATCATAATGTATGAGTTCTAGAGGTGCCAAGTTTCTCTCCTCAGCCGCCTTATGAGACTTCCAAGGTTGTTTTGATTACAAGCAATAATGATATTTAGAACCTTTGGCAATGGTGAAATTCGAAATTAAACACATGCTAAAAAGTAGAGACATCAAGCCAAAATCAACATGACATAAACGTGAATACCAAACACTCACAACATTATTAATATTGCCACAAATATGGTTCATTGACTTATTGCTAAAATCTGAAAGGGGAAAGTTGAATAGGAGTCTGCAATCATAACCTTTACTAATAAATTATCCATGTTTCGACATGACTAATTTATTGGACTCTAAGACTACCTTAAACTCATCCTTACATAAAACTAAACCGTTGATAAGATTCTTGTTGATAGTAGGGACATAATTCACATTCTTCAACTGCACAATCTTTTCTAGAGTAAACTTTAGATCTACTATGCCAACACCATGAATAGTAGCATTTGACCCATTCCCCATCAGGATGGAAGAATCCTAGACGACCTAGTAAAAAGAAAATATATAGATGTTAGCACACACATGAACTTTAGCATCCATATCAAATCACCAGCTGGTAGTTTGAAATACTAAAAGAACAATAGGTAGATTATGGTACCCATCCTTAGTATTGTCCATGATCACCATGTCGATATTATTTGCCTTTGCCCTTTGTAGTATGCACGATCTGGATAATCTTTGGAGAAATGTCTCAGTTCACCGCAAGTGAAGCAATTCAACTTGACTTTATTTTTCTTCTTCTTTATAACATTGGTAGGCTTATTTTTCACTTTGCTCTTGCTATTCAAGGACTTCTACACCATGTTGGTGCTAGTCTGGCCCTTGCCTCTAGTTGACGCCAATATTTGGTAAAACTCAGAGCCCACCAAAGATGTCGTACGATCAACGAAAGTCAAGAAGAGTCTGGTCAAAGATAGTAAAAAAAAGTCTGCTCATTACAACACTGGTCAGATAGGAAGGAGCCGATGAAGAGAAGATATAGATTATCTAGAATCAGTTAAGATAGAATACTTGGAAGGCAAGTCTTCGGACTATAAATATTTATCCCTTAGTTAGACTAGAATACACATCTCTGTCAAACAACTACTCGGCTCATCGCCACCCTTGGCTTCCCAAGGTTAATCCCGGCAGGATTCGACACTCGGAGCTAGGCTGCATCGTTCCGATCTCCGGCAAAGAGGTGAGTCCCGCCACCCCCGACGACCGTATCGACTAGGTCAGTATCCTTACGGCTGCATCAGATTGATCTCTTGAGGTGAACGTCGAAACAGTACGGTCATCATTTTCGTGGTGTATTGGCTAGGTCTAAGGCTGCATCAGATTGATCTCTTAGATTGATGTGATCTAGGTGTGATGATTTTCATGATATATACATGTTATCTGGCACGTTTTATTTATTTCTGTCGGAGTACAAGCCGATAGGTTATCTTCAATTCAACGCCACATCTTATTCACCATCGAAAAGCGCTCATCAGCCTATATGTGTAAACTATCCATCTCATCGGCCGATGGCACGCTCGCCCGATTGCTTCACCCATGGTCATCGGCCGTATGGCCGATCGACATGATATTCCATGAATATCTCATCCTCATCGCAGTCATCGGCTCGATATCCGATAGGCTATGTTATTGATCATATTTTCTTATTTTCTTATCAGTTGCAAGGTCAAACTGATTGGCATGCCTTGAACCCCTTTTTTCTAAGAACATAGGACCTGCACTGGAGTTAAACAGATCTCCTAGGCCACACGTGTGTCAAAGTGTGACCAAAAAACGCACCAACACCTCCTTTCTCAGAAGTATCATTTTCCTAATCTTTTTCTTCAACATTAAAAGACGAATTGAGGTTTTCAACTAATATCTACTATCTTTGATGATTTAGAGTTGTAACAAAGTTCCTCAATAAAGAATATAACTTTACAATTATACAACCAACCACAAACTTATCGTGTAAAAGACACTTAACGAGATCAAGTTCCTTCATAGTGCACACAACCTCATGAGCTTGTTCTACCATAGAACAATTATTCACCATCTTGTAGTGATGGAAACTCTCCATGAGGTATAGTTCTCTGCATCTACTTAATGCATCAAATTTTACAATCAGAGTATTATACAACTCTCTTGCATATATCACAATGATGTAAACATCACACTGACGATTAAAAAGTACGCCTAGAATACATCACACCAAGAGATTATTGGACTTCACAAATTTTTTATGCACATTAGAAGAAAGTTCCTCTTTAAGTTTGTCATGTCTTGCTTCCCTTACATTCATAGCAATAAGCCAGAGACGAATCTTTGCTTGCTATCTCTTAAAATACACACTAGATAATTTTTCTGACCTTAGTGCACCAACAAAACTAGTCATTGAATAAATTACAAATTGTTTATAATAAGGTTTTTGGATTGTTAGACAATTAGGAAATTGTAGTATTAATTTTCGAAATAGATAAATCACAGTATATGTAAGAACTGGCCGTGGTGTTGGATCATTTCGTTACAATGATTAATTAAAGCTAGCCGTGATGGTGGATGATTAGTTGACGGCATTGTATCCATTGAACAACTGCTGTCAGTACGTTCCACCTAAGCAAATATTGCTATCATTGACTGCAGTCCATACGTGTACGTGTTAGAGGAGTATGCATGCCTGATCAACAGGAATCCAGCCGCAGCTAGTAATTTCACGGGGAGTAGATTGCCTAATTTCACGATGAGTAGATTGCACGTGGAAGTAAAGATGTCATCGAGACCGGCTAGCAAGAGGGAAGCAAGAAAAGGCCACTGCACTTCCCTGGTAAACGGAAAGCAACCGGGCCAAGCTAACTGAAAAGCAAGCGGCAAAAGGCCATGCACAAGTGTTCGCCCACCGTCCGGCCGTTCTTTTCCGTACCCCAAACCCAATGTGGCGATGCCTTTGCTTGTAAGCTTCCCGTCTCCCAATAGCCATCTCTAGTGAAATTCTAATCCTCCACCTAAAACAGTGCCTTATGCATTAATTATATTGCTCCATACGAAAAACAAACATGATATGTCAAGAAAATCAATACAGAGGAATAATGGAAAATAAAAAATCATATCTAAATTAATTAAGATGACATATTGTCGTAATATAACAATATGGAAAGTGATTGGATGAGAGGTAGAATGAGAAATAAGATAAATACATAAAAAATTTACTGCAGACACATTCTAAGAAATTATAATTGAAAGTATAGTTTCTACGTATGATGTCTTAGATTACGAGATAAAGGCATCGTATAAGAAACCGTGAATTGATACTGCTCTTACTCACCTTCAATTGATAGCGCTCTCTCTCTACGCAGGTAAACTCGTTTAACTAATAATTCATTAAGTTTACTTGTGGTGGTTAATCTTAATTAGCGGGCATGTACATTGCAACAGTGTATGACAGCCATACGGAAGAATCCCACCTATAACCTGATGTGGATGATAGAAGGTGAGAAGAGCGAATACAACTCTCTTCATTATTTTTTTAATTAGAGCATCTCTTGAGAGCGTAAAAATTAATTTTAGAAAGCACTGTAATTCTATAACGTCTGAAATTTACTGATTTCTAGTTTTACTGTAAATCCCAAAGGAAACAACTTATATTTAATTTGCAGCTCAAGACTACATTTATTACATCAAATGTATAGAAAAAAAAAGTAAAATGATGATGAACACCCTAGCACCACAATTCGCTTCTTGACTGAGATATCTACTCTAGACCTCCATCCTTGTAGAACGTGGCTTCTGAGAGGGGTTCAACAAGATTGAGTAAAAAAATACTCAACAAGCCACAGAAATGCAAATAATGCACGATAATAACAAAAGAACGGTAAATGGTTTGTTTTACATAAAATATAATTTTAAGTCTAAAAAATTATCATTAAAGAGTTATTAAACAACATCAATGAATAATTAGCATATGATTCACTACCTTGAGTAGCGCACTAGCACTAACTCGCCCTCTTGCCCCAGCTCAAACCACATAGGATACACATTGGCACACGAGTGAACTATCAATACAATAATTTGCTTTGGAACAAGGCAAAACTCATAAATTCAATTAGTTACATAATGAGTAAAACAATATGCTAAATGTGGAGAACATCTCAAGTCAGACTATAATCGAGGGTACGACTATTCGAATAGGTTGTATTTTGATCAGAGATATACAAATTTACCCACAAGGCATGGACCCGATGTGGATTAGCATACCACCATGATACCTTGACCAATCGCATGCCAAGGCCCTTAATTATCCTGCCCAACACAGAGACAACCATACTAAGTCTTATTGATGCTCTAAATGGGGTCTAACTCGTAATGCCATAGGTAAGACCCCATCAAGGAAACACGGTCCCAAATTTTGCCTCGTTAGTACAAGTCATCATAGGAATATCCTCAATGGTGAATTTGACTCCTCCACTCGGTGCATCGTGTTGGAACAAACCATATGTCATACTAGGTCTTACCCACTAGACTTGTAGGCCAGTCCTTATAGTAGTCCGGGTATGACCAACTAATGCCCTAGCTTGCACTCAGAGCCCACCCATATCATCATATTAACCATTTTCAGAACATTGTCACCATTTGAATTCAAGGGGAAGAAATATCATGATTGTATCCCCACAAGATTAAAAGCCTAAATACTTAATTACTAAACAGGGCTAAGAAAAAGGTGCTAATACATAGAATGCTAACTATTAAATTAGATTATACTAAGGTGACAAAGGGAGATAACTCACAACAAAGCAATGGTCTTAAGTGTACAAGGACATGGGCATATAATTAATTAATCCTATCTTATTATATTAAACATGTATATATGCGATTATACAAAATTTAGCATTTTGAAAACATGGGTGCACTACGATCGAGACACTTCAAAGAATGTCTTTGGCTCCTTGATGGCTTCAAATGCTAGATGACTCGCAAAATGAGGCAAAACAAATAAATAACAGAATAAAAACAATACAATTAATTTTGTTCATGTTGTAGAGGGCAATTCTATGGTCAACCTACAATTTGAATGGATGAAAATGGAGATCGGATGCAAAAATTATGGAGGTTTGAAGTTTTAGGGGGTTTTAGGATTTTGTGGGGCTTTTCTGATTTATTTCTTAACTGAAAAAGGCACAGGTCGATGGTGAACTGAGTCCACCTTAAACTCGCACGCACACTACAAACAGATCTTGTACGTTATTGTTGGATCATGATTGAGCAGCCAGAGATTTAATAAAGATCGAATGGCCGCAATTAAATAGAACAAACCAATATGGATCTACGGCTCAGATCTAGACGGGCTACTTAAGTGAAAATGAATGGCCAAGATTGCTTGATATCGGACAACCAGAGTCAAGGTGATCTAGATAACCGGTTCAAGATTTAATCTAGGCCGCATGTTTGATTCGACACATGGGGAGTACAACGACATGTGTCGTTCTTCTCTAGCGACGACTAGGACTCGACGGTGTAGCTGCAAGCATCAGCAAAGGGCTACACGCTAAGTGGAATATGGAATGCAACCGGGAGGAGATGGGGGTCCTTATCGAACCAAGAACAGTGGTCAGAGATGATCGAAGGTGGCCGACAATGGGTGGGTCTCTGGAGAGGGCTCGGGTTATCGATGGTGATAGCTGTTCAGTGACCAGGAACTTGGACGGAGTGGTGACCAAGGTCGAGGAGGTGACAACAAACTCGATAGTGTCTACGGTTAGGTAGGAGGTGGTTGCCGATGATGAGGAGCGACCGTTGGAGCTCGATAGGTTACGGTGGAACAAAAACACATGGTGTAGAGTCTGGTTCATGAGGCGAGGGCTGAAATTGAAAGAGGGGTTCAGAAGCAATGGTGGGGATTTATAGAGGTCACCAAAAAATAGAAGGTGGTCGGGGATGGAAGGTACTCAGATCAGTTTCCAAAAAATTACTCCAGTTGGTTTCTATGCTTGAGCGAATCCACCGATTGGTTGCCAAATCGCATCGGGAAATAGAGGGGAAAGGGATCCGGGTACAAGGCAAGTGCATCGATGATTTTGGAAGGGTGGATTGCACTCGACGGTGATGGATTTCACTAATAACTAGGGCTCAACATGAAGCGCACGATTGGGGTGTTTCATGGGGTTGACAAATCTGACGGATAGGGTCCATGTGCAGAGAGAGGGCAAGCACTAGCGAGTGGGGCTAGCTTAGCAGGCGAGTGTAGTGTGGGCAGACAAAGAGCGCACACGCATGACGACTGGCAGGCAAGACCCATGAGCTAGCGGACGTGGGACACATGTGGAGTTGGGCGGCGCTCGGCACGACTGCAAGAAGGCGCGGGGACTAGCAGGCGGGCCACAGCCATAGAGAGAGGGAGGTGGGGCCACTATGCCAACAGGTGGGAGCCACGTGCTAGAGTGAGGTGAGAGAAAAGGAGACAGGTTAGCCTGAATTAAATTCAATTCTTTTTCTCAATTAAATAAATACTGAATTGCTATTTGTATTTACTATTCTAGTTATAAAAACCTTAAAAATTAAAAGAAAAATCCCATAGAATTTTCATGACTTGTAAAATTTATTAAAAAACTTTCCAAACCAAAATTTGAATTGTTTTATTAATATTTTTAATCCTTTTGCATTTTCAATCACTTTAATATTCAAACTCAATTTAGTTATTCCAAATTTATTTATTCCATTTATTAATTCGAAAAAATTTATAGGGCATTACATACTCTTATATTATAAATTAGGTCTTCATAGAAGAGATTTTTACATATTCTTATATTATAAATTAGGTCTTTGTAGAAGAGATTTGATAAGACACTTCAGTGGTTTTGCATTTTTACCTTATGTACCTATTTTCATTAACAACAATAGACTGACATCGTAATTAACGTGAATATCTTAGACATATAATCAGTTTTCATAATCAATTTTCTTTTTTACCTAGACAAACTATCAACCGTTTTTTTGTTGTTCACGTATGACGTCTCTCCTCTCACGATCGCTGGCCTGGCCTCGTCCGCCCGTGCTGATCGCCCGTCTGCCCTGCTGATCGGTCTGTTGATCGCCACCGCTGCTTCCCATTATCTGCGACCAGAAAATCGACCTCGCTCCTCTCCCGTCGCCCCTGCTTGTTGATCGCTCCCAAGAAGAGTAAGGGGAGGTACATATGAGTCATCGTAGCAATCTCATCTACATATGTTGGATTCGTTTTCATCCAATTAAGGAGAGGCTGGACCGGGTCACGATGACGGTGGCAACTCCTGTAATGGGGTGACGACTCCTTGGGCAGCCCAACGATTGCTGGAGAATGGGGGATGAATGTGTCATGTGTGTGCACGATTTCAGAGCAGGATGTCACGCGGGAGAGCAGGGAATTAGGGCCACACAGGAACGGCTTTTTGGCAGGGCAGGATCGTGACGAATTCCATGTGGAATGGGTTAAGTGGACCGGGGCTCGCAGAAGTAGCCAGTTAGGAGGGGTGGATTTGGGATTAGCAAATTTTGTGGACAGCTTTGGGAGTTAATCGGATATAAATTTAAGCATATATACGCTTATAAGCATGATTAAAGAGCGTAAGCGGACATAAAACAGTACGGTTCATTTGATTTGTACAGGGGGTGGATGGGATGTAATCATTCATGTCTTATGGGATAGTGCTATTTCATACTCCAGTTGGTAGATGAGATATAATGAGTCTCGCAATTATTTTGTTGCGGAGATAATATAAATCATGGAGTATTTGTGTAGTCATTTATTAAGCTGAGTACATCCATCCGACGTTGCCGAGCATGCCCCTATCACCGCATGAGTTCAGCCTCTCGCTCGAGTTCGTCCTGCCACCGCGTAAGCTCGTCTGCCATATCTCGAGCTCGCTTCAGCAGCCCTGCCACCATCTATCTTACTTGGTTGCCGTCGTCGTAGCCTGCTTTAGCACCTCGCCCGTGCGTGCGCCCAGTAGGTGTGATGAATTGTATCCCCTTGTTCTTGGACGAGTTTGCTGTACAGATATGAGGGAAATATTCGTCCTCAAGATAGATATAATCTTATACCATACTACAAACCAATCGCCACTTAATTTGCTAGCTTACAGCTGGCATAAAAAATACGTATATTCGTTATCTACACTACGGTATACGCAGTTACGCACTAAGTTTTTTTACATGCGTAACACACTTAGTTAGGCGACGCTAATCATCCGTGGCAACCGTACTGTGCAGTGGCGGAGCTGGACCCAAAATATAGGAGGGACTGAGTTTAAAGGTACAATATATTCGATAGACAAAATAAGAAAAATACACGTGAATTAAAAAAACATTACACTAAATAAACCAAGACAATGTGTTGACGATATTCAATTACACTTCACGAAGATTGTGGAGTAATCTGCGCACATGTAAAAAAATCAATACAACAACAACTTCATAGTTTATAATTTAGGATCAATAAAGTACAATAAGCATACCCATCAGTTTGATTATGTAGCTCAATTGTGCGCCTACGATTCTCATTACTATTTGCATTCCCATCAGTATTTGTATTTTCATCGGTATTTGTAGTACTATTCGTGTTTGCATTGCTTGAACTTGAATAGTAGTTGAGCAATGTTCCTTTTTTCATGTTGCTAACCTAATATTATAACAAGCAAAAAAACAATAAGCTTATAAATTTACAAATATAATATATACATAGATCACCAATTAACATTACTACTGCAATACTACATCATTGTATATTTTCATCAAAACAAAAATTAAAAGAACCGAAGAACAGAGGTCAGAGGAATATACCGATGCTAGGCCGCGGAGGGCGGGGACACTGCGCCACTGGGGTCTGGGGCAGCCGCCAGCCGGGCAGGACGCAGCGGGGCAGCCCGCAGCCGGGCAGGCCACAGGCAGCAGGGCGATGGTGCCATCGCCCGTCGGCGTGGGCGCGTGGGCGGCGTGGCTCAACCACGTCCTCGTGCGGCGTGTCCGTGCAATGACGTCGGCGTGACTGCGCAAGTGGGGACGACCGGACGGCCGGAGGCAGCGCGACGCGACAGCGTCAGGTGATCACTGGCTCTTACGGCTCGGGGAGTTGGGGCGGCGCGACTGCGCAAGTTGGGACAGTCAGATGGCCAGAGGTGGCGCGACGCGGCGGCGTCAGGGGATCACCGGCTCCGGCAGCTCGGGGAGTTGGGGCGGCGCGACGCGGCGGATGGTGGTGTCCCGTCGGCCATCGGGAGCTCCAAGCATCCAAGGCAAGGCGGCACACAGCGCAGGTCCAATGAAATTAGGTTTGATGACTGATGTGCAGTGTCTGTGTTATTTTTTTGAGGCTTTGGGCTTTTCAGTTTTGGGTTGTTATTGGGCTTGGGCTAAAAAACAAAAAACTACAGTAAAAATCTACAATACCTAGGCATAATAGAGGTTCCGGCCAAGTAGTAGGGGGGCGCACCCCCTGCCCTCCGGTATTTCTGCCCCTGGCACTGTGCGCTCTCGGCCAGGCCCTGGCCACCATCCAAAGGTGAAATCTAAACCATACAATTTTTTTAGACACTCGTCTATTTCAGAATCTACAGATTTTTGCAGCGCAAATAGGAAGTTAGGGGTACCTCAGATTCCGTAGATTCTCGCAACCAGCTTTTAGTGGAAAATACCCACATTTGACATTAATAAAATACACTTTTGTTGATACTTTTGTTATATAGAATACTTAAAACTAAATAGTTTTCTAAGAATAAAAGTTAATATATGATTGTTGAAAAACGTAAATACATTTCAGTTATGAATAATTTCATTTTAGTTTTTTTATTACAACAATGATCTAAATGAACATCATTAAAAAAAATCAGTGTTTATATTGAGTGAATATTAATAGTACAACCAAACATCAGGGAGATTACAAACATTTACTGTCAAAATAGAAATCAACAGTTATTCCAACCAAACAACTTTTAACTTTTCAACAACTCACAGATCACAACAACTATTTCAGAATCTTCAGCTCAACCAAACACACCCGAGATTCTGGGCTTCCAGCCCAGGGAGAAGAGAAGCAGAGCACCACCGTCCTTTTTTTAAATAATACATTTTTATTTAAAATTTAAAATTTGATATACGAATTTGTAAAAATAGCTTTTTGTTAATAATTAGACTGTCGGTCTAAGTCGATCGGTCCTAGATTGGCT
Source organism: Zizania palustris (assembly GCA_019279435.1). NCBI lineage: Eukaryota > Viridiplantae > Streptophyta > Magnoliopsida > Poales > Poaceae > Zizania > Zizania palustris. The sequence goes on from JAAALK010000288.1 coordinate 11,475,978, forward strand.
GGCGCTAGGCTTGTAATTAGATCTACATCGATTTGGCCTAAATTGATATATTATCCGCTTATTTAGCTCAATCTAAGCCCTTTCTCGACCTAAAAAACTAGAACCTACCAATTTTGGCAGGTATGTTTAGATCAGTAGATCAGATCAGTTTAGATTGATAGATTATAACCTGATAAAAAGTTATTTTTTTATAAATGCTGAAATCTTCATAACATATTTAAATTTTTGAATAAAAAAATATTATTTTAAAAAAAATCCCACCATCGCCATCCCTACGCTACCTTGTAGCCCTTTCTGCTCAATCGGACAATTTCTAACTATTTCAAACGCACCCCATCGTGAAGTCTCTGTATGCATCCTTGCTTGCTTGCCTGCCTCCATCTCCATGTGCAATGTGTCTTCTCGAAGGGGGTGAATGTCAGGTGGAAGAGCTGTTCGGAGAAGCTAAGTGCTTTGGCTGAAAATGAATTGGATTTGGATGGATTGTGACATACCCTAAATTACTTTTGGGATTAAGAGTTGTTACTAATGATACATGTTCACATAACGAATTATTTCAAATGTTAAAAATAGTATAGAGTCAGAGCCGACTCAGCTCGAAAACATGCTTTTTATCGAATAATACACATGCTGATGACTAGCAGCGTGCAGGGTCGTGGGTATCAACCGTGCAGTGAAGTGAGATAGAAAGAGCTAGTTAATAGATGGAAAAAAGACTATGTCGCCATGATATATATGGGCTAGGCCGTAATACAGCATGCGTTATCGAGATGCCATAGAAAAATCAGATTAATAATCTAAATAGGCTTCATCAGATTATGGACAAAAAGATAGATAATCTATATATGTCCACGAGATTTTAGAAAACTAGATCAATATTCTTATTCGATCGTCACTCTTCGCAAAAGTATCCAAAACTGCGGGATTTTATAAAAGCGGTAACACATGATATGATGGATCAATTAACTAGAGTACAGCAGTAACACAGTACGCAGTTGGTTAAAAATGCCACACGCGTGAATACAAGTAATCTCCTTTCCGTTTGATCAAGTACAGTAGGTACTCCATCGGATCGAGAGCTAGCCAACGATTATTGACGCGCTCGGCCGCCTCGCCGCGCAGTCACGTGGAAAACGCCGGTCGGCGGTCGTGTCCACGCAACTTCCGCCCGCCCGGCTACTCCGATCCGCTCTGCTCCACCGGCCGGCCGGCCGCCTGCCTGCCTCGTTCTCCACGCGCGCTTGGGTCGATCTGGTTTCGCGCGGCGTTGCGTTGCGGTGCGGGCTCATCCTATCTTAAAACGGATCGAGCCCGACACGTGCGGGTGCGTGCAGTGGCGCCGTGTCGTCAATGGATCCGCCCCGTCTACTGCGTCGTCGACTCGTCGGTCGCATCCTGCCGGCTTGAGCGCATGCACATGACCAAACGCGGTAACGCCGAGTGACGGTCGTACCCGGCCACAGTGGGTGTGAACGAACGCGGACGGATCCAATCCAAGTGGCCGGACGGATCGATAATGTACCGTCGTGCCTGGTTGACGATGGTTGCATTTCACGTGCACGCATTGTACGGCGATCGATCTGAAAAGAATAGCAGCTAGCGTACGTGTTTCTTCTGTCGAGAGAGGGGTAAAGCCCAAAATAAGTAGTTCTTCGCTCATATCCACCATTTTCTTTACGCAAACAAGGAGAAAAACACAAATTGAGAGCGATCGCTAAGCGGCATGCAGGCCGAGGCGATCGTGGAGAAGCAGCCGACCACGCTACCTTTCTTTGCGCTTCGTCCACCAAATTAAGTACCTCCTCCACTTCACTCTCACTCCCATCCCCATCACCAGTTCACCACCGCCTCGACACCTCCTCTCACAGTCTTACCTCCCCCAGACCGGCAGACCCCCCACCACCGCGCGATGGCGCTCCACCACGGCCATCACCTTCTCCTCCTCCTCCTCCCCCTCCTCCTCGCGGTGCGCTTCGCCAATGCTGCCAAGGAGGCCGACACTATCGTGCTCAAGGACGGCACCACCTGCACACTCTGCGCCTCCTGCGACAACCCCTGCAACCCCACCTACTACCCGTCACCCCCGCCGCCCCCCGTCACACCGACCACACCGTGCCCGCCGCCGCCTTCCTATCCCTCCGGCGGAGGCGGCACTGTCGTCTACGCGTCGCCGCCCCCTCCCTACAGCGGCGGTGGAGGCGGCAGCGGCGGAGGCTTCTACTACCCCCCACCCACTAGTGGAGGCGGCGGCGGCGGGCAACAGCCCGGTGGTGGAGGAGGGGTCTACCCGACACCACCGCCGCCCAACCCGTTCCTGCCCTACTTTCCATTCTACTACTACAGCCCGCCGCCGCCTTTCTACTCCAGCAGCTCGGCACTGGCCGCCGTTCCGGCCATTTCGTCGGCGGCGACGGCGTTCACTCTCCTCCTCACTGGGCTCCTACTGTGGTGAGGATGGGATAGATCTGCCGAGTTAATCCGGTGTTTTTTACACAAGCAGAGGGGTAATTTGATGGGATTTCTGTAATTTGTTTTATTTTATTTTTTGCTTCTTCTCTCCTAGTGATTTCTGTACCAGATATAAAAAATTTGTACCAAACTGTAAAACATGGGCAAGTAATAAGCATAGTACAGTAGTACTACAAATCTACAATAGATCGATCTACTAATTAAATTAGCCATGCCAAATAAATTTGTTCATTACTTTCTCTCTTTGATCTGGCTAGCACTAGTACCTG
>JAAALK010000288.1:11479715-11500358 GCA_019279435.1 Zizania palustris
GATCTAAACATACCTGCCAAAATTGGTAGGTTCTAGTTTTTTAGGTCGAGAAAGGGCTTAGATTGAGCTAAATAAGCGGATATATATCAATTTAGGCCAAATCGATGTAGATCTAATTACAAGCCTAGCGCCAGCCAATCTAGGACCGATCGACTTAGACCGACAGTCTAATTATTAACAAAAAGCTATTTTTACAAATTCGTATATCAAATTTTTAAATAAAAATGTATTATTTAAAAAAAGGACGGTGGTGCTCTGCTTCTCTTCTCCCTGGGCTGGAAGCCCAGAATCTCGGGTGTGTTTGGTTGAGCTGAAGATTCTGAAATAGTTGTTGTGATCTGTGAGTTGTTGAAAAGTTAAAAGTTGTTTGGTTGGAATAACTGTTGATTTCTATTTTGACAGTAAATGTTTGTATCATCTCCCTGATGTTTGGTTGTACTATTAATATTCACTCAATATAAACACTGATTTTTTTAATGATGTTCATTTAGATCATTGTTGTAATAAAAAAACTAAAATGAAATTATTCATAACTGAAATGTATTTACGTTTTTCAACAATCATATATTAACTTTTATTCTTAGAAAACTATTTAGTTTTAAGTATTCTATATAACAAAAGTATCAACAAAAGTGTATTTTATTATGTCAAATGTGGGTATTTTCCACTAAAAGCTGGTTGCGAGAATCTACGGAATCTGAGGTACCCCTAACTTCCTATTTGCGCTGCAAAAATCTGTAGATTCTGAAATAGACGAGTGTCTAAAAAAATTGTATGGTTTAGATTTCACCTTTGGATGGTGGCCAGGGCCTGGCCGAGAGCGCACAGTGCCAGGGGCAGAAATACCGGAGGGCAGGGGGTGCGCCCCCCTACTACTTGGCCGGAACCTCTATTATGCCTAGGTATTGTAGATTTTTACTGTAGTTTTTTGTTTTTTAGCCCAAGCCCAATAACAACCCAAAACTGAAAAGCCCAAAGCCTCAAAAAATAACACAGACACTGCACATCAGTCATCAAACCTAATTCATTGGACCTGCGCTGTGTGCCCGCCTTGCCTTGGATGCTTGGAGCTCCCGATGGCCGACGGGACACCACCATCCGCCGCGTCGCGCCGCCCCCAAACTCCCCGAGCTGCCGGAGCCGGTGATCCCCTGACGCCGCCGCGTCGCGCCACCTCTGGCCATCTGACTGTCCAACTTGCGCAGTCGCACCGCCCCAACTCCCGAGCCGTAAGAGCCAGTGATCACCTGACGCTGTCGCGTCGCGCTGCCTCCGGCCGTCCGGTCGTCCCCACTTGCGCAGTCACGCCGACGTCATTGCACGGACACGCCGCACGAGGACGTGGTGAGCCACGCCGCCCACGCGCCCACGCCGACGGGCGATGGCACCATCGCCCTGCTGCCTGTGGCCTGCCCGGCTGCGGGCTGCCCCGCTGCGTCCTGCCCGGCTGGCGGCTGCCCCAGACCCCAGTGGCGCAGTGTCCCCGCCCTCCGCGGCCTAGCATCGGTATATTCCTCTGACCTCTGTTCTTCGGTTCTTTTAATTTTTGTTTTGATGAAATATACAATGATGTAGTATTGTAGTAGTAATGTTAATTGGTGATCTATGTATATATTATATTTGTAAATTTATAAGCTTATTGTTTTTTTGCTTGTTATAATATTAGGTTAGCACATGAAAAAAGGAACATTGCTCAACTACTATTCAAGTTCAAGCAATGCAAACACGAATAGTACTACAAATACCGATGAAAATACAAATACTGATGGGAATGCAAATAGTAATGAGAATCGTAGGCGCACAATTGAGCTACATAATCAAACTGATGGGTATGCTTATTGTACTTTATTGATCCTAAATTATAAACTATGAAGTTGTTGTTGTATTGATTTTTTACATGTGCGCAGATTACTCCACAATCTTCGTGAAGTGTAATTGAATATCGTCAACACATTGTCTTGGTTTATTTAGTGTAATGTTTTTTTAATTCACGTGTATTTTTCTTATTTTGTCTATCGAATATATTGTACCTTTAAACTCAGTCCCTCCTATATTTTGGGTCCAGCTCCGCCACTGCACAGTACGGTTGCCACGGATGATTAGCGTCGCCTAACTAAGTGTGTTACGCATGTAAAAAAACTTAGTGCGTAACTGCGTATACCGTAGTGTAGATAACGAATATACGTATTTTTTATGCCAGCTGTAAGCTAGCAAATTAAGTGGCGATTGGTTTGTAGTATGGTATAAGATTATATCTATCTTGAGGACGAATATTTCCCTCATATCTGTACAGCAAACTCGTCCAAGAACAAGGGATACAATTCATCACACCTAGTGGGCGCACGCACGGGCGAGGTGCTAAAGCAGGCTACGACGACGGCAACCAAGTAAGATAGATGGTGGCAGGGCTGCTGAAGCGAGCTCGAGATATGGCAGACGAGCTTACGCGGTGGCAGGACGAACTCGAGCGAGAGGCTGAACTCATGCGGTGATAGGGGCATGCTCGGCAACGTCGGATGGATGTACTCAGCTTAATAAAATGACTACACAAATACTCCATGATTTATATTATCTCCGCAACAAAATAATTGCGAGACTCATTATATCTCATCTACCAACTGGAGTATGAAATAGCACTATCCCATAAGACATGAATGATTACATCCCATCCACCCCCTGTACAAATCAAATGAACCGTACTGTTTTATGTCCGCTTACCCTCTTAATCATGCTTATAAGCGTATATATGCTTAAATTTATATCCGATTAACTCCCAAAGCTGTCCACAAAATTTGCTAATCCCAAATCCACCCCTCCTAACTGGCTACTTCTGCGAGCCCCGGTCCACTTAAACCCATTCCACATGGAATTCGTCACGATCCTGCCCTGCCAAAAAGCCGTTCCTGTGTGGCCCTAATTCCCTGCTCTCCCGCGTGACATCCTGCTCTGAAATCGTGCACACACATGACACATTCATCCCCCATTCTCCAGCAATCGTTGGGCTGCCCAAGGAGTCGTCACCCCATTACAGGAGTTGCCACCGTCATCGTGACCCGGTCCAGCCTCTCCTTAATTGGATGAAAACGAATCCAACATATGTAGATGAGATTGCTACGATGACTCATATGTACCTCCCCTTACTCTTCTTGGGAGCGATCAACAAGCAGGGGCGACGGGAGAGGAGCGAGGTCGATTTTCTGGTCGCAGATAATGGGAAGCAGCGGTGGCGATCAACAGACCGATCAGCAGGGCAGACGGGCGATCAGCACGGGCGGACGAGGCAAGGCCAGCGATCGTGAGAGGAGAGACGTCATACGTGAACAACAAAAAAACGGTTGATAGTTTGTCTAGGTAAAAAAGAAAATTGATTATGAAAACTGATTATATGTCTAAGATATTCACGTTAATTACGATGTCAGTGTATTGTTGTTAATGAAAATAGGTACATAAGGTAAAAATGCAAAACCACTGAAGTGTCTTATCAAATCTCTTCTACAAAGACCTAATTTATAATATAAGAATATGTAAAAATCTCTTCTATGAAGACCTAATTTATAATATAAGAGTATGTAATGCCCTATAAATTTTTTCGAATTAATAAATGGAATAAATAAAATTGGAATAACTAAATTGAGTTTGAATATTAAAGTGATTGAAAATGCAAAAGGATTAAAAATATTAATAAAACAATTCAAATTTTGGTTTGGAAAGTTTTTTAATAAATTTTACAAGTCATGAAAATTCTATGGGAATTTTCTTTTAATTTTTAAGGTTTTTATAACTAGAATAGTAAATACAAATAGCAATTCAGTATTTATTTAAATGAGAAAAAGAATTGAATTTAATTCAGGCTAACCTGTCTCCTTTTCTCTCACCTCTCTCTAGCACGTGGCTCCCACCTGTTGGCATAGTGGCCCCACCTCCCTCTCTCTATGGCTGTGGCCCGCCTGCTAGTCCCCGCGCCTTCTTGCAGTCGTGCCGAGCGCCGCCCAACTACTCCACATGTGTCCCACGTCCGCTAGCTCATGGGTCTTGTTTGCCAGTCATGCACGTGCGCTCTTTGTCTGCCCACACTACACTCGCCTGCCAAGCTGGCCCCACTCGCTAGTGCTTACCCTCTCTCTGCACATGGACCCTATCCGTCAGATTTGTCAACCCCATGAAACACCCCAATCGTGCGCTTCATGTTGAGTCCTAGTTATTAGTGCAATTCGTCACCGTCGAGTGCAATCCACCCTTCCAAAATCATCGATGCACTTGCCTTGTACCCGGATCCCTTTCCCCTCTATTTCCCAATGCGATTTGGCAACCAATCGGTGGATTCGCTCAAGCATAGAAACCAACTGGAGTAATTTTTTGGAAACTGATCTGAGCACCTTCCATCCCCGACCACCTTCTATTTTTGGTGACCTCTATAAATCCCCACCATTGCTTCTGAACCCCTCTTTCAATTTCAGCCCTCGCCTCATGAACCAGACTACACTATGTGTTTTTGTTCCACCGTAACCTGTCGAGCTCCAACGGTTTCTCCTCATCACCGGCAACCACCTCCTACCTAACCGTAGACACTATCGAGTTTGTTGTCACCTCCTTGACCTTGGTCACCACTCCGTCCAAGTTCCTGGTCACTGAACAGCCATCACCATCGATAACCCGAGCCCTCTCTAGAGACCCACCCATTGTCAGCCACCTTCGATCATCTCTGACCACTGTTCTTGGTTCGATAAGGACCCCCATCTCCCCCCGGTTTCATTCCATATTCCACTTAGCGTGTAGCCCTTTGCTGATGCTTGCAGCTACACCGTCGAGTCCTAGTCATCGCTAGAGAAGAACGACACATGTCATTGTACTCCCCACGTGTCGAATCAAACGTGCGACCTAGATTAAATCTTGAACCGGTTATCTAGATCACCTTGACTCTGGTTGTCCGATATCAAGCAATTTTGGCCATTCATTTTCACTTAAGTAGCCCGCCTAGATCTGAGCCGTCACTACTACAAAGCGACACTGTAGCGGCGGGCAAAATCGACCTATAGTGGCGGGCATCCAGTCCACCACTGCTATCGCTGGTTAGCAGTGGCGGTCAGAGCGCCCGCCACCGCTGTGTCAACAGCAGTGGCGGGCGCGCTGACCTCATCGGCCCGCCACTGCTATTATCAATATCAGTGGCGGGCAGATGATGTCAGCGCGCCCGCCACCACTATGTCAACAGCAGTGGCGGGCAGATGATGTCAGCACGCCCGCCATCACTATGTCAACAGCAGTAACGGGCAAGCTACCTCATCTGCCCGCCACTGCTGTGTATAAGCCATAACACAGAATGCTGTGATCCCACAAACCAAAACACAGAAATTATATGCTTCACACAGCCATCCACATACACAGCAGCAAAACATCCACATATCCACATACACAGCAGCAAAACATCCACATATCCACATACACATCCACAACAACAACACATCAACACAACAACCATCAATCTCATCAATTTTCAAAAATTCACAATGTTTACATTCTTCCGGTTTATGTTTCACAATAAACATCCATCAACACAATTCATTGTTTCACAAATACATGCTCATGCGGTTTATGTTTTCTTGGAAGGCTAACTCATATCTTAATTGGTTCGCCTTTTCATTCTTCCGACCCAATCATACAGAGTTGGATGCTTGGCCACTTCACTCTCAGGATCGAAAAATACTCCAAGCTCATGAAGAATCTCATGCATCGTGAAGCGGCACATCCTTGATACGATTTCGTACATTTGTAATTCAGAGAGTTGGCTCTTCTGGGCAACGGTTGATGGACCTGACGCCTGCATACGTAAAATATAAGTACATACGCTGCAAGTTATATTAGATTAACACACAAGAAATCAACTTACTTCTTTAGTATCCTCAGATACTGTCCGCCCAAACTTTCCTAAGTTATTGCTCATGAAATCACAAGTATAGTAGCCACAATGCACGGAACCAAGAGATTGTTTGTGACACTTCAAAATAGACAAAGTTAGAACGATATATAGTTTGGCTTTATCAATTGAATTAACAAATTTAAAAATATAATATTACCGGAAAGTTGGTTCTGATAAGCATTTCTTTCGGCCTCTGTGGATCATGTGGGCCACCTAACTTTTCCACGTAGTATCTATATGCACTCTGAATAACATTTAATATATCTTGATATTCTTTTTTGGGTTTGTCGAGTGAGTCGAGCACATAAACCCTTGCGCTTTTTGGGTATATCAGAAGTGCAATCCAATGATCACTATCGAAAGAAGTAATATATGATTATGTTAGTTTCATAATCGATAAAACGTGTTTAAGTGGATATAGTGGGTATACTTACTTAAAGTTATATGCCCCACATATAATTTCTCTCTCCTTCCATTGATACATGCACCGCGCAATATACAACGCGGCACAACTCCTTTTGTTCTTCTTAAGTTTGTCTTCGTCTTTATTGAACATCTTTCTTTGAAATTTTTTCTTACCCGCAGTCCAGTACTTGCTATCATTCTGGTTTAGTGTCGGGTTCAGCGCACTTTGGCTTATTAATGACGGGTTTAAGTACCCATACAATTTAGACTCGTCACCGCGTGAATTACAACTGCATATGTTATAAAACAATAGTCAATATAAGACATTATTTATTTTTTCTTTGTATTGACAAAGTATAAAGTACTTACATGCACCAGAGCATCATGCTTGTGATGTCGGTTCGCTTCAGACGAAACATCCGATGGAAGTCGTCGAAAAATAGTGCAAGCTTAAACTCTGGGCAGTTGAATATTTCTTGTGGAACCGTCAGTTCTATTTGTGTTACACCTAACGAAGACGCTTCGAGGTACCAGTCATGAAATGTTTTCATCGTCCAAGGCATACAATTAAGTACTCCTTGGGGTAATAATGGTTTGCCTGGTGGGGTTATCTAGCATACGTTGCCACTCAAGTCGAGAAAGACTTAGTAGCGCAGTGGTGCGGGGGTTGCTTTGGTGCCATGCGGTTCGAGGTTCGAACCTTGCTGCCTGCAGGCGGTTTGAGGTTCGAACCTTGCTGCTAGCATCCAAACATTTTTTTTACATTTTCATGACTTTTTTGTTCATGTTTAAATTCTAGTTTGAACTTGATTTTTTAACAATAAAAATACATCATAACTTATCTAATTGCAAAAACTGATATTTTTCTCCCTTAATTAGTTTACTGTTTTTATTTTCATTAAGTGTGTTTTTATTAGCATCCAAATATTTTTTTACATTTTCATGACTTTTTTGTTCATGTTTAAATTCTAGTTTGAACTTGATTTTTTAACAATAAAAATACATCATAACTTATCTAATTGCAAAAACTGATATTTTTCTCCCTTAATTAGTTTACTGTTTTTATTTTCATTAAATGTGTTTTATTACATGTTGTTACTATATGATCGAGACTTTGTAGCGCGGTGGTGCGGGGGCTCGCTTGACATATCATGTTTATTTGAAAGCAAGTAAACAAACACAAGTTCAGGCTGGGGAAACCAGCTTACACATCGAAACGCACTACTGGTCAAACCCAAATCGGCACAAACCCAACCTATTTCTGGTTAAACAGATTAAAAGCCTCAACTTGCCAATCCTCAACCAAATCGGCATCATCAGGCAGTCTGAACTGCTCTCCATGTTCCTGAACAAAAAAATACACGCGGCGGTGATAGTGAGAACAACTTATTATCAATGATTGAATTGGATGATAAAATATAAAATTTGCATAAAAAGAGGATCTTGCCTCCTTCCTGCTCTTGCTGCCGCATTGCTCTACATGCTTCCCTTTTCCACCGCTAGCCTCGGCATGTTTCCCTCTACCACCGGTTGTCTCATCATTCTTCCCAACACTTACCCTATCTGGTTGCGGCGATCGCGAGTCGTCCTCCGAGTCGGAGTCCATTATGAGAATCACTTTCTTCGCCAAACAACTGCAAACTATACCATCATGTACCTTAGTTTACCGCATTTGCAAACCTCACACACGCCACTTGATGTAGAGTCTGAGGATCGACTGTTTGTTGGTTCAATCTTAGGAGGAGCCATCTGCATTTTTTTGTCACATTGATATAACATTAAAAAACCCTAAGCTAGTAATATTATAGTACATTAAAAAACATTATTGTTATAGTGGAATTTGTTTTCCTCAGAAATTTTTTATAGTACATTAAAAAAAATTATTGTTATAGTGGAAATTTTTTTCTCAGAAATTTTTTACAGTAGATTAAAAAACATTATTGTTATAGTGCATTCTACTAGTAATATTATACTAAATTATATTACCACGCATAAATTAATATAACAATCCTCCATCATTTTAACCCTAAGCTCGAATAAAATAAGACCGAAGAAGTAGGTTAATAATTATTTACTGATCGACTGGATGGCGGCGACGACGGGCGGCGCCGACGGGCTCCGAGGAAGGCAGCGACGGGCGGCGACGGGAGGTTAATAATGTGATTCTCTTATTCTTTGATAACTATTGTCTCGTATGATTTTCCTGCCTTTAGTTCCTTTACCGGTGAGTCTTCCATGGTGCCGCGACACGGGAACTCCTATTGGTCTTCCATCTCTTATGTAATCTGCATAGCACTCAATGACTTCCTCAGTCGTGTAGCCCTCTATCATGGAACCCTCTGGACAAGCACGATTTCGTACGTAACCCTTGAAGATAACCATTAGACGCTCGTACGCATACATATTATGCAGGTACGTTGGACCGAGAACAAAGATTTGGTCTGCTATATGTATCATATAGTGCTCCATAATATCAAAATATGAAGGAGGAAAGCACATCTCAAGCTGACACATAGTCTCCCTCATTTGTTTACGTAATTCATTTAACTCTTCAGTGTCGATCACCTTCTTTGATATGACATTGAAGAAGTGACACATGCGTGTTATCACCATCTTCAGAAATGAATGTTTGACTCCTCTTACTGCGATGGCGAGGAATAGCCCAAGCATAACATGACAATCATGAGTGTTGTAGCCGCTCATCCTCAAATCTGCTACGGAGACAATATTCTTTATATTCGTTGAGAATCCTGTTGGAACTCTAATTCCATGTAGACACCTGCAGATTGATCTTTTCTCGTCAATTGTGAGGTTATAGCTAGCAGCCGGAAGGAAAAATTTTTCATTGGCCCTTTCCTATGGGTGAAGCTCGGGTCTAATTCCGAGAGTTTGAAGGTCCCTTCGTACTTTGAGTCCATCTTTTGATTTGCCCGGTATGTCTAACAAAATACCGATAGTGCTTTCGAAGACATTCTTCTCAACGTGCATTGTATCGATAGCATGACCAATCTCCAACTCCTTCCAATAGGGCAAATATCTAAAGAAGATCGACTGCTTTTTAAATGGAGCGTCCTTTGAAATTTTTTCAGATTTCTTCCTCTTCTTTCCGAAAACAACTTTGATATTCTTTACCATTTCGAATAGAAATTTGCCATCTCGATTTCGTGGAGGCTGTCCAAGCTCGATTGTACCGTCGAAATGGTTCCTATTTCTTCGATATTTGTGGTTTTTTGGTAAAAATCTGCGGTGTCGCATATATATCGTCTTAACGAATGATGGAAGATGCATAGATTCTGTCTGGTCCACACACACTACACATGCTGTCTTTCCTTTAACCTGTCCTGTTAGGGACATGCGTCCTGGGTTGTCAGCTATGGTGCAAAAGATTATGGCTCTTAGATTGAAGTGCTCTTTCTTGTGCTCATCCCACACACAGACACCATGTTCCCATAGACGTTTCATATCCTCCATCAAAGGTTCTAGAAAGATATCAATGTCATTGCCAGGTTGTTTTGGACCAGAAATTAGAGTAGTGAGCATAAGGTATTTTCTTTTATGGCACAACCATGATGGAATGTTGAACAAGCATAGAAAGACTGGCCATGTACTATGTGGGTTCCTCATCTCACCGAAGGGATTCATTCCATCCGTGCTAAGTCCCATCCTGATATTTCTAGGATCGTCCGAGAAATCTGGATGGGCCAAGTCAAATGATTTCCACTGCCTAGCATCCGCAGGGTGCCGAAGTTTTCCGTCCTTCTTTCGCCCAGCGAAATGCCAGATTAATAGTTCAGCATCTCTAGGATTAGAGAACATACGTTTCAAGCGATCAATCACCGGTAGGTACCACATTACTAAGGCCGGAACTTTCCTCTCCATCTTTTTTCCAGGATGGTCTTCAATAACATTTTTATTCCTCTTCTGCAACCTCTTATTATTTTTCTTCTGGTGGTCATTGTAGTCCTCCACACAGTCATTTGGACGTTTGTATCGACTCGCGTTGCACTGCGGACATCTCTCTAACAATCCATACTCTTTTCGATATAGGATACAGTGGTTCGGGCATGCATGAATCTTCTGAACGCCCAAAGTCAACGGAGAAATCATCTTCTTTGCTTGGTACGTATCAGATGGTAAACCATTGGGTTTTGGCAAAACCTTTTTTAGGAGTTGTAAAAGATCTGAAAAACTGGTGTCAGACCATCCATTGCTGGCCTTCAGTTTCATAAGCTCAAGAATTGTGTACAACACAGTATACTGCTTATCGCATCCGTGGCGTTCCTCGTAAAGAAGGTTTTTTGATGCTTTGTCAAGTGCTTCAAAGTTATCGTATCCTTTGGTTGTAGTTCTCTGCAACAACACCTCAGGCGCAACATTTCGCATCAGTTCCTCCACATCAAAGGCGTCATCATCATCATGTTGATCAACATCATCATGTGTTATGTCGGATGTATGATCACAACCTCTTCTATGTTGATGAGCATCTTGCGGCACATCAAAATCTTCAGGAGGATTTTGGCCCATCTCACCGTGTTTCGTCCATATATAATAGTTCTTCACGAAACCATTTTTCAACAAGTGAAATCGTATGGTTTCACGATCAGAACACGGATACATCGCTTCGTTTTTACAAACTTTACAAGGACAATATATTGCCTCTTCACTCTGACGGGAAGCATATTGTGCGGCAGCTTCAGTAAATTCAGTTACTCTGTTAAAATATGCCACCACATCTCCGTCGTTGGACGAGTACATCCAGGACCTGTGCTCCATCTAAAACATATATTATTTGAAAAAATATTAATAAAATCATTATTGTTAATTTTAGTAATTTACAAATTGAAAATATATTGATTTATTATCGCTCATAACAACATTAATTAAAAATCCTCAATGCTTTAATTAAAACTACTTATTAAGCAGAAAAAATTATTAAATAAATTAACTATATTGGTTTCTCTCTCTCTCCAAACAACATAACTCTAGATCTATAATCATAAATCAAATTAAAAAAGAGATTAAAATGACGTAAATCAATATACAAGTGATGAATAATTGTGAGGAGGGTCATATTTGTTCATTTGGGAGAAGGTAACACCGTAAATGGAAGATTATTTGAAAATTTCTATTCACAAACTCTAAATTAGAAAAACGCTAATAACTCATTGTATACATGATTAAATACAAAATAAATGTGAGATTCGGCATGGATTTACCTCCTAGAATGAAATCCTTCAAAAGAAACGAAAACAAAGCCTCCCCCCTCTTTATCTAGATTTTTGTCGCCATTGTACGGACAAAATTGAATGCGAACTCCAGTAGAGCTCGGGAAGGAAGACGCTGCGCATTTATAGCTAGAATAGTAGTGGCGGTCGCAAGTGATGTCATCATTACTTTAGTGGCGGCCATCTTAGCAGCGGCGGGCAGCACCAGCGCCCGCCACTGCTATTGGTACATTAGTGGCGGTCCGGGCTGACGTCATCACCGACCGCCACTACTTTACCAGCAATAGTGGCGGGCGCTGGTGCTGCCGTCAGCACCAGCAACTCTAGTGGCGGGCATCTAATGGCCCGCCACCACAGTGGTTTTGCCCAACGCCACTACAGTGACAGTTTGTAGTAGTGCGTAGATCCATATTGGTTCGTTCTATTTTAATTGCAGCCATTCAATCTTCATTAAATCTATGGCTGCTCAATCATGATCCAACCAATCACGTACAAGATCTATTTGTAGTGTGCGTGCGAGTTTAAGGTGGACTCAGTTCACCATCGACCTGTGCCTTTTTCAGTTAAGAAATAAATCAGAAAAGCCCCACAAAATCCTAAAACCCCCTAAAACTTCAAACCTCCATAATTTTTGCATCCGATCTCCATTTTCATCCATTCAAATTGCAGATTGACTATAGAATTTCCCTCTACAACATGAACTAAATTAATTGTATTGTTTTTATTCTGTTATTTATTTGTTTTGCCTCATTTTGCGAGTCATCTAGCATTTGAAGCCATCAAGGAGCCAAAGACATTCTTTGAAGTGTCTCGATCGTAGTGCACCCATGTTTTCAAAATGCTAAATTATGTATAATCGCATATATACATGTTTAATATAATAAGATAGGATTAATTAATTATATGCCCATGTCCTTGTACACTTAAGACCATTGCTTTGTTGTGAGTTATCTCCCTTTGTCACCTTAGTATAATCTAATTTAATAGTTAGCATTCTATGTATTAGCACCTTTTGCTTAGCCCTGTTTAGTAATTAAGTATTTAGGCTTTTAATCTTGTGGGGATACAATCATGATATTTCTTCCCCTTGAATTCAAATGGTGACAATGTTCTGAAAATGGTTAATATGATGATATGGGTGGGCTCTGGGTGCAAGCTAGGGCATTAGTTGGTCACACCCGGACTACTATAAGGACTGGCCTACAAGTCTAGTGGGTAAGACCTAGTCTGGCATATGGTTTGTTCCAACACGATGCACCGAGTGGAGGAGTCAAATTCACCATTAAGGAGATTCCTATGATGACTTGTACTAACGAGGCAAAATTTGGGACCGTGTTTCCTTGATGGGGTCTTACCTATGGCATTATGAGTGTTTCCTTGATGGGGTCTTACCTATGGCATTACGAGTCAGACCCCATTTGGAGCATCAATAAGACTTAGTATGGTTGTCCCTGTGTTGGGCAGGATAATTAAGGGCCTTGGCATGCGATTGGTCAAGGTATCATGGTGGTATGCTAATCCACATCGGGTCCATGCCTTGTGGGTAAATTTGTATATCTCTGATCAAAGTACAACCTATTCGAATAGTCGTGCCCTCGATTATAGTCTGCCTTGAGATGTTCTCCATATTTAGCATATTGTTTTACTCATTATGTAACTAATTGAATTTATGAGTTTTGCCTTGTTCCAGAGCAAATTATTGTATTGATAGTTCACTCGCGTGCCAATGTGTATCCTATGTGGTTTGAGCTGGGGCAAGAGGGCGAGTTAGTGCTAGTGCGCTACTCAAGGTAGTGAATCATATGTTAATTATTCATTGATGTTGTTTAATAACTCTTTAATGATAATTTTTTAGACTTAAAATTATATTTTATGTAAAACAAACCATTTACCATTCTTTTGTTATTATCGTGCATTATTTGCATTTCTGTGGCTTGTTGAGTATTTTTTTACTCAATCTTGTTGAACCCCTCTCAGAAGCCACGTTCTACAGGGATGGAGGTCTGGAGTAGATATCTCAGTCAAGAAGCGAATTGTGGTGCTAGGGTGTTCATCATCATTTTACTTTTTTTCTATACATTTGATGTAATAAATGTAGTCTTGAGCTGCAAATTAAATGTAAGTTGTTTCCTTTGGGATTTACAGTAAAACTAGAAATCAGTAAATTTCAGACGTGTTATAGAATTACAGTGCTTTCTAAAATTAATTTTTACGCTCTCAAGAGATGCTCTAATTAAAAAAATAATGAAGAGAGTTGTATTCGCTCTTCTCACCTTCTATCATCCACATCAGCTTATAGGTGGGATTCTTCCGTATGGCTGTCATACACTGTTGCATTGTACATGCCCGCTAATTAAGATTAACCACCACAAGTAAACTTAATGAATTATTAGTTAAACGAGTTTACCTGCGTAGAGAGAGAGAGCGCTATCAATTGAAGGTGAGTAAGAGCAGTATCAATTCACGGTTTCTTATACGATGCCTTTATCTCGTAATCTAAGACATCATATGTAGAAACTATACTTTCAATTATAATTTCTTAGAATGTGTCTGCAGTAAATTTTTATATATTTATCTTATTTCTCATTCTATCTCTCATCCAATCACTTTCCATATTGTTATATTACGACAATATGTCATCTTAATTAATTTAGATATGATTTTTTTATTTTCCATTAGTCCTCTGTATTGATTTTCTTGACACTGTTTTAGGTGGCAATATAATTAATGCATAAGGCACTGTTTTAGGTGGAGGATTAGAATTTCACTAGAGATGGTTATTGGGAGACGGGAAGCTTACAGGCAAAGGCATCGCCACATTGGGTTTGGGGTACGGAAAAGAACGGCCGGACGGTGGGCGAACACTTGTGCATGGCCTTTTGCCGCTTGCTTTTCAGTTAGCTTGGCCCGGTTGCTTTCCGTTTACCAGGGAAGTGCAGTGGCCTTTTCTTGCTTCCCTCTTGCTAGCCGGTCTCGATGACATCTTTACTTCCACGTGCAATCTACTCATCGTGAAATTAGGCAATCTACTCCCCGTGAAATTACTAGCTGCGGCTGGATTCCTGTTGATCAGGCATGCATACTCCTCTAACACGTACACGTATGGACTGCAGTCAATGATAGCAATATTTGCTTAGGTGGAACGTACTGACAGCAGTTGTTCAATGGATACAATGCCGTCAACTAATCATCCACCATCACGGCTAGCTTTAATTAATCATTGTAACGAAATGATCCAACACCACGGCCAGTTCTTACATATACTGTGATTTATCTATTTCGAAAATTAATACTACAATTTCCTAATTGTCTAACAATCCAAAAACCTTATTATAAACAATTTGTAATTTATTCAATGACTAGTTTTGTTGGTGCACTAAGGTCAGAAAAATTATCTAGTGTGTATTTTAAGAGATAGCAAGCAAAGATTCGTCTCTGGCTTATTGCTATGAATGTAAGGGAAGCAAGACATGACAAACTTAAAGAGGAACTTTCTTCTAATGTGCATAAAAAATTTGTGAAGTCCAATAATCTCTTGGTGTGATGTATTCTAGGCGTACTTTTTAATCGTCAGTGTGATGTTTACATCATTGTGATATATGCAAGAGAGTTGTATAATACTCTGATTGTAAAATTTGATGCATTAAGTAGATGCAGAGAACTATACCTCATGGAGAGTTTCCATCACTACAAGATGGTGAATAATTGTTCTATGGTAGAACAAGCTCATGAGGTTGTGTGCACTATGAAGGAACTTGATCTCGTTAAGTGTCTTTTACACGATAAGTTTGTGGTTGGTTGTATAATTGTAAAGTTATATTCTTTATTGAGGAACTTTGTTACAACTCTAAATCATCAAAGATAGTAGATATTAGTTGAAAACCTCAATTCGTCTTTTAATGTTGAAGAAAAAGATTAGGAAAATGATACTTCTGAGAAAGGAGGTGTTGGTGCGTTTTTTGGTCACACTTTGACACACGTGTGGCCTAGGAGATCTGTTTAACTCCAGTGCAGGTCCTATGTTCTTAGAAAAAAGGGGTTCAAGGCATGCCAATCAGTTTGACCTTGCAACTGATAAGAAAATAAGAAAATATGATCAATAACATAGCCTATCGGATATCGAGCCGATGACTGCGATGAGGATGAGATATTCATGGAATATCATGTCGATCGGCCATACGGCCGATGACCATGGGTGAAGCAATCGGGCGAGCGTGCCATCGGCCGATGAGATGGATAGTTTACACATATAGGCTGATGAGCGCTTTTCGATGGTGAATAAGATGTGGCGTTGAATTGAAGATAACCTATCGGCTTGTACTCCGACAGAAATAAATAAAACGTGCCAGATAACATGTATATATCATGAAAATCATCACACCTAGATCACATCAATCTAAGAGATCAATCTGATGCAGCCTTAGACCTAGCCAATACACCACGAAAATGATGACCGTACTGTTTCGACGTTCACCTCAAGAGATCAATCTGATGCAGCCGTAAGGATACTGACCTAGTCGATACGGTCGTCGGGGGTGGCGGGACTCACCTCTTTGCCGGAGATCGGAACGATGCAGCCTAGCTCCGAGTGTCGAATCCTGCCGGGATTAACCTTGGGAAGCCAAGGGTGGCGATGAGCCGAGTAGTTGTTTGACAGAGATGTGTATTCTAGTCTAACTAAGGGATAAATATTTATAGTCCGAAGACTTGCCTTCCAAGTATTCTATCTTAACTGATTCTAGATAATCTATATCTTCTCTTCATCGGCTCCTTCCTATCTGACCAGTGTTGTAATGAGCAGACTTTTTTTTACTATCTTTGACCAGACTCTTCTTGACTTTCGTTGATCGTACGACATCTTTGGTGGGCTCTGAGTTTTACCAAATATTGGCGTCAACTAGAGGCAAGGGCCAGACTAGCACCAACATGGTGTAGAAGTCCTTGAATAGCAAGAGCAAAGTGAAAAATAAGCCTACCAATGTTATAAAGAAGAAGAAAAATAAAGTCAAGTTGAATTGCTTCACTTGCGGTGAACTGAGACATTTCTCCAAAGATTATCCAGATCGTGCATACTACAAAGGGCAAAGGCAAATAATATCGACATGGTGATCATGGACAATACTAAGGATGGGTACCATAATCTACCTATTGTTCTTTTAGTATTTCAAACTACCAGCTGGTGATTTGATATTGTTGGACCGGAAACGGCGACCAGAGGGGGGGTGAATGGGAGCTTTTAAAATTTCTGGCTAAAAACTTAGCCTTCGGTTCTGTTCTGTCTTCTGCGGAACAGGCTTCGAACACAACCTTGGGAGGTCTGGTTCGGAGGTACTTCGACAGCTCCGAACACAGGCTTCGCAGGAGCAAAAGTTCGAAGCCAAGAAGACTTCGCTCCACTAACAACCCTCGAAAATCTACTCTGCTAAGTCAGTGCAGGCTCCGCACACGAGGTGCTTCGAGCAGGCTTCGCACTTCACCCTTCGCAAGAGTGGACAGCCCTCTGAGGACTTCGACCAAGTACTTGGCGACAGCAACGGGTGCTGGGCTTCGCACCCGAAGGTCTACACGCACACGCAAATGGACTATGCTAAGGGCTTCGACACAAGAAGCACTACGGGAACAGAACAGGGCTTCGCTAGTAAGCAGCGAGGTCTTGCCTCGTGTTACACAGAGCGACAGCACACTGTAAAACACACTTCGCGATAAAAACACCCTTCGCCAAAACAAGCTTCGGTGCACAAGACTAGCGAGGTATGCAATACGAGCTCAAGCAAAAACACACAGAAGCAGGGCTTCGCCGCTTGAACAAGGAACACAAAATAAATTGAACTCTGGATGAAAACCAGCGAGGTATGTGTACAGGAGCTCAACAGTAAATGCTCAAAGTGTTAAATGTTACCTACCGAGCCCCCATATTTATAGCCCACGGCTTCATCCTAAGGAAGTGACTACTTTACCCCCTAGGGTTTACAACAGATTTGTCTCTACAGAACTAAGGGGTACAAAAGGTAGTCCACCTTTATTTTGGAGGCTTCTCTGTCAGCTGCAGAGGGGACAGTGTCAGCCTTTTTCAGAACAGACAGTGTCAGCCTTTACAGAGTTGACTTCTGGAACCTCCCTTCGCACGCGAGGGGTGCGGAAGCTTCGGCGAGAAGCCTGCAGCCTGTTGGCCTTCGCTCCGCCGAAGAAGACCTTCGATACAGTGACGGTTTTGAGCCGAAGCCGTCAAAGCCCTTGGGCCTTCGCACCACCACCTCCGGAGTGGATCACCACGGCTTCGCAGCTACTCCGAGCTCGAACACCGTCCGTCCGTGTACCGAAGCCATGCATGGCCGAAGCACCTCAAGTCATCCTCACTCCGGAGCTAGCCCCGCTCCGAAGTCCTTCACACTCCGAAGCCCCATCTTCGGAGTACCACCCTTCGAAGTCCCTCCTTCGTCCAAGGCCTCCGCATGAAGCATTCCATGAGCACTTCGTCGCAGTGTCTCACTCCGAGCACACTCCTCGACGAGCCTCACCCGGACCATGCCTTCGATGCGCCTCGACTTCTGAGACCTTCGTCGGGCCACCTTCGAGTGTCTCCCTCCGGAGCACACTTCGAACACCTTGCCTCCGCAGAGGACTTGTTCCACCAACTCCGAAGTCACTCCATTCGGAGTACCTTCGAAGTGCCTCACCTCCGAGGACTTTGTCTCGGAGTACCTTCAGCCGGAGCTACACTCCGCACTCTCTGCCTTCACCTGGCACGCCTCGACCCGAGGACCGACCCGGACCACCTTCGCAGCCACCGTGACGGAGCTCCCCGCTCCCTTGGCATCAAACCACCCGCTTGACCCAAGTTCACCTGGCTCGAACCCTGTCCGTCGCCTCCGAAGTCCCTGCGCACCACAGACAAACAGACAAGTGTATCCAGTACTCCGGAGACCTCTCCGGGTTAGCAACCTCCGGCACACACTCCGGTGTACCGCCCAAAGTACCGAAGCCATCGGTACGAACCCAGTCATCGCGTACTGTCGGACCCCTCCGACAGGTACACTCCGCTGCACAGCTGCAGCAAGCAAACACCGAACACACTCCGGTGACACACCTCCGAACACCCTTCGGAGGTACCACCTCCGAAGCCCCTCCGGAGGTACCCTTCGAACAGAGGGTAAATAATCCTGTCAATCACTCATCACATACACCGAAACCACCCTTGGTTTCTCAATCTCCCCCTTGATGAGTGCATTGACAACCAAATTGAAGTTCAAGAAAATGTAAAAATTTTCAGCACACAAGTGACCATAAAAACTCAGAAAAGAGCCAAGGCATGTCACTTGATGAAAGAAATTTTCTCCCCTTTGTAAAAGAGTAAAAGCCCCTTCGGCAAAACTCCCTTTGGATAAAAAACTCCCCTGAGTTGAGCAAATGTTTCTCCCCTTTATGTCAAAAATCTCTCCCCCTTAGAAATAATGCC
Source organism: Zizania palustris (assembly GCA_019279435.1). NCBI lineage: Eukaryota > Viridiplantae > Streptophyta > Magnoliopsida > Poales > Poaceae > Zizania > Zizania palustris. Next base: position 11,498,719 of record JAAALK010000288.1, read on the forward strand.
TTCTTGCAGCAGAGAACATAGCAAAATCTCTCCCCCTTTGGCAATGCAAGCATCAAGGAGCATTCAAAAGATGCAAAGCTGCAAAATGAATAGAATTGCAAAGACATATAATGCAAAAATATGCCAAAATTAACACAAATGATCATGTGCTCAGCTCAATTTAACAATCTGTGAAACAAGATGATGGCATGTGATTTTGTCATTTTGAAGTAAAAGCATCACCACTTAATCACAGTAGCTAGACATGTGAAGGCAAGGACTGCGCACAGCTAACAATTTCTACATGAGACAGGCAAGTCTTGTTCAAAAGGAGCTGAGAAAGCAACTTTGATGATCAAATAAATTTGTTGTTCTTTTTCTTAATGCCAGGGGTTATTGTTTGTCCACCTTATACTGTCCAGCAGTCTAGAATAGAGTAGTGCGACAAACAAACCCTCCTGGATCTTTTCATTTAAACCAGGCAAATCATGGATTTTTTATTTTGATTTTGATGAATTAAATATTTTGATGAGGATCCATGAATAAAGAACACATTTTTCAAGTTGCATATTTTAGCATCCAAGGAACAGTGTCTTGCTGTCAAGTAGATAAAAGATAGCTAAAAGCAGTCCAGTCTAAACAAGCTAGATACACGATTATGTGGTGAGCAAGTTTTGATTTTAGAAAATAAAACATCATGCATAATCAATGTTCCAGACATATTTCAAAGAGCTGAGCTGTCATGATTTCTTTGAATTAAAAGCAGGCATATAATAGCAAAATATGTAAGTGCAATTCCATACATAATGAGCATATGCAAGTCAGTTAAAATCAGCTCCCCCTCACAAAATGCCGTAAGGGTGACAAATGCCAAGTTCCCCACGCAAGTAAGCAAACCGAGAAGCATCGAGGGGTTTTGTAAAATATCGGCAAGCTGGTGTTGGGTATCAACATATTGAAGTTCAATATCACCCTTCTCATTGTGATCTCTGAGAAAATGATACCGTACATCAATGTGTTTGGTTCTGGAGTGCTGAACCGGGTTGTTTGCAATACAAATAGCACTAGTGTTATCACAGAAAGTGGAACACTCTTATAATCTAACCCGAAATCCCGCAAAGTGGAAACCATCCATAAAATCTGAGAGCAACAGCTAGCTGCAGCAACATATTCGGCTTCCGCCGTCGATTGTGCAACACTAGACTGTTTGCGGGAAGACCAGCAAACCCAGAGACGTACCCAGAAAATGACAAGTACCAGAGGTACTTTTCCTATCAATTCTACACCCAGCAAAATCCGCATCTGAATAACCTCTAAGACATAAAGATGAAGATGATGAGTACCATATGCAAATTCAAGGGTGTGTTTGAGATACCTTAGGATGCGCTTAACCGCTTGGCGTGGCGAAGCTCGTGGTGAAGCCTGAAAACGAGCGCACAGACACACAGCGAAGTGTATGTCCGGCCTCGTGGCAGTCAAGTAGAGGAGGGAGCCAATCATACTCCGGAACTCCTTCTGATCTACGGCTCTCCATCTTCGTCAGGGTCCAATGCTACAGATGTAGCCATTGGAGTGGCGAGGGGCTTCGCATCGGACATGTCGAATTTCTTGAGCAGGTCCTTGGTGTACTTTGTCTGGTGGACAAAAGTACCTGTTTGCTT
>JAAALK010000288.1:11501358-11641061 GCA_019279435.1 Zizania palustris
AAGCGGGGTCAGCTTTGGGGTTGATGTCGAGGATAGTAGGGGTTCATCCTCGAATTCTCCGGGATCTTCTTCTTCGAATAAGGTCTGTTCCATGTCGTGTTCATTTGCCTGTTCAAAAGCAGAACTAACAAAGGGGGTTGATTCATCAAAAGTCACATCACATGACTCGATGACAGTGTTAGTCTCTAAATTATAAACACGATAAGAATGACCATGTGTTGTATAACCCAAAAAGATCCCGTCAGAAGATCGCGACTCAAATTTATCCAAGTTACCACGTTTTAGGATAAAGCAGCAACAGCCAAAAACTCGAAGATGAGTAACCTTGGGCTGTCTCCCAAAACGCAGCTCATAAGAAGTCAAATTTAAAATTGAGCGCAAGAAAATACGGTTTGAGATGTAACATGCAGTGTTCATGGCCTCAGCCCAGAATTTTCTAGGAGTCCTATGCTCATCAAGCGTCGTCCTAGCCATCTCAACCAAAGTGCGGTTCTTTCTCTCAACAACACCGTTCTGTTGAGGAACCCGCGGAGCATAGAATTGATGTTCTATGCCATGCTCCATGCAAAAGTCAACAAAGAGACTATTTTTGAACTCAGTGCCATTATCACTTCGAATGAATTTCAATGCACCAGGGAGTTCAATAAAAAGTCTCAAAGCCAAGCTCCGAAAGTGAGAAAACACTTCATCCTTGCTGGCAAGAAAGAAGACCCAAGAGTAGCGAGAGAAATCGTCGACAATAACTAATACTTACCACTTGCCGCCTAAAGAACTAACCCGAGAGGGACCTACAGTGTCCATATGGAGAAGTTCTCCGGGTTGTTCAGTCATCACTGTGGTGACTGGCGAATGCGAAGCGGCAATCATTTTTCCATATCGACAAGGAGCGCAAACTAAATTGTTCTCAAACTTGAGCTTGGGCAATCCTCGGATCAGACCTAGGGCGCTCAGACGAGCGAGCAACTCAAAGCTCATATGCCCTAGTCTCCTATGCCACTTCCAAAGCTCAGAAGTCGAGTGTGCAACAAGGCAGTGAGAAGATCCAGAAGATTCAGAAAAATCAGCTCCAAAAACTCTCCCAACTCTAAAGATCTTACACACCACAACGCCATCAGAATTGAGCACTTGCGAAGTATCGCGATGAAATCGCACTTCGAAGCCCTCATCAAGCAACTGAGATACAGACAGCAAATTGTATCCCAGGTTCTCAACCAAAGCAACATCTTTGAGAGTGAAATTCGAGTTAATTCTTACCACACCTTTACCTTTCACTCTACTCCTTCGATTGTTTCCGAAGGTTATATGTTCCCTTTGCTTGGTTGTGGTGAGGCTAGAGAACCATGCTGCATCTCCGGTCATGTGGCGCGAACAACCGGAGTCCATGATCCACGTGCCCTCCAAGCCTCGATCTGTCGCCTACACATGATAAGAAAATCTCGATCGCTCAGTGCTGGGGTGAGTGAAAAAATGACGAGGCATCCAGCACTGAGTGACACGAGTAGTAGGCGCAGCAAAAGTAGACGGTCTACGCACAGGAAAATCGAAATGATGCAAAGTGCGAGGTCTACCTACATGCTGTGATCGAACAACATGTCGAGGTCTCCTACTCTAACGAGGTACAAAGCTACTCGCCCGAGGTCTACCACCATATGGAACATGGTGAGCACCTCGAGGAGCAAAACCTCTCCGAGAAGCACGAGGAGCCTCAAAGCAGGACGATAGTAAAACTCAGACTCATGCATACCTAAAGATGGGTAATGCATGTCTTGGTAACTCATCGCCTGAGAGCGTCGCTCATCCTTGATGCGACGAAAACAAAACCCAACCAAATGACCCGCCCGCTGACAGTAGGAACAGTGGAAAACTCTCCTCGGGGCACTCTCATGGGTCACATGAGCAACTCTCACAGGCTCCTTGGGTTTCTTCTGAGTGGTTTTCTTGGGAGAGATTTTCTTGGCAGGAGGTGTGGTTTTCTTTGGTGGTCGGGTAGGCTTTTGGCTGATGGGGTGTCTAACAGAGCTCTCTCTTTCTCTAAGGTAGTGGGAGAGGTAAAAACAGTTTTGGTCTTACTGTCTGAAGGAATCATCTCAAAACCCAAACCTAGAGCTACCCCTGCTCTGTCAGCACACAACTTGGTCTTGGCCAAGAGCAAATCCATCCTACCCTTTCCCTCAGTGCATTTATTAACCACGGAAAGAAGGTATTCATTTTCTGACATGAGGTTTTCAGCTCGCTCTCTAACAATGCCTAGCTAGTCCTTAAGGGTGATGCAAGTGTCACACACAAGCTGCACATCCTTAGAACTACCGGCCCTCTCCAGTCTAGCCTCCAAATCATGAACATGTTTATCACGTAAATTAATGCTCTCGCGTAATAAAGAACAGTTCATGCAATCAATAACATCATGAGGTCTAGAATCCACCTCCAAAAGCTGCTTCTGTGCAGTCTCAAGCTCAGATAGAGTTTGAGCATGAACAGAACGCAACTGAGCAAGCTCACCCATGACAGTGGTACAAGAATCACATTCAGCATCATTAACTTTAGACTTAAGCATGGCATATTCAGTAGAAACAGATTCTAGCCTAAGTCTAAGGTCTTTTCTTTCTCTAGCGGCTTGCACAAGTAATCTATCCTGACCAAGAACTACTTCATTCAGCTCATCTAATTTAATCAATAGCTGGTCAGATGATAGAGTTACCTCAGATGAGTCAAGCTCATCACCGCTGTGATCGCTGTCGGCCATGAAGCAAAGGCCGGTGAAGTCTCGTCCTTTCTTGTCCTTCTTGTCCTCCTTCTTTGGGGACTCCTTCTCCTCAGAGCTCGACTCCTCAGTTGAGGAAGTGTCGATGTCGCTGAGAGCAGCAACAAATGCTCTGGAAGCGGCTTTGGCTACTCTCTTAGCCTTGGAATTGGCATTATACTGATCTTTTTCAGTTTGAGTGGTGCGAGTATCAGGGATGGAGTATTGTGAGTCCACAATCTCCCAAATTGCATTTCCTTGGCTTAACAAGTAAGCCTCCATGCGCACCTTCCAGTATGCAAAATCAGTCCCATCGAACAGAGGAATTTTACTACCTCTATCCATGTCGCCAACAGATCACAAAACCGGTTAAGGTCAACTGGTGATCTTAACCCGCTCTGATACCAATTGTTGGACCGGAAACGGCGACCAGAGAGGGGGTGAATGGGAGCTTTTAAAAATTCAGGCTAAAAACAAGCCTTCGGTTTGGTTCTGTCTTCTGCGGAACAGGCTTCGAACACAACCTTCGAAGGTATGGTTCGGAGGTGCTTCGACAGCTCCGAACACAGGCTTCGCAGGAGCAAAAGTTCGAAGCCAAGAAGACTTTGCTCTATTTACAACCCTCGAAAATCTACTCTGCTAAGTCAGTGCAGGCTCCGCACACAGGGTGCTTCGAGCAGGCTTCGCACTTCACCCTTCGCAAGAGTGGACACCCTACTGGAGACTTCGACCGAGTACTTGGCAGCAACAACTGGTGCTGGGCTTCGTACACGAAGGTCTACACGCACACAAATGGACTTCGCTACGGGCTTCAACACAAGAAGCAAAACGGGCTTCGATCAGGGCTTCGCTAGTAATTTGTGAGGTCTGGCCTCAAGTTACACAGAGCGAACACACGCTAAAAAACACACTTCGCACAGAAACAACCTTCGCCTAGACAGGCTTCGATGCACTACAACTAGCGAGGTATGTAACGCGAGCTCAAGCAAAAAGCACAAAGAAGCAGGGCTTCGCCGCTTGAACAAGGAACACAAAAATATTTGAACTCTAGAAGAATACAGCGAGGTATGTGGCTACAGGAGCTAAACAGTAAATGCTCAAAGTGTTAAATGTTACCTACCGAGCCCCCATATTTATAGCCCACAGTTCACCCAAAGGAATTGACTACTTTACCCCTAGGGTTTACATTGGTTTTGTCCCTACAGAACTGAGGGGTACAAAAGGTAATCCAACTTTATTCTGGAGGCTTCTCTGTCAGCTTTGCAGAGGGGACAGCGTCAGCTTTTTGCAGAGCAGACAGTGTCAGCCTTTGCAGTATTTGACCTTCTGGAGCCTCCCTTCGCACGCGAGGGTGCGGTAGCTTCGGCGAGAAGCCTTGAGCCTGGTGGCCTTCGCTTCGCCGAGGATAGCCTCCGATACAGTGACGGTTTTGAGCCGAAGCCGTCAAAGCCCTTGGGCCTTCGCACCAACACCTTCGGAGTGGACCACCACGGCTTCGCAGCTACTCCCAGCTCGAACTCCGTCAGTCCGTGTACCGAAGCCATGCAGGCCAAAGTACCACAAGACAACCTCGCTCCGGAGCTAGCCTTGCTCCGAACCCTTCCTCCCTCCGAAGCCCCACCTTCGGAGTACCACCCTTCGAAGTCCTTCCTTCGTCCAAGGCCTCCGCATGAAGCATTCCATGAGCCCTTCGTCGCAGTGTCTCTCCCCGAGCACACTCCTCGACGAGCCTCACCCGGACCATGCCTTCGATGCACCTTGACTTCTGAGACCTTCGTCGGGTACCTTCGAATGTCTCCCTCCGGAGCACACTTCGAACTCCTTGCGTCCGCAGAGGACTTGATCCGCCAAACTCCGAAGTCACTCCATTCGGAGTACCTTCGAAGTGCCTCACCTCCGAGGACTTTGTCTCGGAGTACCTTCATCCGGAGCCACACTCCGCACACTCTGCCTTCACTTGGCACACCTCGACCCGAGGACCGACCCGGACCCCCTTCGCAGCCACCGTGATGGAGCTCCCCGCTCCCCTGGCATCAAGCCCCCCGCTTGACCCAGGTTCACCTGCTGCGAACCTGTCCGTCGCCTTCGAAGTCCCTGCGCACCACAGACAAACAGACAAGTGTTTCCAGTACTCCGGAGACCTCTCCAGGTTAGCAACCTCCGGCACACACTCCGGTGTACCGCCCAAATTACCGAACCCTTCGGTACTCCGCTGCAACAGCTGCAGCAACCAAACCACCGAACACCCTTCGGTGAGACCACCTCCGAATACCCTTCGGAGGTACACCCTCCGAAACCTTCGGAGGTCCAACCTCCGAACACCCTTCGAAGGTACCCTTCGAACCAGAGGATAAAAACCCGTCAATCACTCATCACAAACACCGAAACCAACCCTTGGTTTCTCAATTCGGCTTCAACGCGGCAGCAAAACCACTAACAGAGAAATGCCTAATATTAGGTTTTTGGATTGTTAGGAATTTAGGAATTTTCATGTTAAATTTAATCCATAAATAGCATGCGATTATTATGACGACATAAATAGCAGTAGCTTGAAACATATTTATCATCAAACACATGACGATATAGTTAAAGAAATAGAACGTAAAAGTTGCTAGGATGTACCCAGCGGAGGGACCCATGCTCAAAGCACCGGTTTCTCCATTCACGTTAGTCGTCATAACGTGTTGCTTGATGTAGTCGATCGGGGCTTGATGCAGGACGTTGTTCGTAGTGCAGTCCCACGAACGGGCACCGGGAAGAAGACGATGGCGTGCGCAGCAACCGCGACCACCAGGATGGAGTGAGCAGTCGTGAAGACGCTCCCCAAAAACCTGATCGCCCGCACACCCGGCAGGTGTCTCGATCACGGGCGTGGCTTCGGAGGCCTACTCTCCTAACTCTCTGTGCGCGCAGACGGTTGGGACGAGGCTGGTTTGAGGCAACAACGCGAGGAAGAAGAGAAAGAAAGTTCTGTCCAGCTACTGCCCCCTTTATATAGCTCTCATGCAGAGGAAGACGGAAAGCCAACAGTCACCGCAATTAAGCTCGCTCATGAAGAGGAAGACGAAAGGCCAACGGTCATCTCTCATGAATAGGGAGACAGAAGTCCAACGGTCATCTCTCATGAATAGGGAGACGGAAGGCCAACGGTCTTCGCAGTTAAGCTCTCTCATGAATGGGGAGACGGAAAGCCAACGGTTATCTCTCATGAATAGGGAGACGGAAGGCCAACGGTCTCCACAATTAAGCTCTCTCATGAATGGGGAGACGGAAGGCCAATGGTCTCCGCAATTAAGCTCTCTCATGAATAGGGAGATGGAAGGCCAACGGTCTTCGCAGTATTTTAGGGTGGCGCGACACAGTGGCAAAACATAGTTCCATTACCGTCGCCGCGCACGCCCTTAGCCTGTCTCAACTTCTCAATAGACACACAATCATTCCATCTATTTAAGTTGAGCAAAAGACATGTGAACATTCAATATGGGACTAAAAGTTTTAGTGCACCGTAGCATTATTGTAGGCCTTTGCGTTTAACATGTTATTGAATACATCAAAATGGGACAAGCCCATGTATATCCAACAGCTAGGGCTGAAAACATAAGAGCAGTTTGAGACGTGGCATGTCCCACATTTGTCGTTGACCACTACTATGGCAAGCATAGAGGAATAAGTCAAATGAGGATGGATCATAAAAAAATGACCATACATTCTCAAGATGTATTTCTTGATTATGATGTCATGCTTGGACTGATATATATAAGACTATTTGTATCAATGAATATAGGTTAAAAATATATAATCACTTCTTGAAAGTGATAAATTATTAAATTTCTCGGATGATTAGATGCCAGGGATGATTGGATGCCAGGGATGATTGGATGCCAGGAGAGAAGAGAAAACCTTGCTGAGTGCAGATTGCCTTTTGGAAGGCATGGGTGCCAGGAGGAGAGAGGATGTGGTCAAGTATAGTGTGGATCAAGCCGCTATGGTCGACACCCTATCATGGTCCTCGACAATGTTAACATGATGTCGACGTTGAGCTACTGCCAAGCTATGGTAACACCACATAGATGCGACGAGCTCATGCTAGATCTAATAAACCCATGTCTGCAGACCCGGTGGAGGACGAAAGACCGGCTATTAGCTACGGACTGGAAGGAAAAGGGCGACGCTGGCATGGACAGGGGAGGTAACGGTGGTGCCGGCCACACACGAACGAGGGAGGAAAAAGGCGATGACAATGTATCAGAAACTCAATTAGTCGTGACGACCAAAAACCATCAGGACAAACAAGATCCATGTCAGGAAAATTCCATCAAAGTTGGCTGGTCGCGAAAAATAAATGTCTGTCAGCCATCCGACATATGTAATAATTTTCGTGATGGTAATTGCACTGTTTGTGATAACCGTGTAAGGATTTTGCACTATTTTTCTTGACATGTTTCTGTTGGAAATTTTGATCTCGGGCAACCAAAATTCATGGGATTAATTAGCCCTAATCCCGCACCACCTTAATTACCTTCTTAATCATGCAATTATTTCCTAATTATATGATTTATTTCCTAATAACCAAGCGACATGATCGGAGGCGTTTCCAAATTGATTGGAACCTGTCCTCATGTTCTTCAGCGCAGATTAAAAGGGGGTTCGACCTGTGCAGGCGAGGACGCTCACTTGCACAGTTTGTTCACTCCCGAAAAACCCATACAACGACATCCTAGTCGACCACCGGCAACCACTACAACCTACTCCATCAACATCGACGGCCAACTACAACGAACTAATGGCGAATGCATCATCTGATCAGTTCATCTCATTCCGCATTAGAACAAGTGATCATATTTAGGCTAAGTATAAGCATCAGTAATTTTAACATTTGGTAACAGAGCATTACTTAGCCTACATGTTTCCATCATTTTGGATCTATCATTAAAAAAATGGTGCGGGATTAACACCGATAACCCATCTAGTTCCCGATAGTATTTTTGTTCTCGATAGAAATTAGGAGGGGATTTTTGGCGAAAATAGATCAAAAACCTCCAAAACCCTTCCTAAATCAGTGCTCCCAATGCCCTTAAAACCCGAAAATAAAAGCTAAATTTAAGAACCCTAGTTCATAAGAAATCACCGATTCAGAATAATAAACTTACCGATTCGGGTCCTATTCCATCAGATCTGTGTGTGGCTTGATTTCTCTGTCGCGTACATCTGATGAGTCTCTGCTACTATGGTAATCGGACTAGGTTCGTGCGGCATGAGTTCGCCGTACTGACCCGATGCGATGCAGTCGTGGAGTGGTTCTTCCGCTCTGCCGCTGTTGTCGTGGGCTTCATCGGATAAAGCATGGCTGCTCGATGCGCTGCTTCTCTGCTATGATGCCTCACCGCCGCCGCATGAGGAAGGAGAACAGGAGACGAGAGTAAAGAACTAGGTTTTGTGTCTCTCACAAGCATAACGCCCACGCACAGTAGTATGTGCTTTGAGGCCGACTGCACATGTTTTCTGTTTGGGCTGCACGTGTTTTGGGGCTGTAATGTTTTGGGTTGCAATGCTTTTGGGCTGCTTCTACATTAACATGAATTGTAAAGCTTGATTAATAAAACAACAATAATTTTATTTTAACGCCATGTTGTTTGTCATTGTTTCTTGCTATTTGGGCTGTGCGTTACATGCATATGTGAGTTTATACATTTATTTCCTTCATGATTTAACTTCATGTTTGCAGTAATATTTTATACTGTTTAAGGTTAAAAAATGAATAATGAATCTGCTTTTGCATTTAAATTATTTCTGACTAAATGGAACCAATGGGAAATTTAGTCAGAATATTTCATGGAATTTGAAATTATTTACTGACCAACGTTGTTTATAATTTCAAGTATATTTATGCCAGTAATATTTCCTTTATCATTTCTTCCCAACGGTGATTTGATTTAGGATTTTAATTCTGTTATTATTTAAATTTCATTTTGTTTTCTGCCCAACTGTGATACAAAATTAAATTTTATTATTTTGTCATTAGTACATATTTAATCAGACCTATGTACATGCCATTTTTATTTTCTAATGTTGTTTTTTTATTATTTTTAGCAATTAACAACATTGCTGCTCAGCTGAATAGCATTGAGCCATTGAATGGCACTAACTTCCCATCATGGAAGGACAAGATACTTGTTGACACGAAAACATGCCCCCGAACTTGGGTTAGTTCGACGATCCAAAAGCGCGTAGATACTTAGGAATGAGCCTAAGCGTAACACAATACTAACGTCGCGCTCCAACCCACTAGCTTCTCCACACTGTGCTAAGAACTAGCTAACATGCTCTAGTGTGGTTTTGTTACCCTCACCGTCGAACTTGGTGAATTCAAGGACTCTATAGCCACGAGGGTATGGTATGGTGTCGAAATGATCGGGGCACGACTTTCGGTAAACCCTAACCCGATCCCTAGGCGCGAAGCCGATGCACTCCCTAAACAGTGCGTGGATCCGCTCCTCAATGTTGTCTTGGCCTCCTACCTGTGTGCGTCTCTCATGCGGGGGTGCGCCACGTGGCGGTATGTCAGCGTATCGGCCGCGGGGGTGCGTCACGTGACGGTATGTCAGCGTATCGGTCGCGGGGGTCTTCCTCACGTGCTGGCTTAGGTTATACATGTGGTGCGGGCAGTGCGGGAAAAGCTGGTGTAGGTCTAGATGGCATGCAGTAAACAGGGTTAGCTTGGCCATGAACATAGTGGCTTGTCTCGGCTGTATATGTTGAGGTTGGAGACGTGATTGTCTTGCCAGTACTGCCGTCGGTTCAGCTATAGATGCGATTTACCGAGGGTACACTAGCGATTGGAGATGGAGGAATGGCCTCGGTAAAGCCGAACCTTCTAAGAGTCGCCTCTACCTAAGAGATAACTGCCAAATCTAAACGGTTGGCTAGCGAAGCACTAACAACTTGATCTACTGATGCGGCTATTTTTTGCTCAATCCCTAAAGAAGATAAAGGAGGTGATATTGGTGTTACCTGAGTCCGAGCAAGGTCGGGGATGTTGACGTAGCGCTTGATGAAGCCCACACGTGTCTTGATGTAGCTCCCAAGCATTAAGTCTTGTCGCGCTTTCATTTTTGCCTCGATCTCTGCTCGGTCTTCTTCGGGGATATCTTCAAGGGTAGGCGTCATGATGTTGCGGTTGTCGATCTTTGTGCCCCGCATGGGATCCATCGATGATGTAGACATAGTAGTCGTCATAGACGTACTCGCGGACGATGTAGATGTACTTGTCATGTTGGCGTAGCCTTCCCCAGTGGAGTCGCCAAAAAGTGTGTTGACACGGAAACGTGCTCCCGCACTTGGGTCAGTTCGATGATCCAAAAGCATGTGGATACTTAGGAACGAGCCTAAGCGTAACACAACACTGACGTCGTGTTCCGACTACCCTCAACAGTGGCAATGTGGTGGAGTTGCCATGTAATCAGATCACAAGTAAATAATTCAATTAGCCAAAAAGAAATATATAAATAAAGTAAACCAGTCAGCTGAACGGAGCCTAACTAGTTCGAAGTGTATCGTGCAGAGTGATCACCGAAGGGGTCCTTCGGCATCTGGTTCGAAGGGTGCACCGAAGGTAGTCTTCATCGTTCGGATCGATCTAGCCGAAGACAGGCTCCGAACAGATATCTGATGCAAAATCACCTATGAACGACAGGGTTCAGTGCGAAGTCTCTAACACGACAAGAATCTAACGCAACGCGCTGGCGTGACTTCGTTTGATGCTGAGTGTTGGTGTGACAAAGCCTGATGAGAAGCGTCTTGACGTGACCCCAACGCGAAGCAGCCCCAATGTGGAGTGGCTTCGGTGTGCGGGATTTGACCAGACCGACAATAGCGTGATGGATCTGGCACGGGCGGGCGAAGCAGGGTTTCACCGAAGGGTGCTCTAGCAGCCTCCGAAACTAGTTTCCTAGCTCCGAAAACCCTCGGCGAAGGGGCTCCGACCATGAAACCTGCAGCAGAACAGATATCAACTACCAATTTGGCCTAGAGACCAAATTTACTAAGTGTTGCAGTAGGGAAACGAAGGTAGCAATTTGTTACGTAGATTAACGGATGGTTCATAGGCGAGCCAACAAGGTGATAGCAATCTGTTACGTAGATTAACGGGTACTTCACAAGCGAAGTAACAAGGCTTACCAACGTTTGGAAGTGGCCGGCGGAGGGCTTCCAGGCAAACCCACAAAGGCAGTATAGGAAAGTAAAGGAAAATAAAGGTACGGTTCAAACTAGGGTTTGAAGTTGGCTTGTGTTGTGCGGGGTATGATGAACCGACCTCACCCCTATATTTATAGGGGCTAGTCTTCTTATCTGTAATACTAATCTGATAAGATTAGGCTTAATCAAATTTAGGGATAAAACAACCAGAATCAGTATCAAACTCTATCTCCGAAGCTAGCCCGAAGTGGGCCTTCGGCAGGCCTGCCGAAGCCTTCGGGCTGAAGCCATCAGGCCGCTAAAAGGCCTTTGAGGCCTCATGTCTGATGGGCCTTCGACACTACAAGGCTTCGGCCTGCACCAGGACATGTGTATTTTTGGCCCAAATTACCAAAATTGATATTTTGACAATCTTGACCATCAATGCCATTTTTTGCTATCAATAATACTCATTATGCTTAGAGTACTTGATTATGACTTAGCATTGAGGGAGGATGCTCCCATTGCACCTGTTGTTGAGAATGAAAATTATGTTGAACTTAAGAAGGTGTATGATGCTAAGTCTGAGGCTTGGGAGAAGGCCAATAGAATGTCACTCATGATAATAAAAATAGCATCTCAGTTAGAATCAAGGGAGGAATCCCTAATTCTAAAAATGCTAAAATTTATCCGGCTAATGTTGAGGAGAATTTTAAAGGTTCTTCTAAGACTTATACCAGCACTTTGATCATTGAGATGCAGACATCCCGCTATGATGGTAAGAGTGGGGTAAGAGAGCATATCATGAGGTTGACTGACATGGCTGCTAGACTTAAGAACATGGACATGACCATTTCTGATGGTTTTTTAGTCCATTTCATAATGAGCTCCCTACCTAGTGAGTATGGACCATTCAAGATAAACTATAACACTCAAAAGGAGAAGTGGTCTATATCTGAGCTCATTAGCCATTCAATTGAGGAGGAAGAAAGGCAGAAGGCTGAGAGGCAGAAGGAGCATGCTCATCTTGTCAGCAATGGCAAGAGGAAGCATTAGGGGGAGAGTAGCAACTCTCAACCTAAGAAAAAGCATCACAAAAATGGAGGAACTAAACCTTCTACCTATGTTGCTCCTGCTGCCCCTAAGCCATTTCTGTGCAAGTTTTGCAAGAAAGCAGGTCATGCACAAAAGGATTGTGCAGGCTTTAAGCAGTGGCTAGCAAAGAAGGGTAATAATATTATTTCTTATGTTGATGAGTCATTTTATACTGAATTTACCCACAATACTTGGTGGATTGACTCAGGTGCTACTATACATGTCACTAATTCTTTATAGGGATTGTGTTCCGTGAGAACCCTGTAGGACCGAAAGTAGCGACCAGAGGGGGGGGTGAATGGGTGCCTAAAAAATTCTTTCGAATCAATGGCCTGCTCCCAATACCCAACGCACCTCACCAGACTTACAAGGGAAAAGTAATCAGATCAACAAATCCTAAAGTATCTAGCCTTTAAACGACCGATGTCCTAGACAAAGAAACACTAACACAGTGCTTAAAGGCAGATTAATAAGGCATTTAAAACATGGGAAGTTCAAGTTTCATAGAAATAGATCATCACAGAGTTTTAACAGGTGTGCACGTAAAAAGAGAGATCTCACTGTTCAAGATTTGTCTCCTGTTTGGTACTTGACGAAGCCTGTTCGAGGTGATCGTGTGAAGCCTGAAGTTGTCGAAGCCCGTGCAGTACAGTTCAGTGAAGTGTGTAGCTACCAAAGCCTTCTTCGCAAATTACTGTACCGAAGCTAAAAACTAGACTCCGAAACACAGCCTTCGAAACCTTCGAAGCCTGCTGAGCTGCAGACTTTGAAGTAACACACTTTGAAAATACAGCAGCCAAATGAAAAACTTCAAATACTGAGAGACTCCGAAATACAGGACTTCGGTTCGAAGGTTGACTTCGCAAAGAAGAGCTGTAAGCTCTAAAGCTTTTTCCTGAGAGCTGTTGTCCCAAAACACAGCCTCCGAAGTCAGCAGTAAACATTCGAAGCTAGTCGATCGAAGCCTGTAGATTGTGCAAGGTGTAAAAGTGCAGACTTCGCAGCATATAAAGCTGAGACAGAACAGAACCGAACAGCAGCGAAGCTTCGAATGGTCTGGCTAACTCCGAAGACTGAGCAAAAAGTCACGCAAACTTCGAATCGGGTACCTCAGAAAAAATCAAAGTTGCTAACACACGGTTTGAAGTCCCTGGCATCAGAAATTTTCTACTCACGCAAGGGTCCAGAGAAAACCTTGCGGAGTACCTTCGCTTGCCAGGTTTCAACAGCACGGACCACGCCTTACGAAGTGGGACCCATACAAACACATTGGCCAGTGAGAAAAATAATCTACCCAACCAGAGCTAAAACCAGGGTACTCAAGTGCTGCAGACCCTATGAGAAGAAAAAAACAAGCTAGCACACAACCTAACGCATAGAACCTATGTGTAGAAAAAATAAAACTTCTGTCAGCCTATGCAGGGAACAACAGCAAGCGTAGGCAATAGAAAAATCTCACTGCTGTACTTCAACTATCAGTAATAACCAGAGCAAAAACCGTGCAGAACAAATGATTTTTAAATGGAAAAAATTTATGCTCAGCTGCTGCTGTCAGATGGCGTGCAATGGAAGCTGTACAGTGCGTGAAGCTCCATAGTCAGCAGATGCAGAAGATATGAAATAGTACTAACATCCCTAGGCTTCTGCATGCTGCACAGTAGAGATGCTGCTACAGGAGTCTAGAACTAGCCTACAGGTTAGCCTGCGCCACAACACAACTAGCTCCAAAATAAACACGCAAAGCCAGAAATAAAATCCCTGAAGAAACGCTGCGCCTAGCCAGAGGGATTATCAAGGCTACAAGGCAGAAAAATCCACGACAGCGAAACCAGAACTGAAGAACAAACTTAACACACAAATCAAGGTGATCAAAAACCTGAGAGACAAAACACAGTTTTTGATTTGCTTGTGATGAACAGGAACAACATGCGCAAGAACTGATGGTGACGGAGAGGGACAAAGCACCAGGGAATGAACACAAAAAGTGACCCAAACTTTTAGTGAGATTAAACTGGATTTCAGAATCGGTAACCCCTAGGGATTAGGGCCCTATTTATAGGCAGCCCAATAGCCTAGGAAAATACTAAAAGACCCTTAGGGTTTTTACAGACGCTGAAATAAAATGGAAAAACCAAACTGCCCTTAGGATATTTTTTACAAACTCGACTGACTGACTGTGGGCCTAAGGACACAAAAGTAAACTCCTATTTACAGATGACTTATCCAGAAGCAGAGCTTTCGTAGCGACTATGGCTTCGCCTCTGAACAGTCTGATCCGAGATCAGCGGTCGTTAGTTTTGCGCCGAAACTAACAAAGCGTCCACCGACTTTGCACCAGGTACCCGGATTGGGCCGGCCCGATTCCGCAGCTCTCTCAGTCCGGCAATCGCTCGCCGCCCGTGTACCTGAGTCAATCCTGGTCAACAGCCCAGTGGATCCTCTGCTGCTCCTAGCCCATGTACCCGGATTGGGCCAGCCCGACTTCGCGACCCCTCTGCCCGACAATCGCTTGATGCCCGTGTACCTGAGTCACACACGGCCCAGACGCAGCAGGTCTTCTCCTCTCTTCATGTTCTTTTTGACTTCCGTTGACAATGACTCATCACATCTGGAGCCATGAGGCCCACGCTCTTCAGCATGGCTCCTCAAACCCTCAAAAGGGGGAGCGCATTCTTAGAGTGGCAAATGGAGATGAGATTGAAGTGAAGGCCATTGGAATGCTTTAACTTTCATTAGGAGGCGACTTCAATCTTCTACTTAATAATGTCTTATTCGTTCCTACTGTTAAAAGGAACTTAATTTTTGTTCAAGTTTTAGCATAAACTAGATACTCTTGTGAGTTTGATGAGAACAAGTGCATTATTAAGTTAAATAATGAGGTTATTGGTCTTGCCTTCGTGCAAGATGAACTCTATTTGCTATTGTTGGATGATTCTGTATTGAATGTTATATGTGATGATAGTAGTAAACAAAAGAAAAATGATGAGACGTCATCGAAATTATGGCTTTGTCATTTAGGCCATATTTCTAGGGGAGAATGGAACGTATCATTAAGGAAGAGATACTCCAACCCTTAGATTTTTCTGATACATCTCATTTCTTAGATTGTATTAAGGGTAAATTCACTAAGACCATAAATAAAGGAGCCACTAGGAATACAGATCTTTTAGAAATAATTCACACTGATATTTGTGGACCCTTTCCGGTGACATCAGTGGATGGTTATGATTCTTTTATCACATTCACTGATGAATTTTCCCGTTATGGTTATATTTTTCCTATTCGTGATCATTCAGAATCACTAGATAATTTAAGATTTATAAGGCTCAGGTTGAAAATCAGCATAATGTTAATATTAAAGTAGTGAGATCTTACCGCAGTGGTGAATATTATGGGAAAAATGCTCCTTATGGGCAAATACCTGGGCCATTTGCTAAATTCTTACAAGAAAATGACATTGTTGCTCAATATTCTATGCCTGGAGAACAACAATAGAATGGAGTAGCTGAGCGTCGCAATCGTACACTCATGGATATGGTACGAAGTATGCTTAGTCATTCTACTCTATCCGTGGAACTGTGGATGGAAGCACTAAAGACAGCTAGCTGCCCATATACTTAATCGGGTCCCTAGCAAAGCAGTCCCCAAGACACCTTATGAATTGTGGACTGGAAGGAAACCGACAGTAAATTACTTACGTATATGGGGTTGTCCTGCAGAAGCTAAAGTTTTTAATCCACAAATAAAGAAATTAGATCCTAAGACTATGAGTTGTCACTTTATTGGATATCCAGAATGGTCTAAAGGATATCGATTTTATTGTCCTGATTGTGTCACAAAGTTTGTGGAAACTAGACACGCTGTCTTCCTAGAGAACAATAAAATTAGTGGGAGCTCAGAAGTAAGAAAAATAGATCTTGAGGAGATTCGGGCTCATATTCCATTACCTATGATCCAAGAGAATATTTTTCCTATTCCACATGTAGTGCCTCAAACTATAGCACCAACAGTTGAAGGTTCTGAAGTTTTGCCTCCAACTCATAGTGCTGAAATTACACATTCTGTTGAGGAGTCTAATATTGAACCTCAACAACATCCCATGGCACTTGATGAACAAAATAATGAGACTCAACGGGAACATGAGGTAGCTAATGAACAAGAGCCTCGAGAGCCTGTGGTCGCCTTAAGATGGTCACAATGATAAAGAAGGTTTGCCATTCTTAATTATTATGAAACCTTTTTAGGTGAAGATGTTGGGAAGGTGGAGGATCCCACCACATTTAAGGAGGCCATAATGAGTATACATCATCCAAGTGGCTTGAAGCTATGGAAGATGAACTAAAATCCATGAGCACTAACGATGTCTAGGATCTAGTAGTAATTCCAGAAGGAGTCAAAACAATAGGTTGTAAATGGGTCTACAAAACAAAACATGACTCTAAAGGGAATATCGAAAGATTCAAGGCAAGGCTTGTGGCAAAGAGTTTTACTCAAAAAGAGGGGATTGATTATAATGATACATTTTCTCCCGTTTCGAAGAAAGACTCTTTTAGAATTGTCATGGCGTTAGTAGCTCATTATGAATTAGAGTTACATCAGATGGATGTTAAGACTGCATTTCTAAATGGTGACTTGCATGAATGTGTTTACATGGCACAACCTGAAGGCTTTGTTGTAGAAAGCAAGGAACATATGGGATGTAGGCTTAAGAAATCCATTTATGGACTTAAGCAAGCGTCAAGGCAATGATACCTTAAAATTGATGAAGTTATTAGACAATTTGGATTTAAGGAGAATGAGGTGCATAATTGTATATACTTCAAGAATAAAGGTGGAAAAATAATTATTTTAGCACTCTATGTGGATGATATCCTTTTAACTAGCAATGATAAGAATATGTTGCATGAGACTAAGGGATTTTTGTCCTCTAAATTTGATATGAAGGATCTTGGTGAAGCCTCTTATGTCTTAGGCATTGAAATACACCGAGATAGGGCTAAAGGAGTACTAGGATTATCTCAAAGGTCATACATTAACAGAGTACTTGAAAGATACAATATGAGTAAGTGCTCTACCACACCTACTCCAATAGTAAAGGGTGATAAATTTGGATTATTTCAAAACCCTAGGAATCAATTAGAAATTGATCAAATGAATATGATTCCATATGCTTCAGCTGTTGGAAGCCTAATGTACGCTCAAGTCTGTACACGTCCAGACTTAGCATTCAATATCGGGATGCTTGGCAGATTTCAATCTAATCCAAGACTAGACCACTGGAAAGGTGTAAAAAAAGTCTTACGGTATTTGCAAGGCACTAAACATTACATGCTCACATATATAAATCTGATAACCTTGAAGTTTTGGGTTATTCAAATGCTGATTTTGCGGGGTGTGTGGATACTAAGAAATCCACATCAGGCTATATCTTCACCCTTGCAGGAGGAGCTATTTCATGGAAAAGCTCTAAACAATCTCTTACTACATCATCGACAATGCAGGCAAAATTTGTGGCATGTTATGAAGCAACAAGGCAGGTTGTATGGCTGTTGACACGAAAACGTGCCCCGCACTTGGGTCAGTTCGACGATCCAAAAGTGTGTGTATACTTAGGGATAGGCATAAGCATGACACAGCACCGACGTTGCGTTCCGACTACCCTTAGTCGTAGTCAGGGGGTGGAGTCGCCAGGCAATCAGATCACACAAAATAATCCAATTAGCTGAAAGAAATATATTAAACAAAATACATCAGCAAACGGGTCAGAGCCTGTCTACTTCGAAGTATAGTGCGAAGGGGGTCGCCGAAGTATACCTTCGGTGTCTGATGTGAAGTGTCCCGCCGAAGGGTACCTTCGGCATTTGGATTGATCTGACCGAAGATGAACTCCGAACGGATCTAGATGCGACAATCACCTCCGAACAACGAGGTTTGGTGCAAAGTCTCTGATACAGTAAGATACATACTAATGACTCAGGCACAACGCGCGAACGTGACTTCGTCCGGAGCAGAGTATGAGCATGTCGAAGCTTGCCATGACGAAGTCTGCCGACGAAATCGGCTTCCCATCAATGTGATCTCTAACGTAGAGAGGCTTCAGATGGCTAGCTGAGTCCTCGGGCTTCTCAAAAATAGCATTGCAAGTGCCGAGGTTCAATTGAGTGACCTCGGCATCGTCCTATGGCAGGGCAAACTCGGCGGGCAGCGTGATGACGTTAATGTCCATCGCCTGGGGTGCAGGCCCCTCGGAGACAAGCAAGTAGTCGTCGTCGAGCATGTCATCGTCGCTCGGACTAGGAGCCGGGTTGGTCATCTCAACTGGCTTCATCCTCCATACCTGTCTTGTAGTTGGTTGAGGGCAGATTTCTTCAAAAATAGCGTCACGCTCATCCTCGGCCTTCTTCTCGCGCATCTCCTATGCCCGTAGTCGCTGCAGACGTCTCTTTTGTGATTTGGACATGCCTGGAGGTGCCCAAGATGGTTGTGGCTTGGTGCCAGGTGCCACTACCTGGTTCCTGTCAACTTTAGCCGAAGTGGTCCTGCCCACCTCGGCCTCGTGCACTCTGTATCCAGAGGGGTCTTCACTGTGGACCACGGCAGTCGGACCGACCTCGTTCGGCCGATCGGACTAGGCTCCGGCATGGGCTTCGGCCGAAGCATGAGACTTACCTCTGTCAGACTTCGGCGAAGGGGCCTTCGGGATTGGGACTTCCTGAGACCCTATTCTGACTGTGATAGCTTCAGACTCCCTATCCTCGGCCTCTTCGCACATGTATTCTTTGACTTCACTCTGTACGGGCCGATTCGGAGGTACCACGAATAGCCTGTGGACGATGACTCCCTCCACTACGTCTGTTTGTCCCTACCATTCATAATACTCCGAAGGAAAACAAGGCATAGCGTTAGGTTGCAGAGGGTATTCTGGCAGTGATACATACGGAGCCCACAGAGTCCCCGCCCAGTTGTACGGTGGGGGCATCGGCGACTCCAGTTTCCTCGCCCACTATGAGCCGAACCCATTTCCTAGATGGGGGTTCGGTAGAGTCGACAGTGTCTTGGACCATATCAGTGAGGGGTCCTACTAGGGCGGAGGTATGTTCGGCCAGTGCGGGCCAAAGCCTCCTGTCGAAGGGTTCGTCCAGAGTGGTGCGGGGTTAGGCCATTGGGGGCCGAACTCGCTCCGCATGGGGTTCGGCCACTAGGATCCGAAGCTGCTGTACGGGGGGTTCGACCACTGAGGTCCGAAGCCACTGTATGGTTTGTCAAGCCACTGTGGCCCAAAGTCAACGCGCGGAGGGTTCGGCCATTGCGGTCCGAAGCCATCATGGGGAGGGCTCAGCCACTGTGGTCCGAAGCCACCCTCTGGATGCCTTGGGCCCTTCGGCTGACTTAGTTTTTTGGTGCGGAGGCCTGTTTCCTTGGCTTTTCTTTGATGTTTGTTGAACAACATCTTGTATGTTATTTTCGGCCTCTTGTGAGCCTTAGCTGAAGGAATGCTGATGTTTTGTTTCCACACTCCCACCTCGGGGTTCTTAGCTATGAGTGTGCGCGTGCGTGGTTCTCCAACAATTACCGCCTTCCCTTTAGTCGACTCGGCCTATTCTGGACGAATCAACACCTTCTTCTCGCCAAGGTCGACGGCGTTGACGGGGAAGGGATCTTTGTCCAGCTTCATCTTTGGATTGTAGTCTATTTTCAATCGTCCTTCTTCTATGGCCGATTGAACCTACCGTTGAAAAATATTGCAGTCATTAGTATTATGTGAATGTGAATCATACCACTTACAGTATGGATGCTTCTTCAATTTGTCGGCAGATGGAATGACTTGGCCTTTAGGCAACCTGAGGAGCTGGTTCTTTAAGAGAAAATCAAATATTTTATCACACTTAGTTATGTCAAATGAGTACTTGACCTCACTAGGCCGATTCTTCGTGGGAGACGGTCGTAACTCAGAGTACGTGATGGGTTTACTTTTAGTGTTCCAAACCCATTCGGTCACGTACATGTCAGCTGAATCCTCCTCTTCTGACTCCTCCTCATTGGAGTGTTCCATGACATGGATTTCAGCCCTAGGCTTGTTAAATATCTTGATAAACTTTTTATCTTTGGCTCGGCCTTCCTGGACTAGAGCCTGCTGCAAGACTTGGCTAACCTCTAAAAGTTCTGGTTGTCTAATATTTCTTTAATCTCGGAACGCAACCCATGAAAAGCTAGTTCCGCCAAATCCCTTTCTGAAATATTAAGGCTGAAACATCAGTTTCTAGTATCCCTAAAACGCTTGATGTACTCAGAGACGTTCTCGTTAGATTTCTGCCTAACCGATGTCAAGTGTGAAAGTCTAAGTTATGTCTCACCTGTGTAAAAGTAGTTGTTGGCATAAAAAGTTTACGCTAACAGGTTCTCATCAAGAACGAACAAACAGAGAGTTTGTGTTTGGGAACTGTCTCAAGCCTCCGAGTTGGATAACAGCTCGAGTAGTTCGAATATGTGTATTGAATAGCCTTTTTTTTCCGCGCCCCTTGTTACAGGGTAGAGAGGGGGGTATTTATAGGCAAAAATGTCTAAGGAAAAGTCCTAACGACCCCTAGATTACAACCGACATAGTGGAAACTATTCGGTACCCGGAGCAAGGTTAAAAAGGGTAAAACTCTCCGAGGTGGATGGATAAGCCAAACATCTTATCAATCTTGTCGCTCTGCTTCGGAGCCTTTATATCGTGCGGAGGGCTTCTCAGGACTTCGTATCGAGGCACCCTTCGGCTCGACGCCTCCACCTTCGAACAAGAGCCCACCAGCTCCGAAGCTTAGGGAACCTTCGAGTTATTAATCTCTAAGTCTTGGAAGTGAAGCAATTTCCCCCAACAGTAGCCCCTCGAATACGCCTCTCCGGAATTAACCTGTATAGAAGGAAGGCAGTATACGGAAGGAATATTTTCATATTCTGAGACTTAGAGAGAATTTGAACACATTACAGTTCTTCGGAGGATTTCAGATCCAATGTATTCGGACCCCTTCTCCAGGCTCTCTACGCACTGGGAACACATCGCGGGAAGGAAAACCGCTCCGAAGCGCAAACATCGTGAGGAGCCATTTGATTATAGTCGTTACGGCGCAAGTAGCCGTTACGCCTAGTAAAAGGTAACGGTCGATTTTTACGGCAGTTGCCCGCCGTTCCACTTCCTGGACCCACCTGCCAGTGGCGGAAGTCGAACCTGCAATGTGAATGCAATCGAAGCGTAGCAATCGGCGAATGGTTATAAAAGGAAAAACAGAAGTTACCCAAAACTTTTTACCGCACTTAGCACTCACGATTCACTTTCCTCAACCTCCAATCTCTCAATCTACCGAGCAAATGGCGAGAACCAGCCACACTGTTGTAACACCCCAATTTTTCAAAACAATAAAATATTATTAAATTCAATTTATGGGAATTATTATTTCAGAAAATACTTTTAATTCCCTTTTATACCCTTTTGGACTACAACATAGAGTAGATGACCAAATCAGGAGGTGAAACTTTTGTATATGATCCTAAGACCAAAATATAATTTTGAGAATTTTTATAAATTTTTACCAGCCTTGGAAGTAGCCCTAATATTTTAATCTATTTTCTGGAATTATTTTTATTCAGAAAAGTATTAGAACAGTAATGGGCTCCTCTCCCTCCCTTCTCTCTCTCCCGGCCGGCCCAGCCCGTTACCGCGCTCGCCTCTGGCTGACAACTCGGACCCACCTGTCGGCGCCGAGTCCTTCCCCTCGCGCGCGAACCCGACACCTCGGCCCCCACCCGTCAGTCGCCACCCTCGCCCGCTCGCGCCCGCTGACGAGTGGCCCCCGCTTGTCAGGACCTTCGTCCCCGCGAGATCCGCCCCGGATCCCCCCCCTCGCCGGCCGAAGCCCTAACTCCGCCTAGGATCCGCCCTCGCCGGCCCCCTCCCTTTAATCCGACGCGTGCATTGAAGTCCCCTCACCGCGCCGGCCGTTTCCCCCTATTAATCCCGCCCGATTCATGTCCAGATGCGTTGAACCGCGTCAACCCGAGCTCGCCGGCGTCAAGGCGCATTTATCCCCGGCCACCGTCGATTACGCCCCCTCTGCCCCCGCCGGTGATCCTATTTAAACCCCCAGGCCACCCGCATTTCACCCCCACGCCCACACGTCGCGAGAACGCACAGAACGCCCTCACTCCAAGCTTTAGCGCATTCCCTCTGGTTCGCCTCCGGCCACCGCTCGCCGTCGCCCCGGACCGTCCCCGTCCGTGCCTCCGCCACCATCGTGACCGCCAGGACCTCGCCGAACCTCGGCCACCACCTCGTCGACGACGAACCTCGCCGGATCGCCGTCCCCGCCTCGGAACCGAGAACCTTCGCCGCCACCGCTCGTCGCCGGCCTCACCCCGTCGACCCCGGACCACCGCAACGGTACCCTTTTGTTCCCCTCGGTACCCCCTTTCCGTTTTTAGCCCTAGCTAGACTAGATAGCCCTCGACCTCGCCGGAATCGCTCGCCGTCGTACCACCGGAGTCGGGGAAGAAGGGGTACTTTACCCCCCCGACACGCACTGTGCCGGATTCAATCCTGGCCGTGCGATCCAGATCCAACGCTTGGATTAAATCATCTGTTCGATTTAATCCTGGCCGTCGGATCTAAGTGAAGCGGTACGGTGCGATCTCGTGCGTCCGTTTGTTTTAAAACCCCGCGTTTAATCTCGTGCGTCCACGTGGTACCCCTTCGAATGTTTTAATCCTGGCCGTCCGTAGCCACTTACGCGTCCCGCCTCGCCCTCGCGCGTCGGATCTGGATCCGACGGTCCAGATCGACTCGGCGCACGCGCACAGTGCGCGGGTTCACCGTGGGCCTGGCTCACCGTGGACTCGAGAGGTTTAAAATTTGAAAATAAATTCCAGAAATACTTTTAAACTTGTAAAATTCATATCAAATGCATTTGAACTCTAAAAATTACCATTCTAACTTCAGAAAATTCATAAAATTATTCTCTACATGTTTATGCAATAAAAACAGTAGGTTTACTTTGACATTTTCATGTTTATTTAAATAAGTATTCAAATTCCCTTAGGATTAAAATGCAAATTTAAATATTTAAACTCCAGAAAATTTATATAATTGTTCCTTTCTGTTTAAACACTAGAACCACTGAGTTTTCTCTGAATCATTTATATTAAATTGATTAGAAAACTTAATGTAGTATTATACACACTTAAAAACCCTTTCTTGAAAAACAATAATTCATTTAGATTCATTTTAAATTAATGGAGAAATAAATTCCAGAACTTTAACCATTGAATTTATTTTTATTTATAATCAAACCAACTTTAACTTATGTGTTTATAATGTAATGTTATACTGTTTGATTGGATGTTGTGTTCTTTTTATTTTACTTTATATTAAAAAGACTACGACGTCGCCGAGGAGCCGGAGTACTTCCCCGAAGTCCCTCCCTCTCCCTTTGCTGAACAAGGCAAGTCACCAAACAATTCTTTTGAGCATATTGAACCCATGTCTGAATTGACTATCGCTAAAACACATAGGTTATGTATATGCATTAGTCAAATGAACCCTTACATTATATTTATTTAGGATCCCCCGACCTTGATGTGCAACCCAAGCCATGCTATCTCGCCTAACCTCCTTGTCACCATATGATCAATGATATTAGCTAGTGTCCAAAGTATTGACACGACCGCTATAGGATAAAGATGAGTCGTAGTAAAATGGTTCTATTATATGATCCCCGTTATTTCTTATCCTTGGAAATTCTGTTGGTGATGAGTCATGGTTGTGAGTGTATGCATGGTGGGTTCCGGGTGCAAGCTAGGGCATTGGTCAGTCGCACCCGGGGCACTATAAGGACCGGTCTAAGGGATCCGTTGCAATACACTTACGTACTAACCACAAGTCTAGTGGGTAAGTCCTAACTAAGGTATGGGTTGTTCCAAACCGAGGCCACCATTTGGAGATGGGTCAAGTTGCACTTGCGGGTGACTTGTACCAATGTGGCGCAAAAGGGGGTGCGACGTTAGCCGGGATGCGGCCCGGCGCGCCGGCGAAACCTAGAGCGGGTGGTTATCGCTTGGAACATCTCATATTGAGGTTTTGGCACGAGTTCCCGTGAAATGGGTCATCTCGTTGAGATGAGTGCGTGCCTTGTGGGTACAGTAGTACATCTCTGATCAGAGTCTTAAATCTTTTCGAAAAGCCGAGCCCACGGTCAAGGGCGGGTTGCGTGACATCCCCCCAGTTAGTTTACTTTGAATATGTATGTGCATGATGGATTGACATGTAAGGACTGTTGTGCGAGGAGGTAAACGTACTCCTCGAGTTAGTTGATGTTGATGATGTTCATGTTTACTTTCCGCATGATTAAAATATGATTACACTAAATGCCATAACTGCAACTGCTTTATTCCGCATTGTTAGCCTTATCCTTCCTTGTGTATTATCCTGCATTATTATTTGCATTTGCGGTGGCTTGTTGAGTACTTTTTGTACTCATACCCGTTGGACCCCACAGAGGATGCTTATCTTGAAGACGGTCTGGAGTAGCGACCCAGTCGGGCAGAAAGATCCTGAAGAAGACGTTCGTCATGCCGCTGTTTATTTACCTTATCATCGTTTTTATTAAAACAATGTTGTAATAAATATGGTCTGCGTACCATGGATTTTATCGTATGTACGTTGTCGCATGATGAACCTCTTGTATTATTGTTTTTCTATGGAAATTCAATAATGTCTCGATTTTGTTAAATCGGGGCGCTACAAGATGGTATCAGAGCCGACTTGACTGTAGGAAGCCAAACAGACCCGCCTAGCCATTAGCCATAGGAAATTATTTCTCGAAAATCTACTTCATAAACTTTGTTCCTCTCCTCACTTTTATTCAACTTGCTGTTTTGTAGATGCCAGTCTACCAAGTCCACAGCTACTGCCGCCACTATGAGGGCTTCGTCCGGGAGCTCCGCATGATGCTCACCTTCCTCGGGTTCCTCTTCGAACCCGAATTTCAAGGAGTCTACCCCGACGAGTTCGCCGGGCCTTGTGACGTCTCCCTCACCGTCCATGGCTCCGGAGAACACCTGCCGCCCTACACCACCGCACTTGGGGGCCCGACTTTCGACGTCGCGTGCCAACGAGTCGCCCTCCAGGCCCTCATGGAGCTGAGGATGATCTACGACGATCGTCTTCAGAACTCATCCTTCCGGCTTGTGCCGAAGCGTACTCCCGGAGCCCACCGTAGCATCTACCTCGGAGTTCACTCCGTGCGTGATCCGGTCATGGCCCGGCAGTCGCGTCTTCTGCAGGCCATGGATGATCTCCACACCGAGGCGGTGCTCGACGCCGACGAGCACCATGAGGCGGTTGCATTTCTTCGTGA
Source organism: Zizania palustris (assembly GCA_019279435.1). Classification (NCBI taxonomy): domain Eukaryota; kingdom Viridiplantae; phylum Streptophyta; class Magnoliopsida; order Poales; family Poaceae; genus Zizania; species Zizania palustris. Next base: position 11,526,760 of record JAAALK010000288.1, read on the forward strand.
AGAAACGAAGAACCTGATCCAGCAGAACGGCGAGCTGCAGCGCAAGATCATGCAGCTGCAGAAGGACATCGCTGAGATGGTTCCTCTTCTTCCTAGGAAGAAGAAGCCCATCCGTGAGACCCTCCCTCGCCCCAAGAGGATCCCGCCACGACCCTCCCCCGCCAGGCCTTCTACCAGCGCCCCTACACCACGCCCCGGCCTCGTCTCCGACTCCATCATCGAGAATTTTCTCGAGCCCACCATCCCTCTGGAGCCGCGCACTCGTGGTTCCGAGAGCACGGAGACCGCTTCCGGTGGCGAGTAGGCGTTAGGAAACGCGAATTTTAAAGATTTTTAAATTTGTATGTGGTGCCGTCTGCAACGAGTTGGGTTGTAGATGGAATAAGAACTTGATTGTAATGAACAATTTACACCACTTGATATATTTATATGCTCGAATGCTATATGTTATTTTTTTTGGTTAATTTTTGTTTCGTCATCTTTTGCTTTATCATTTTGGATATTCAGAAGATGGCCGACCACCAGAACACCGGCTCCAACAACGGAGCAGGAGGGAGCCGAGATGCGCCTGAGGGTGTTGTGCCCAACTGGGGTGCAACAGGCCCGCGTCAATCCGGGTCGCCTTCCGCCAATCACCCCACCTTGGCGGAAATGATGGCGAATCAGAACCATCTGATCACCGCCCTCCTCACCCAAATGCAGCACCAACAGGCTCAGTTGGACCGTCTACAGAACGGGGAACCCGCCCCTCGCGCACCAGCACCCGCGGCCGCTCCGCAACTCTCCGAGTTTTTGCGCATGCGCCCGCCCATCTTCTCGAGCACAACCAACCCGATGGAGGCCGGAGATTGGCTTCGCACCATCGAGAAGAAGCTCGATCTCCTCCCCTGCACCGACCGGGAGCGGGTGGCCTTCGCCACACACCAGCTCCAGGGTCCCGCCGCTGAATGGTGGGACAACTACCGTGCGTCCCAGCCAGAGGCCCACATGGTGACTTGGGCGGAGTTCACCATCGCCTTTCGTGCCGCCCACGTCCCCGCCGGTGTCATCGCGGTGAAGCAGCAGGAGTTCCGCGACCTGCAGCAAGGCAACCGAACTGTCATGGAGTACCTCCATGAGTTTAACCGCCTCGCACGCTACGCACCGGAGGAAGTGCGCACCGACGCCCTCCGCCAAGCCAAGTTCCTCAGGGGACTTAAGGATGAGCTGTCTATCCAGCTCGTCGCCGCCGACTTCGCCGACTTCCAGCGGCTGGTCAATAAAGCGCTCATCCAAGAGACTGAGCAGAACAAGCTGGACCTCATGAAGAGGAAGATGATCGCCTTCAAGCATCAGCAGGCGAACACTCAGAGGCCCCGCTTCGTCCCTCCGCCACCAGCGCCCGCCTACCATCCTCGGCCCGCCTTCAGGCCACCTCACGCAGCCTTTGGATCCAACGCCGGGCATCCTCGCCCCGCTCCACCAACTCCGGCCGCTCAGCCGGCACCAGCCGCCAAGGCCCCGATCTTGAGGGATCACCAAGGAAGGCCGGTCGTCTGCTTCAACTGCCGCAAGGAAGGGCACTATTCGCACCAGTGTCCTCACCCCAAGCAGAACCAAGGCGCAGCACCCCACCAGGCCGTTCGCGGCCGCGTCAACCACATCAGCGCGGAGGAAGCTCAGGAGGCTCCTGAAGTCGTACTCGGTACGTTTACTATGAATTCCGTACCGGCCGTCATATTATTTGACTCTGGAGCAACCCACTCTTTCGTCTCGGAAGATTTTGCAAAAACAAACAATCTGGACGTGCTCCCTCTACCCATTCCCATGGTGATTGCCACCCCCGGCAATAGGACCTCAGCTCGCTTCTACAGCCCTAAGGTTCAACTTGACATCCAAGGAGTGCTGTTTCGGGCCGAGCCTGTCCTCATCCAATGCACCGGACTCGACCTTATACTAGGTATGGATTGGTTGATGAAGCACAAGGGAGTGATCGACTGTGCCAACAAGTCCGTCACGGTGACCAGTCCTGAAGGCGTAACCGTCACCTTCCGGATGACCAGTCGCAAACCACTCGGAGCATCCCTTCGCTCAATAGCTCTTGAAGAGGTGCCAATAGTCAAGGAGTTTGCAGATGTTTTCCCCGAAGATCTGCCCGGAATGCCTCCCAAGCGGGACATCGAATTCAGAATCGAGCTTGTCCCGGGGACCACTCCAATCTCCAAGCGCCCATACCGAATGGCCGCCAATGAACTAGCCGAAGTCAAGAGCAACATCGAAGACCTAGAGCAGAAAGGTTACATCCGACCGAGTACCTCACCTTGGGGTGCACCGGTCATATTTGCCATGAAGAAGGACAAGACCAAGAGGATGTGCGTGGACTATAGAGCCTTGAACGACGTAACCATCAAAAACAAATACCCATTGCCTCGGATCGACGACCTGTTCGATCAACTGAAAGGATCCTCGGTGTTTTCCAAGATTGACCTCAGGTCAGGTTATCACCAGTTGAGGATCAGGGAGGAAGATATACCCAAGACTGCCTTCACCTCCCGCTATGGACTCTACGAGTACACTGTGATGTCGTTCGGACTCACGAATGCCCCGGCCTTTTTCATGAACATGATGAACAACGTATTCATGGAGTTCTTGGATAAGTTCATCGTGGTATTCATCGACGATATCCTCGTTTACTCCAAGACCAAGGAAGAACACGAGACTCACCTCCGTCTGACCCTCGGAAAGCTAAGGGAGCAGCAACTGTACGCCAAATACAGCAAGTGCGAATTTTGGTCGTCTGAGGTGAAGTTCCTCGGCCATGTTATATCTGCCGGAGGAATAGCAGTGGACCCAACCACCGTTGAAGCGGTAACCAATTGGCTACAGCCAACGACCGTGACCGAGATCCGGAGTTTCCTCGGATTGGCCGGATACTACCGCCGGTTCATCGAGAATTTTTCCAAGATCGCCAAGCCTATGACCAGACTTCTGCAGAAAGAGGTGAAGTTTGATTGGACCCCCGACTGCGAAGAGAGCTTCCAGACTCTCAAGAAGAAGCTAGTATCAGCCCCCATTCTGACTCTGCCAGACATCCGGAAAGACTTCCACGTCTACTGTGATGCCTCTCGTCAAGGATTGGGATGCGTCTTAATGCAAGAAGGGAAGGTGATATCCTACGCCTCCCGGCAATTGAGACCGCATGAGCTGAACTACCCAACCCACGACCTGGAACTAGCAGCCGTGGTTCATGCCTTGAAAATATGGAGACATTACCTCGTGGGAAAACGGTGTGAGGTCTTCACCGACCACAAGAGCCTCAAGTATATATTCACCCAACCAGATCTGAACCTCAGGCAAAGGAGATGGTTGGAACTGATCAAGGATTACGACTTGGGCATCCATTATCATCCGGGCAAAGCGAATGTGGTGGCAGACGCCCTTAGTCGAAAAGGGTACTGCAATGCCATCATGATTCAAGACCAAGCTCCTTTACTTTATAAGGAGATGGAAAGGCTAAACCTTGGGATCACCACTCGAGAGTACCTCGCTGCCTTGGAGTCTCGGCCTGTCTTAATAGACCAGATCCGAGAGAAGCAGAAGGAAGACCCGGACATCCTGGAGATCCAGCAAAACATGAGGAAGGGTAAAGCCCCCGGATTCTCCGAGGATGAACATGGTACCATTTGGTTCGGAAACCGAGTATGCGTACCCGACCTACCTGAGTTGAAGACTCTCATCCTTCAAGAAGCCCACGATACTCTATACTCCATCCATCCCGGGAGTACAAAGATGTATCAAGACCTAAAGGAGAAATTTTGGTGGGTCAGCATGAAGAGAGAAATAGCTGAGTATGTGGCCAAGTGCGACACATGCCGGCGAGTCAAGGCAGAGCATCAGAGACCTGCCGGACTTCTTCAACCCCTCAAAGTCCCTGAATGGAAGTGGGAAGAGATAGGAATGGACTTCATCACAGGACTACCCAGGACCCAAGCTGGTCATGATTCTATCTGGGTGATCGTTGATCGACTCACCAAGGTAGCTCACTTCGTCCCGGTCAAGACAACTTACACCGTCGCCAAGTTGGCTGAGTTGTATATGACCCGGATCGTGTGCCTCCACGGAGTCCCCAAGAAGATTGTATCTGACCGCGGGAGTCAGTTTACCTCCAAGTTTTGGAAGAACCTTCAAGAGGAACTCGGCACCCGGCTGAACTTTAGCACCGCCTATCATCCACAGACCGACGGTCAAACCGAAAGGGTCAACCAGATATTGGAGGATATGCTTAGAGCTTGTGCTCTAGACTTTGGCGGAATGTGGGACAAGAACTTACCTTATGCAGAGTTCTCCTACAACAACAGCTATCAAGCCAGCCTGCAGATGTCCCCGTTCGAAGCACTCTATGGGCGTAAGTGTAGAACGCCGTTGCTCTGGGATCAGACTGGAGAATCACAACTGTTTGGGACTGACTTATTGAGAGAAGCTGAAGAGAAGGTTAAGATCATAAGAGACCGATTGAAGGCCGCCCAATCCAGGCAAAAGAGCTATGCCGACAACCGCCGAAGAGACCTAGCCTTTGAGGAGGGCGATTATGTCTACCTCCGAGTCACTCCCCTCCGTGGCACTCAAAGGTTCAACATGAAAGGCAAACTAGCACCCCGCTACGTCGGACCTTTCCAGATCCTCCGTCGACAAGGAGAAGTGGCATATCAACTTGAACTGCCTCCATCCTTGGCAGGCGTTCATGATGTGTTCCATGTCTCACAGCTGAAGAAGTGCCTCCGTGTACCCACCGAGCAAGCCGACCTTCAGCAGCTTAATGTCCAAGAAGACTTGACCTACATAGAGAGACCCGTCAAGATCTTGGAACCAAGGAGAGAGTAACCAGAAGTCGCGTCGTCCGCTTCTGCAAAGTCCAATGGAACAACCATCCTGCCGAAGAAGCCACCTGGGAAAAAGAAGACGAGCTGAAAGCCCAATACCCCGAGCTATTCGAGTAGCGTTCCAATCTCGAGGACGAGATTCTTGTAAGGGGGATAGGTTTGTAACACCCCAATTTTTCAAAACAATAAAAATATATTAAATTCAATTTATGGGAATTATTATTTCAGAAAATACTTTTAATTCCCTTTTATACCCTTTTGGACTACAACATAGAGTAGATGACCAAATCAGGAGGTGAAACTTTTTGTATATGATCCTAAGACCAAAATATAATTTTGAGAATTTTTATAAATTTTTACCAGCCTTGGAAGTAGCCCTAATATTTTAATCTATTTTCTGGAATTATTTTTATTCAGAAAAGTATTAGAACAGTAATGGGCTCCTCTCCCTCCCTTCTCTCTCTCCCGGCCGGCCCAGCCCGTTACCGCGCTCGCCTCTGGCTGACAACTCGGACCCACCTGTCGGCGCCGAGTCCTTCCCCTCGCGCGCGAACCCGACACCTCGGCCCCACCCGTCAGTCGCCACCCTCGCCCGCTCGCGCCCGCTGACGAGTGGCCCCCGCTTGTCAGGACCTTCGTCCCCGCGAGATCCGCCCCGGATCCCCCCCTCGCCGGCCGAAGCTTTAACTCTGCCTAGGATCCGCCCTCGCCGGCCCCCCTCCCTTTAATCCGACGCGTGCATTGAAGTCCCCTCACCGCGCCGGCCGTTTCCCCCTATTAATCCCGCCCGATTCATGTCCAGATGCGTTGAACCGCGTCAACCCGAGCTCGCCGGCGTCAAGGCGCATTATCCCCGGCCACCGTCGATTACGCCCCCTCTGCCCCCGCCGGTGATCCTATTTAAACCCCCAGGCCACCCGCATTTCACCCCCACGCCTACACGTCGCGAGAACGCACAGAACGCCCTCACTCCAAGCTTTAGCGCATTCCCTCTGGTTCGCCTCCGACCACCGCTCGCCGTCGCCCCGGACCGTCCCCGTCCGTGCCTCCGCCACCATCGTGACCGCCAGGACCTCGCCGACCTCGGCCACCACCTCGTCGACGACGAACCTCGCCGGATCGCCGTCCCCGCCTCGGAACCGAGAACCTTCGCCGCCACCGCTCGTCGCCGGCCTCACCCCGTCGACCCCGGACCACCGCAACGGTACCCTTTTGTTCCCCTCGGTACCCCCTTTCCGTTTTAGCCCTAGCTAGACTAGATAGCCCTCGACCTCGCCGGAATCGCTCGCCGTCGTACCACCGGAGTCGGGGAAGAAGGGGTACTTTACCCCCCGACACGCACTGTGCCGGATTCAATCCTGGCCGTGCGATCCAGATCCAACGCTTGGATTAAATCATCTGTTCGATTTAATCCTGGCCGTCGGATCTAAGTGAAGCGGTACGGTGCGATCTCGTGCGTCCGTTTGTTTTAAAACCCCGCGTTTAATCTCGTGCGTCCACGTGGTACCCCTTCGAACGTTTTAATCCTCGCCGTCCGTAGCCACTTACGCGTCCCGCCTCGCCCTCGCGCGTCGGATCTGGATCCGACGGTCCAGATCGACTCGGCGCACGCGCACAGTGCGCGGGTTCACCGTGGGCCTGGCTCACCGTGGACCCGAGAGGTTTAAAATTTGAAAATAAATTCCAGAAATACTTTTTAAACTTGTAAAATTCATATCAAATGCATTTGAACTCTAAAAATTACCATTCTAACTTCAGAAAATTCATAAAATTATTCTCTACATGTTTATGCAATAAAAACAGTAGGTTTACTTTGACATTTCATGTTTATTTAAATAAGTATTCAAATGCCCTTAGGATTAAAATGCAAATTTAAATATTTAAACTCCAGAAAATTTATATAATTGTTCCTTTCTGTTTAAACACTAGAACCACTGAGTTTTCTCTGAATCATTTATATTAAATTGATTAGAAAACTTAATGTAGTATTATACACACTTAAAAACCCTTTCTTGAAAAACAATAATTCATTTAGATTCATTTTAAATTAATGGAGAAATAAATTCCAGAACTTTAACCATTGAATTTATTTTTATTTATAATCAAACCAACTTTAACTTATGTGTTTATAATGTAATGTTATACTGTTTGATTGGATGTTGTGTTCTTTTTATTTTACTTTATATTAAAAAGACTACGACGTCGCCGAGGAGCCGGAGTACTTCCCCGAAGTCCCTCCCTCTCCCTTTGCTGAACAAGGCAAGTCACCAAACAATTCTTTTGAGCATATTGAACCCATGTCTGAATTGACTATCGCTAAAACACATAGGTTATGTATATGCATTAGTCAAATGAACCCTTACATTATATTTATTTAGGATCCCCCGACCTTGATGTGCAACCCAAGCCATGCTATCTCGCCTAACCTCCTTGTCACCATATGATCAATGATATTAGCTAGTGTCCAAAGTATTGACACGGCCGCTATAGGATAAAGATGAGTCGTAGTAAAATGGTTCTATTATATGATCCCCGTTATTTCTTATCCTTGGAAATTCTGTTGGTGATGAGTCATGGTTGTGAGTGTATGCATGGTGGGTTCCGGGTGCAAGCTAGGGCATTGGTCAGTCGCACCCGGGGCACTATAAGGACCGGTCTGAGGGATTCGTTGCAATACACTTACGTACTAACCACAAGTCTAGTGGGTAAGTCCTAACTAAGGTATGGGTTGTTCCAAACCGAGGCCACCATTTGGAGATGGGTCAAGTTGCACCTGCGGGTGACTTGTACCAATGTGGCGCAAAAGGGGGTGCGACGTTAGCCGGGATGCGGCCCGGCGCGCCGGCGAAACCTAGAGCGGGTGGTTATCGCTTGGAACATCTCATATTGAGGTTTTGGCACGAGTTCCCGTGAAATGGGTCATCTCGTTGAGATGAGTGCGTGCCTTGTGGGTACAGTAGTACATCTCTGATCAGAGTCTTAAATCTTTTCGAAAAGCCGAGCCCACGGTCAAGGGCGGGTTGCGTGACATCCCCCCAGTTAGTTTACTTTGAATATGTATGTGCATGATGGATTGACATGTAAGGACTGTTGTGCGAGGAGGTAAAACGTACTCCTCGAGTTAGTTGATGTTGATGATGTTCATGTTTACTTTCCGCATGATTAAAATATGATTACACTAAATGCCATAACTTCAACTGCTTTATTCCGCATTGTTAGCCTTTATCCTTCCTTGTGTATTATCCTGCATTATTATTTGCATTTGCAGTGGCTTGTTGAGTACTTTTTGTACTCATACCCGTTGGACCCCACAGAGGATGCTTATCTTGAAGACGGTCTGGAGTAGCGACCCAGTCGGGCAGAAAGATCCTGTAGAAGACGTTCGTCATGCCGCTGTTTATTTACCTTATCATCGTTTTTATTAAAACAATGTTGTAATAAATATGGTCTGCGTACCATGGATTTTATCGTATGTACGTTGTCGCATGATGAACCTCTTGTATTATTGTTTTTCTATGGAAATTCAATAATGTCTCGATTTTGTTAAATCGGGGCGCTACAACTGTCCCAGCGGCGGCGAGTACTCTGGCGTGGGGATGGCGGGGACTCCGGGTGGCGCCTGGCCTAAGAACCCTCGAGAGCTCCGCCCGCCTTCCAAGAAGAAGATTTCCCAGAGCTTCCTCATCGGTCAATCTACGAGCACCGCCGAGTCTATTGAGGAGGCCGTAGAAGGAAAACTGGGTGCCAGACTGAGGACTCGAGTCCCTGGGTCAGAATCAACCCCGAGGCCACGAAGCGGAGAAGTGGTAGTCTTCGAGGCGTTCTTCGAAGCGGTCTTGGGGCTTCCAGCCATCGACTTCTTGGCGGAGGTACTGGACCTATTTCACATTACATTACCTCAGTTATCCCCCAATTCCGTCGCCCGCCTGGCTGTCTTCGAGTGGGCGCTCCGGGCCGAAGGGTGCGAAGGACGCTCGGAGATCTTCGCTGCAACTCACGAAGCTATCTGCTAGCCGAGGCCACAGGATGGGCCCGGGGATTCCAAGGTGATAACAGCCTTTGGCAGTGTTAACTTCCAGCTGCGTAGGGAGCACACCCTACATTTCCCTGCGAAGGCCATACACGATCGATGTACACCAATTGGATTCTTCGGTGGTTCTACGCTGAAGTCGGAGAGGACTCCCCCCTCGCAGGGCCTCTCCAGGAGATTTGGTTCCGGAAGGAGACGGAGATTGCTCCGAACCCCAGCCTGCTCTCCACGAGGCTAGGGCTGTTGACTTCAGTGGCTCGCCGCATGAGCATGCGCGACCTGGCCGAAGAGTTCATCGCCCTTTGGATTCCACCCCTCGGGGCCAACTGGCCAATAGTGTTCCAACAGGCCTCGGAGGGTGATCTCCGAATCCTAGGTAAGACTTCAATTCCTGCAGTAATGCATTAGATGATGAAAATAACATACTTATGATGCGTTACCCCTTTTCTTCAGCGGCTCCTTTGGCATTGGCTCCGGAGGACATAGCTCGGGCCACCGAACGGGTCCTCGGAGCTCCTACAGTGGCTGAAAAGATAAAAAGGCTAGAGCTAGTGGGGAGCTGGGAGCGCTCTAATAGAGTGTGGGGAGCTCTCGGGATGGAGCCCCCCTCTTCCAGACTTTGCCTCTACTGGAGCAGCCGCCCGGAAACGAAAGGTCGTTGCTGAACCGCCCAAGAAGGCCAGCAAGCCGCCGTCTAAGAAGAAGAAGGTGGCGAAGATCCCTCCGCAGCTGACCCCTACTTCATCGGCTTCGTCCTTGGACGCCCGGAGCTCGGCCTCCGAGGAGCCCGAGGACTCCGACACCCAGTTAGCGTCGACCTTCGAGAATTATGTCCTGGAGGACGACGAAGATATAGGGGATGTCCCAGCCGGAACTTCTGCTAAGGAGGTTGCGGAGGTAGATCCGACGCGCACCCTTGTGCCCGCCGTTGTAAACCTGGAATCAGACTCCCCCACCCCCAACTCACCCGTAACCGGGGTGGTCACGACGGAGGTCGTAGCTCCGGCAGAAAACGTGGTGGAGAGGGCTTCGGGAGACGACTTCGATGATATCCTCCAGTTGTACGAAGTTCTGGAGGATCCGACGATCCTGCCTCACAGGGCCTCCGAAGGTACGTCTTGAAGCCCCTACTTTGGTTGATACCTACAACAATCTTTTCTTGTAAATATTTATCAAATTTCTTGACAAGGTAGGTACCTAGAAGGGCGACGAAGCCCCGGCTGCACCCGAAGTCCCAACGTCTTCAAGGGTCGTGGCCCAGGTGGACCCCCTACTCCTTTGGACACTCCATGCCTGGTAGCGGAAGTCGTGCCCACCGGAGCGGATTCGGTGACTGAGGTCGCCCCCGCTGTGGTGGCTCCGGCGACCGAGGTCACCCCTGTTGACGTGGCTCTAGTCGAAGGGGTAGCCGTTGAAGAAAGGGCCACTTCTGCTTCAGCCGCTGCGCATGCCTTTATGCCGGGGAGGGGCAAAAGCATGTATAGCCTCGGTCTTTCACCCGGCCCCGCGACGACCTCGGCCAGCAACTCGGAGGAGGAGGCCACGGCAGACGACCGCCAAGCTTCGTCTTGGCTTCCTTTGCTGGCTCCGTTCCTAGAGCACCGGGTAGGCCTCCGAGCGCTCCTGGAGCCCCTGGCAGAGAAGAGCTAGGACATCGCCAATTTGGACCTGGTCTCTGCTCTGAGCGAAGCTAGGGCTCCGGCGCTCAACATGGCCCTCGAAAGGGCTGCCCTTCAGGTATGAAAAACACCATAGATAATTCGAATTAATTGTTATAAACACTTTGGTACTTACTTGTTCTTTTTCCTTTGCAGCAATTCGCCCTTGCTAGAGTGGCAGCGACTTCCAATGAGGTCGAAACTAATCGACTCAAAAGGAAGGTTACCACCCTCCAAACTGCCCTCAACAACTCCAACGAAAGATCTCTTAGGTTGGAGGAGGAAGCCCTAGCGGAACAGAGGGCTAGGGCTGCGGCCGACGAAGCTCTCCGAACGGCGAGGGAAGACAACGATGCGCTCCGCACTTCAGCCCAAGAGGTTGAAGCCGAGCACGTAGTTCTTCGGGCGGAGGTTGAAAGGCTTCGTCAATCGGTGGACACTTCGAGCGCCCAGTTGGTGGAGCTCCAAGGAACTCTTAACCAGGTGATGGCCCAGAAGAGTTCTTTACTGCTCCAGGTGGCCGAGGTGTCTGCTACTACTGCGGGGCTGGAGGCAACGGAGAAGAAGAATGCTAGTGCGGCGGAACGTACCTTGGACGCCCTTCAGGGTACCTTGGAATACTTCGGCACTATGTGCCCTTCATCTTCTGCGGCGACCAATTAATCCCTCGATCGGAAGCTGAAGAGGATCCAAGTGGCAGCGTCGTTGATGATGAACTCCGGCGTTCGGTACGGAGAGATCTTCGGGCAGTGTGCCAGCATCGGAGTTCTTCGTCACCTCGAGTCCCTTCAGATCCCCCTCGGTTCAGTCGGTGGTTCGATCCTAGGAAGCTTTGCCTCCAAAGACCTGCTGCACCCTTCTTCGGACGTAGCCTCGGCCTGGGAAGCCTTCAGTCAGCTTGGAAGTTGGACCATAAGGCTATGGCCAAAGTTTGGATTGACGAGGCCCGACGACAGAAGCAGGCACAAACAAGGCCACCACTTCCTACGTCGCCAGCTCCGGCAATCCCTGCTCTGCCAATCGACCCGCAGGTCTAGCTCTTAGGGCCATCATGTATGCAAATTGTTGTAAAGCCCCTTAATCAATGAAAAAGTTATAATCGAGAAGCCCGTTTGGGTGTTCTGCTTTCTTTTTTAGGTTTTGTCGCGCCCTTCGAACCTTGACCTCGAAATACTGGAGTTTACCGAAGGGCTCTGAAAGGAGTGGACAATCCTTGAGAGCTTAAGGCCTTACCACCGCTCTCACTTCTCTGTTCCTCGGGGAGACAAGGGAGAGATACCTCTTGAAGTTTTTCAAGAGGTCTCAGCTTATATCAAGGAAGAAGAGAAAGAAAAACATCCTCGTCTTCGGAGCACATGAATTGGTCTGACTCGGAGCACCAGGCCGAAGACCCTTCGGAGACTAACTCCGAAAGGCTCCTAACCTGGGCCGAGCTTCAAGAAGAGCAAAAGAAGTTACGCGCCTCTAAGAAGAAGAGGAGCGCTCGAACGAAAAGGACCAAACCGGTAGCTTCGAGCTCCGAAGGACAGAGTAGCCGGAGGGGTAGCTCCAAATGCCGACAAGGTCTTCGGTTTTTCCTAGGCTTGGATCAAAACTTTTCTTAATGTAAAAGTACGATGACTTAATGTGAAATGTTTCGAAAGTATCTTGTATGCTTCGTACTCTCCTGCCCCTCCTTGTGGGTGGTGGAGCCTTTGCTGTGCAAATTGGTTCACCGGGCACAATGATGTGTCGAACAACCTGATGCTTCGATCATACTTAACATCCGTACTTTTTTATACATTTTTAAGTGTCTCGTTGGCCAGGGCCTTGAATCAATATAACTTGGACTCTTCTTCGGATCCTACTAAGTCGGAGCCTGGAATCCGTAGGGTGGCCACCTTCGGCTCTTTTACAGATACTTCGTACCCGTAGGTCAGAAATCTGTTTCATTTTAAAGTCCTTAGACTCTTCTACGGATCCTAACAAGCCAGAGCCTGGGACCCGTAGGGTGGCCACCTTCGGCTCTTTTACAGATACTTCGTACCCGGAGGTCGGAAATCTGTTTCTTTTTAAAGTCCTTAGACTCTTCTACGGATCCTAACAAGCCGGAGCCTGGGACCTGTAGGGTGGCCACCTTCGGCTCTTTTACAGATACTTCGTACCCGGAGGTCGGAAATCTGTTTCTTTTTAAAGTCCTTAGACAATTCTATGGATCCTAACAAGCCGGAGCCTGGGACCCATAGGATGGCCACCTTCGGCTCTTTTACAGATACTTCATACCCGGAGGTCGGAAATCTATTTCTTTTTAAAGTCCTTAGACTCTTCTACGGATCCTAACAAGCCAGAGCCTGGGACCCGTAGGGTGGTAGCGGAGCCCCTAAACCGATGGTTCGCAGACTGCTGCCTGGGTCTTTGGAAAGATGCTTGACTCTACAAGCATCTCCGTCCTCCCGATGCGTCCATCAGGAGTAAGGGATATTCGAAGAGCAATCAAAATTCGACCCTTCTCTTTATTTAGAAAAAAGGAAAGTTTTACAAGTGATTACAAGGAGCCCCTAAGCGTAATAACATTTAAGGTGCTCCGCATGCCATGCATGCTTTAACTCTTCCCCTTCTAAATTAGTTAATTTAAACGATTCGAGGCGTCCTGAGCGTAAGATAACATATGGTCCTTCCCATTTGTTTCCTAGCTTCCCCGGAGCTATTACACTTCACAACACTAGATGACTCGGTTTAAGCTCATTTAGCTTTATCTTCGGGTCATACAATGTCTTTGTTTGGCCTTGGTACTTGGTCAGATTGGCGACAGCTCGAAGCCTTGTTTCTTCTGACAAGTCCAGCGAAGTGTTCCTTTCGTCTTCATCTCCGGGTTAAACTACACGAAGGGATCCACCTCTGAGCTCTGTAGGAGTCATGGCCTCATCTCCGAATAGCAGTCTAAATGGGGTAAAACCTGTGGACCTGGTCTGTGTGGTTCGAATGGACCACAAGATTTTAGGAAGCTCTTCGACCCACAACCCCTTGTCTAAGCCAACGATTCGCCGATTTAGACCGGAGAGGATGTTCCCGTTGGCTCGTTCAACGGCTCCGTTGGATTGTGGATGGCGTACCGCAGCGAAGCACAACTTAATGCCCAGCTCTTCACAAAATGCTTGGAATGTGTCAGCTTCGAACTGGGTTCCATTATCCACTGTCAACTCCCTTGGCACTCCGAACCTGCATATAATGTTCATGCCAGAAAAAATTTTGCACGTTCCTCGAGGTGATAGCAGTCAATGGCTCCGCTTCAACCCACTTCGAAAAATATTCGATTGCTACTACCACAAACTTCAAGCCTCCTTTTGTCGTTGGAAAAGGGCCTATGAGGTCCATGCCCCATCGAGCCATTGGCCATACCGGGGCAATAACTTGAAGTTGAACTGGCAGACGGTGGTTTCGTCTGCCCATCCATTGGCAGCCCTGGCATGTTCAAACCAGCTCCTCTGCATCTCTCACTATTGTTGGCCAGTAAAGCCCCTGCCAAAGTGTCTTGCTAGCTAGAGCTCGAGGGGCCAGATGACTTCCGCACAAACCTTCGTGAATGTCCCGAAGTATGTCTTGACCTTCGGGTTGGGACATGCATCGGAGTAGAGGGGAACACACGCCAGCTTTGTATAATACTTCGTTTACAAGCTTGTAATTTCAAGCTCTTGCTTGCAATCTTCGAGCATCCGGACCTTCTGAAGGATCTATGCCACCTTGCAATATGTTCATAATCAAAGCCCGCCAATCTGTAGTCGGAATGCACATTATTTCTACAGAGGGTAACTGGCTAGCTGTGGGCTGCATTAGTTCTTCGTAGAAAGCACTCTCCGGGAGGTCCACCGCTCCAGCTGCAGCTTTTGCCAGAATATCTGCGAGCTGATTATCTGCTCGAGGGATACTCCGAACAGTGAATCCTTTGAACGCTGCTTCAGCCTTGCGGATTTCTTCAAGGTATTGCGCTAGATGCGGGTTCTTTGCTTGAAAGCTCTTATCAATCTGCCCTGCGACGACTTGGGAATCTGTCTTAATCATTATCCTTGCAGCTCCACGTGCCTTAGCCTTTCGGAGGCCTAGCAGAACCCCTTCGTACTCTGCGATGTTATTGGTGGTTTTAAAGTTGAGCCTCGCAGAATACATGGCCTTCTGCCCTGATGGTGATATGATGACTGCCCCCGCTCCGACACCGGATGCCTGATAATCTCCATCAGAAAATATTGTCCATAAACCTTCGGAGGGCTCCTCCGGGGCCCGAACTGCAGATGGAGTCCATTCTGCTACGAAGTCAGCTATGATTTTGGATTTGATAGCTGTTCTTGCCGTGAAGGAGATTCCGAAGGGGGCTAGCTCGACAGCCCAATTTCCAATCCTACTTGTAGAGTCTTTGCTCTGGAGCATATCCCCAAGAGGATACGAGGTAGGGATGATTAGGTTATGCGCCAAAAAATAATGCCTTAGCTTTCGTGAGGCCATTACCAGGGCATAAGCAAATTTCTCGAGCTCGGAGTATCTTATCTTAGCTCCGGACAAAGCTTCTGACACAAAATAAACTGTGTTCTGTACCAGCTTTCCCTTAAGCTCAACTTCCCGGACCAACACTGCACTTACTACGGAGCCTGTTGCTGCAAGATAAAGGAGGAGTGTTTCTTCTGGAAGGGGCACAGTAAGTGTTGACAATCTTCCGAGGTATGCTTTTATGTCATCAAAGCTTTTCTGGCATTCCGGTGTCCAACTGAAGCTCTCGGACCCCTTTAGGGCTTTGAAAATTGGGAGGCTTCGCTCTGCTGACCTGGCCAAGAATCTGCTAAGGGCTGCAAGCCCTCCTGCTAGCTTCTGGACCTGCTTCAAATTTCTTGGCGGAGCCATTCTTTGTAGTGCACTTATTTGCGTTGGGCTAGCTTCGATGCCTCTACTCGAAACTAAGTACCCTAGCAGCTTCCCTGCTTGTGCTCCGAATATACATTTTTCTGGGTTGAGGCGTACTCCACAAGCTCGGAGGCTCTGAAATGTTTCAGCTAGGTCTAGGCTATGCTGGTGCTTTTGAGCACTTTTTATTACAATATCATCCATGTAGGCTTCGACATTCTGGCCTATTTGATGACCTAGAGCCTTAGCTATTAAACGTGAAAAGGTGGCTCCGGCATTCCGAAGGCCAAAAGGCATTCTTACATAGCAAAATACTCCGGAAGGAGTTATGAAGCTTGTCTTAGCTTCGTCTTCGCGTTTCAGCCAGACTTGATGATACCCGGAATAAGCATCAAGGAAACTTAGCAATTCGGAGCCGGCTGTGGAATCCACCAGTTGGTCTATTCGGGGCATTGGGTAGGGGTCTCGCGGGCATGCTTTATTTAATGAAGTAAAGTCAATACACATGCGCCATTTGTTTGAGTCCTTCTTCCTTACAAAAACAGGGTTAGCCAACCACTCGGTATGGGCTACCTCCCTAATGATGCCAGCCCTTAACAATTTCTCTAGTTCGGCTTTGGCGAGGCTTGCTCTTTCTACAGACAGCTTGTGGAGCCCCTGGCGCACTGGCCTGGCCTTCGGGTTGACAAGCAGGCTATGCTCAATGATGCTTCGATCAACCCCGGTGATGTCTTCGTCGGTCCAGGCAAAGACGTCCAGATTTTGCTTGACGACTTCTTCCAGTGAGGTGGCTATCTCCGGGGATAGCCCTTTGCCGAACTACACTGGATATTCTTTGCCATCTTTTGAAATTATCCTTGTCTCGACTTCACCTTCTAGGCTTGGCTTGAGAGAGAGCCCCTTTGGAGGGTTCGAGGCCTCCCGTGCCTCTCCGGCGACCTCCGGTACCTCTTCGGTGCCTTCCGCTACGTTGTGCACTTACCGGGGATCAAACGGCTGTCCGTGCCCATACTCCGTTCTCCGGGCTATAGCTTGGTCTCCTGAAATAGTAAGCACTCCACCTTGCGTGGGCATTTTGAGACAAAGATAATTGTGGTGCGCTATAGCTCCGAACTGGTTCAGCATCCCTCTGTCGAAAATTGCATTGTAAGCATAGGGGGCGTCGACAACATCGAAGATCACCTGTTCTACCCTAGCAGAGGCCCCTCTCCGAAGGCAACCTCGAGGCCTATCTGGCCGAGGGCATCGAGAGGCGGTCCTGAGAACCCTTGAAGTGGTCGGGCCGCTGGAAGCAGATGCTTCCGGGAGATGCACATTTGATCGAAGGCCTGGACGAAGAGTATGTCTGCGGAGCTCCCGCCGTCCACCAGGATCCTTCAGACCTCCACCCCTGCTATGTCTACGGAAATGACCAAGGGGTCGGCATGAGGGAATTTTACCCCTGCGGCATCACTGGCAGTAAACGAGATGGGCACATGGGACCACTCTGGCATCCCTTCTACGGAACTCGAAGTCCCAATGTGCCCAACCTCGCGGACGTACTCAAGCTGTTGCCTTTTTGACATGTTCCCGAGGGTCCCCCCTCCGGAGATGGGTAGGACCACTCGCTTGCCGCGGTCTTGTGGGTCTTCCTGCTTCGGTGGTGGCATAATATTGGCCACCGGAAGCCGCATGAGGGTTTCTGGGACACCGGCTCGGGCCATGATCTGCACAGGCTCCGACCGTGCCACTGGTGGGGCTCGATCCGAAGTACTCCGCCCGGTACTTCGCCAAAGGAAGTCACCCCGAAGGGCCAACACTGCCTTGCAATCTTTCGTGTCATGGCTCCTATTGTCGCCATGCACGCAACAGAAAAAACTCTGGCGCCTTCCAGGCGCCCTCTCTTGAGGCTTTGGTGCTCTAGTCTTGAAGTTCTGCACCTGCTGAAAATTGGTAGGTGCCTTCGGAGCAGAAGGCGCAATGTTCAACACCTCTGAATGGAAATGCTTCTTCCCTCGTCTGTGCTCGTTGAAGCAGTTATCTTGAGGGGGTTGTAGAGGAGCCGAGGCTTCAGGCTCCGTCTTGACTTCTCGGAGGGCAGGCACGGGTGCTCCGGCTCACCGAAGGCAGCCTTCCTCCACCTTGGCATACTGTTCGAAGTACGCCATCGGCTGTGCCACAGACGTCACCGTCTTCTGATGGAGCTTGCTGAGGAGGTCGGGGTTTAGCACCCCTTCGCGGGCGGCGTCGACTATCGAAGAGGTAGACATGCCCTTAATCTGTGACTTGGTGTAGGCAAAGCGCGTGAAGTACTCCCGAAGTGTTTCTCCCGCCCGCTGCTTTACCTAGAACAAACTCCCTGTGGACATTGGGGCCATGAAGGTGCCTTGGAAGTTGCTCACAAACTTCTTCTTCAGCTGCTCCCAGGATCTGATCGATCCTAGCTTCAGGGACCAAAACCATCGGAACGCCACGCCTTCGAGGGCGAGGGGGAAACACTTTGCCATAGTGTTTCGCACCCCTCCGCTTGCTTCTATTGCCAGGGCATATGAGCGGGCAAACTCTCCGGGGTCTGACCCACCGGAGTATTTGTGTAACTTCGAGGCCTTGAATCTGGGATCGAAGGGCACTCTTTGCAAATCCGAATGTAATGGAGACTCATCGTTGAAAGATGCGTTCTCAGCCTCCTCCGGGACTTGGGCAACTTCTGGGAGATTGCGAGCGCCACCGTCTTGAGACCCTTCTGTAGTCTCGGTGGAGGCTTGAGTGCGGAGGCGATCAGTGGCCTCTTGCCTCCACCTAGCCACTTCTTCCTGAAGCCTTGCTAGTTGAGTAGCCTCGGTTCCAAGAAGGTCTTCATCTTCGTCGGAGGGCAGCTCCGGGTCTTGGGAGCGGACATAGTCAGTCCGGAGCACCGTAGGAGGATCTCGGGGGCCCCTGGGCGCTCGACGCCTAGGGGCGTCTTCGGGAATCGCCGGAGTAGTTGAGGGTCTGGCTACTGTGGTACAAGGGGACCTTCGGAGAGGACCCGAGGCTTGGCTTCGCTTCGGAGGCATGGCTAGTCACGAGGAGGTCTGAAGACCGAGGACTTTGATCGACTTGGGAAGGCGAGCGAGGGCCTTCGAGCTGCACTAAGAAGCCCCTCACCGAAGGGTGCGCGGAGTCTTCAGACTCCGAGGCTCCCTCCGTAAGTGCTCTTCGAAGCGCAGTCAGCAGTAGAGAACAAGCTTCTAGAACTTGGTTCCCCACGGACGGCGCCAACTGTTGGCGTAAAAAGTTTACGCTAACAAGTTCTCATCAAGAACGAACAAACAGAGAGTTTGTGTTTGGGAACTGTCTCAAGCCTCTGAGTTGGATAACAGCTCGAGTAGTTCGAATATGTGTATTGAATAGCCTTTTTTCCGCGCCCCCTTGTTACAGGGTTGAGAGGGGGGTATTTATAGGCAAAAATGTCTAAGGAAAAGTCCTAACGACCCCTAGATTACAACCGACATAGTGGAAACTATTCGGTACCCGGAGCAAGGTTAAAAAGGGTAAAACTCTTCGAGGCGGATGGATAAGCCAAACATCTTATCAATCTTGTCGCTCTGCTTCGGAGCCTTCATATCTTGCGGAGGGCTTCTCAGGACTTCGTATCGAGGCACCCTTCGGCTCGATGCCTCCACCTTCGAACAAGAGCCCACCAGCTCCGAAGCTTAGGGAACCTTTGAGTTATTAATCTCTAAGTCCTAGAAGTGAAGCAATTTCCCTCAACAGTAGTCATGGAACTTTAGTTCCAAATCATCCCATGTCAGAATGGAGTTCAGCGGGAGCGCCGAAAACCAAGTGAAAGCAGTGCCGGATAGCGAGAGAGAAAATAGTCTATTTTTTAGAGCGTCTGTCCCGCTAGCTTCTCCACACTGTGCTAAAAATTGACTAACATGCTCTAGTGTGGTTTTGCTACCCTTGCCGTCGAACTTAGTGAATTTGGGGATTCTATAGCCACGGGGGTAGGGTACTGTATCGAAATGATCGAGATATGGCTTACGGTAAACCCTAACCCGACCCCTCGGCACGAAGCCAGCACATTCCCTAAATAGTGCGCTGATTTGCTCCTCTAGGTCATCTTGGCCTGCTGCCTGCGCACGTCTCTCGTGCGGGGGCGTGACACGCGGCGGGAAATCGACGTGTCAGCCATGGGCCTCTTCCCCACGCGCTAGCTGTATGGTGTGCTCGAGCCCTGGTGCCTATGCATGTGGCGCAGGCAGGGCTAGTACCGGCGCAGGTGGTGGTGGTGCGTTGTACGCGGTGTTAGCTTGGCCGTAAGCATAATGACTAGTCTCGGCTATGGGTGTTGAGGTCGGAGACGTAACGGTCTTGCCAGTGCTACCGTCAGTTCCGATGTACACATGATTTACCAGAGGTACACTAGCAATAGGGACTGGTGGTATGGCCTCAGTAAAGCCAAACCTTCTAAGAGTCGCCTCTACTTGGGAGCTAACTGCCGAATCTAACCGGTTGGCTAGCGAAGCGCTAATGGCCTGATCTACTGATGCAGCTATTTTTTGCTCAATCTCTAAAGAAGATAAACGAGGTGATACGGGTGTTACCTGGACCCGAGCATGGTCGGGGGCGATGATGTCGCGCTTGATGAAGCCTAGGCGTGTCTTGACGTAGCCCCCAAGCATCATGTCATGAAGCGCCTTCAACTTTGCCTCGATCTCTTCTCGGTCTTCTGTGGGAATATCTTCAAGAGTACGTGTTAGGATGTTGCGGTTGTCGATATCTGTGCCTCCTATGGTGTCCATCGGTGGTGTAGATGTAGTAGTCGTTTTAGATGTACTAGTGGCTGATGTAGACGTACCCATCATGTTGGCGTAGATTTTCCCCAGTGGAGTCACCAAAAAGTGTGTTGACATGAAAACGTGCCCCGCACTTGGGTCAGTTCGACGATCTAAAAATGTGTGGATACTTAGGGACAGGCCTAAGCATGACACAGCACTGACGTCGCGTTCCGACTACCCTTAGCCGTGGTAAGGAGGGTGGAGTTGCCAGGCAATCAGATCACACAAAATAATCCAATTAGCCAAAAGAAATATATTAAACAGAATAAATCAGCAAACCGGCCGGAGCCTGTCTGCTTCGAAATATAGTGCGAAGGGGGTCACCGAAATATACCTTCGGTGTCTGATGCGAAGTGTCCCGCCGAAGGGTACCTTTGGCGTTCGAACTGATCTAGCCGAAGATGAACTCCGAATGGATCTAGACGCGATAATCACCTCCGAACAATGGGGTTGGGTGCAAAGTCTCTGATACAGTAAGATACAGACTAATGACTCAGGCGCAACGCGTGAACGTGACTTCGTCCAGAGCATAGTATGAGCGTGTCGAAGCCTGCCGAGACGAAGTCTGCTGACGGAGCGCTGTCGAAGCAACAGTCTCGCCGAAGGCTGTTCTGGCAACCTCCGAAACCGATCTCTTAGCTCGGGACACCTCTGACGAAGTAGCTCCGAACGTGAAAACCTGCAATAGAGTAGTTTCGAAGTACCAATTTGGCCTAAGGACCGAATTCTACTAAGTGTTGCACTAAGAGGGAAGGTAGCAATCTGTTACGCAGATTAGCGGATACTTCACAGGCGAAGTAACAAGGTGATAGCAATCTATTACGTAGATTAGCGGACACTTCACAGGCGAAGTAACAAGGATTACCACTATTCCGAAGTGGCCGTCGGAGGGCTTCCAGGCAAACCCACGAATTGTACAGAAAAGTAAAGATAAAGTAAATGTGATTCAAAGCTAGGCTTTGTGGTTGATTTGTGTTGAGGGGCTCTAAACTGGCTTCGCCTCTATATTTATAGGGGCTAGACCTCTAATCTAATCTGCTATAATTCGGCTGAATAGAGATAAACACTTAGCTGGAATCGGGTCCAACTCTATCTCTGCCCGAAGTGGGCCTTCAGCCAAACCTGCCAAAGCCTACTCCTTGGGCCGAAGCTTCGGTGGAGTGGGCCTCCGAAGGCCTCCTGGCCGAAGGCCATGGGCTGGCTGAAAGCTTCTGCAGCCCATAGCCCAATGATCCTTCGGCCCTATAGGGCTTTGGCCTGACCCGGGACATGTGTGTTTTCAGCCCAAATTACCAAAATTGATATTTTGACAATCTTAATCATTGATGCCATTTTTTGCTATCAACAATGGCTTAAAAGCTTTATCCTGGGACTAAGAGTGGTAGATAGTATAGTGAAACCACTCACTGTTTACGGTGATAATAAAATTTTAGTATTTTATTCGAGTAACAACAAGTCAAGTGGTGCTGCCAAACACATTGACATCAAATATCATGTTGTGAAAGATAGAATCCAGGATCAAACTATTAAAATTGAGCATATAAATTCTAAGTCAATTCTCGTAGATGTTGTCGACATCAAATTACCAAAGGCTTACCACCGAACTTATTTAAAGAACATGTTGTCGACATGGGTTTAATGGAAAGTCTTTGATTTCGATCCTGGATATAGGGGCATGATAACTAACAACTCCTATATTATGTTAAGCTAGAGTTCTATCGAGGTATTTTAGTGAACTATAGGTACTGGTGTTTCAGTGGTACTATTGCTGCTGTAACACATTGCCTTGATTACTATCTTACTAAGAATTTACTCATAAGGTTAGCCTTTCGATCAAGCAGTATTTTTGTGATAGTGATGATAGTCATTATGGTGCACTTTTATTCTAACTGTGACGACCCATCGAAAAAATATTAAATTTTCCCAACAACTACATTCTAGTGGTATCAGTTAAAATAAATATAAATATTTTAACAATAGTCATCACCAATCTTGGTAGATACACAAAAAATATAGGCACACACAGTTCAATAACAAAAGTAATCATATTCATCATCCATAGCACATACATTTAGAGTTTAGATCAATATTTCATTAGTAGCATAGAAGGATCAAGTATTGCCTAGATATGCATCATTCATAGCATAATCTAGTACAAGACGCTACCTTAGAGTTCTAAGTACCAACTTTGAAGTGTCACACTCCATCCGTGATGAAAACTATATATAAAATTGTTTATAGCAAAAAATGGCATTAATGGTCAAGCTAAGCACAATACTGAAAATGTTATTTTTGACCGAAAATATGCCAAACCTGGCAAAGGTCAGTCTGACTGGCTATAGTAGGCCGGTCCAACCGGCCAGGCCCGGTCAGACCGGACCCATGGGCTCGGTTAGACCGACTGGGGGTTCAGAATATGAATCTGAGGTGGATTCGAGCTATTCTTATCCAAATCTTATCTCAACCGAATTTTGGCCGAACCGTACTGTATTTTTCACCAAGGATCACCAGCCCACCCCCTATAAATACTAGGGGCAAGGCCGATTCAAGGCCCGCTCTCCAATCTCGAAAATCCAAAGCCCTAGCTTTGAATCGCATATACTTTTCTTTACTTTCCGCATCTTCATGGGTTTGCTTGAAAGCCCTTCGTCTGCCGCATCCATAATCACGGTAACCCTTGCTGGTTCGCTTGTGAACCTCCTGTTAATCCACGTAACATATTTTTATCCTTTTTATCGGTTTTTTCCATCATATTATGCAATTTGGCCTCTTGGACGAATTATATTTGATCTTTTGCTGTTTTTGCAGAGTGATTGCCTTCACAAATTCCCCCACGAAGTTTGAAGGCGATTGGATCTTGTTTGCTAGGTCATCCGAACCCTAGCAGTTTCGATCTGTCGTCACTGGTCCGACCGTTGCATAGGGCCGGTCTGACCGGAGCCCCTCCATCAGGCCGTTGTCGGCAACGCCCGGTGAGACCGGCGGTGTTCTACCGGTCCGACCAGGACCCTCCGCATTGTGCTACGCTGAAGCCCCTGCCGAAGCCTGCACGACGAAGCCTATCCGCATGGTCTGACTGAGGGGTACCCGTTAGTCCAACCGGGGATACTTCGCTAGTCAAACTACCAGAGTTATCCTTCACGGCCACCTTCGGGATACAATCCTGAAGCCCCCTCTGCACCTTCGGTCCGACCGAGGTTGTACCACCGGTCTGACCGGGCCTGAGGCCGAAGGTGCCCTAGGGACCCTTCGGGCCAATTTCCGCTGTAATTCTGAATCGACCTCTGAATTGGCCGATTCTAGGTATTTTGATCATTTTATTTCTATTTACATTATTACTAGTACTCTTCGACCAATTGGATCAAAATATTAATTATTTATCTGATTGCCTGGCGACTCCAAATCCTTTATCACTATATAGGGTAGTCGGAACGCGGTGTCGGTATCATTGCGATACTTTTGGACGTCGAACCAGCCCAAGTGCGGGGGCGCATTTCCGCATCAACAACAATATATCTAAATGCAACTATAGGATTAGATGATCAAAGTTAAGCCAATATAACCATAAACACTTTTGTAGCAATGAAAATTAGATATATTTGTCTAATCCAATAAACCATATCCAATCAACTTAGATTAAACACTTTTAGCTATAACCATCTTTCTCTGATCCAAACTAGTAGATAAAATTAAGGTGAGAACCATAAACCTTATATATAGTAACATCCATTGTTGTGTCTCCGTGAATGTGTAGGATCATCCTCAATTTTGAGTAACATCTTTAGAATTGAGGTGTGTTTCTTGGTCCCTCTTTCGTTTTGCCTTAAACTCTTTAGTACCCTAGTAACTAGCAAGAGATGACCATATATTCTCATCGTTGAACCAATTAACCTCCCATCCTTATATTCATGAGCTTCAAGATCCATTGGACATGCTAAGGCATCATAAGGGTGTGTTTGGTTGAGCTGTGGCTGTGGAAAAAAGCTGTTGTGGGCTGTGGGCTATGGAAAAGCTGCTGTGGGATGTTAGCTATGAGAAAGCTGAAAGCCGCTTGGCTGAAACGACTGTGGAGAAGCTACTTTGAGCTATGACTTGTGTAAAAATGTCAAATTATGAAATTTTGTATGGTTGTATGAAATTTGAAATGTCAATTTATGAAATTTTGTATGGTTGTATGAAATTTGAAATGTCAATTTATGAAATTTTGTATGGTTGTAAGATATTTGAAATGTCAATTTATGAAATTTTGTATGGTTGTATGAAATTTGAAATGTCAATTTATGTAATTTTGTATGGTTTTATGAAATTTGAAATGTCAATTTATGGAATTTTGTATGATTGTATGAAATTTGAAATGTCAATTTATGGAATTTTATATGGTTGTATGAAATTTGAAATGTCAATTTATGTAATTTTATATGGTTGTATGAAATTTGAAATGTCAATTTATGGAATTTTGTATGGTTGCGAAGCCAGAAGCCGCAGAAAGCAGGTCTGGAGAAGCTTTCACAGTTTCACTACACCAAAAGCTGCTTTTACTAAAAGCTGCTAGATTGAAATATATCCTTTGGTTTAGCTTTTGGCTTCTAGGAAGCAAAAGCTGCTCCCAAAAGCCAAACCAAAGGGACCCTAAATCTCCTCCCCATTTCTATCATGGTGTACCTTTACATAATCAACTCGAGCATGGTACATTATTTGTCTCACTTGTTTCACTGCATAGTTTTCTAGAGGAATAAGTCTACTTTAACCCCCGCCCGAAGTATTAAATGTAGATGAAAGTTGCTTCCAACTTAAAAACTAGTCTCTTAAAACCCCCCGAACTAATCTATAATGGACAAATAACCCCCTGGGCCAGTTTACTATGGTGGTTTTGCTAATGTGGCAGTCTACGTGTTAGATGACTTTGAAGTGGTTGTGCATGTGGCTATACAATGGCATTTGAATAGTGGACCCCATAAGGCAGTGACTTAGAAAAAATTATCTCTTTTTACTTTTTTTTATTTCTTTTTCCTCCTCCCTACACCTCCTTCCTCCTCCATCTCTTGTTGGCTAGCTCCTTCCTCCCAAGCAACACTATCGCGCCTCATTGCATTGACACACTCGCATCTCTGTGCCATGCCATCGTGTGTGACACCCCAGTGGATGCACCTCATCACCGTGACGTCACGCCGAGCCATGTCATGGCATGACATCTATGCGAGCACGCCCCTGCCCTCATGTCCTCGTGCATCACAGTGCCCCACCACAACACTCATGTCCCTACACCTCACTATACCCCGTCCTAGCGCCTCGCCGCGTCCTCGCCCTAGCATCCCTATGCCCCCGCCTCGTGTCCCTATGCCCCATGGTGCCCCATCCCAATGCCTCACCATGCCCCTATCCTCACATCCCCACGCCTCGTGACACCCTCGCACCAAACCACCTATGGCCATGCCTCGCACTACACCTCCATGCCCCTATGACGACAAGATGTGGTTTTGGCAGCGAACGTAAGGGCAGGCGTGTAGGGATATGAGGACAGGGGTGTAGTGAGGTGTTGGCACATGGCGCCATTGGGCACGGGGATGCTAGGGCGAGGACACGATGAGGTGCCATGGGAACACGGCTGCTCGGCACACCCGCATAAATGTCGTGATGTGGCTCAACACGACGATATGGTACGTAGGGACGTGAGGGTGGGGGAGCAATGAGGCATGGTAGTGCCACCTAGGAGGAAGTAGCTATCTGCCAGGAGAGGGAGGAAGCCGGAAGAAGGAGGTGCAGGGAGGAGGAAGAAGGAAAAAAATAAAAAGAGATACTTTTGTGTCATTGCCTGGTGGGGCCCACTATTTAGATGCCATTGTATAGCCACGTGCAGAGCCACTTCAGCATCATCTGCCACATAGACTGTCACGTTAGCAAAATTACCGTAGTAAACCTCCCCAAGGGGTTATTTGTCTAGTATAGATTAATTCAGGGGGTTAAGAGCCTAGTTTCCAAGTTAAAGGAAACTTTTGTCTAAAGAGTAATACTTTGGGGGGGTAAACTAGACTTTTTATTTTTTTAGAACGTGGTCAACCTCTTCTTTGTCCTTCTCCGTGACACAAAACACATTCTACACGTACAAATTTATGTTATAATTGGTATCAATATAATTGCTACTTATTTTTTAAGGAAAGACCTTTATGCCTTTTTAACTTACCCAAAACTCTTGCTTCACCTGATCCGCAGTTGTGACACATGAATCATCTTTCTTTTCATAGTAGTCATACCACGAGGTTTCCAAATGGGTACTAATACGTAAACCATTCTCGTCCTTTCCTTCAATAACGCTAGTGTATTCTCATTTAAGAACAATTCCCATTTGTAAACCATATTTAGGATCCGTCTTTAGCTAGGGATAAGTTACATATGCAAATTTCCTACAAATAACAAAAGGTAAGGATCATTTCATTGTAAGACTAAGGGTCCATTTGGTTTAGTGGTGAGGATTTATGGGATAATCTCATCCATGTATTTTTGGATGGGATGATCCAATCTTCTTGTTTGGTTTAATGTATTGGATGATTCAATTTTTTGTTTGGTTGGCGAGATGAAGTGTGGATGAAATAATCCATTTTTTGTTTGGTTTGATGAATTGGCTGGAGATGTGCATATGATGATCCTTTTAGTTTCAATGGGTAAGTTTACCCCTCTTATTCATCTACAATATAGCAATAATAAAATTCAATATAAACCAAACAGATTCGTACATTTGAACACAAACCAACACAATTTAGCTCCATTTTACCCTAAAACTGTCAACTGGATATGATGATCCATAATTGTCAAGTCAAACTTGCTGGTGAGATCATTTTCCTTGTTGAATCACAAGGATGGCAGAAATCGATGACCTCAAACTCAACAGGAAGTTTGATGTCCTAGCTGCATTATGACCTCAACCAGTTTATTCTATAGATAAAAGGAAACATATTCTAACGGATAACCTCAAAATTCAAGAGGACTAGATGTACCAAAAAGAAAGATACATTATGGATATACACAAGTAGTTCACGCTTGCCGGCATAGGAACATATTCCATGGATGAGCTATGGAGAACAAGCAATCTGGTGGCACTTAGGCAAGCTATCGAAAAAACTACCGACGGGAAACATGCGGCACACCGGTGGAGGAAAGGAGCAGTGTGCTAGTGAAGAAATGGGCGGTGCAGGGAGCAGGAGCCACCATCGAGAAATAGGGAAAGACAACAGGAGGAAGAAAGAACCAAGATAGATAGAGGAACGACAACAGGAGGAAGAAAGAAGAATAGTGACCAGATCGAACTAAGAAGGGCGACGAATGGTGTGGGTAGCTGCATCCATGAAAATTTTTCATTTCCTTTCATCCAAAATCTTTGATGTATATTCCTTGGGTTGGCAATCCCATCCCTCATATCCTTCCAACAAAACAGACGTGTTTGTGGGATATGGCCATGTTGGGAATACGGGAGCTACGCTAGCCGGCAAATTCAAAATTTCAATCATCGATCCGGTATCAAATACCCATGAATCATTTGGATGAGTAGCAAGATTAATTTCAATAACATTAATACCTGAAGCAGAAGTCCTACTTCCCTTCTTGTTTTTCTGCTCTTCCTGGTACACCTTGCAGTTGTGCTTCCAATGCCCAGGCTTATAGCAATGGTAACACACATCAGAGTTGGCAGGACCAGACCTGGACTTTCTAGTTGGTTTAGACTTCGCACTAGATATCACATCTATTGTGACGCCCCGATTTATCGAAATCGGAACATTATTAAATTTCCAACGAACAACAATAATACAATAGGTTCATCATGCGACAACGTACATACGACAAGCATTCATGGTACGCAGACCATATTACTACATAAGAACCGCATCCCGGCTAACGTCGCACCCCCTTTTGCGCCACGTCGGTACAAGCCACCCGCAGGTGCAGCTTGACCCATCTCCAAATGGTGGCCATAGTTTGGAACACTCCATACCTTAGTTAGGACTTACCCATTAGACTTGTGGTTAGTATGGAAGTGTAATGCAACGGATCCCACAGACCGGTCCTTATAGTGCCCCGGGGGCTACCGACCAATGCCCTAGCTTGCACCCGAAACCCACAATGCATACACTCTCAACCATAACTCTATCACCAACAGCATTCCAGAGATAAGAATAATGGGGATCATATAGTAGAACCAAGTTGCTACGACTCATTTTTAATCTTATAGCAATCGTGTCGATACATTGGACACTAGCTAATAGTACTAATCATATGGTGACAAGGAGTTTAGGCTAGATAGCATGGCTTGGGTTAAACATCAAGGTCGGGGGATCCTAATAATATATTGTAAGGGTTTCATTCGACTAATGCATGTATATCCTATGTGTTTTAGCGATAGTTTAGTAAAACATGGGTTCAATATGCTAAAAAGATTGGTTTGGTGACTTGCCTTGTTCAGCGAAAGGCGACAGGGGAACCTCCGGGAAGTATTCCGGCTCCTCGACGGCGTCATATTCTTTTTAACATGAATAGTAAACATAACATTCAATAATAATACAACATCCACATAACAAGCATATAGGTTTTTGATTTGGTTTGATCTAAGGAAAATAAAGTTATTAACTTTCTGATGTTTATCCTATGAACATTTTAAAATAAATTTTTAATGAAATAATGGCCTTCCTAAAAGGAATAATAATGTAAACTAATGTATTTTAAATTTTCTAACTAATTTAAAATAAGAGGTCCAGTGTAAACCTAGTGGTTTCATTATATTAACATGAAAAGAATAAAAGATAGATTTTTTCTAATTTGAAATGAACCAAATTGATAATTTACCCAAAAGTGCATTTGAATATATTATTAAACAAAAATAAAATACTCAATATAAACTTACTTTTTATTGTATTAACATGTAGAGAATAAAATTACAAATTTTCTGGAATTGAAATGATAATTTTTGGAGTTAAAATGAGCAAGATATGAATTTCCAAAGTTTAAATCAATTTCTGGATTTTTATTTAAATTACAAACGGTCTCGGGTCCACGATGAACCAGATCCATTATGAGCCCACGCACTGTGCGCGTGGTCCGGCCCATCCTGGACCATTGGATCCAGATCCAACGTGCGGAGGCGAGGCGGGGACGTTAAGTGGCGATCAACGGCCCACGGTGCTCGATACCCCTTTGACCAGATGGACGCGCGAGATTAAACGTCGCAAGGGTTCTAATATACGCCGTCGGCTCGAGATCGTGCGGCCAGGATAGAATCCGGCATGGCAGGCATCGGGAGGGGTAAAGTACCCATCTTCCTCGACTCCGACGGTACGACGACGAGCGATTCCGGCGACGGCGAGGGCCACCCGGCCTAACTTGGTCTAAAAATGGAAAGAGGGAGCTCTGGGGAACACGAGGGTACCGGCGGTGATGGCGACAGTGAATGGACGGCGACCAGCGACGTAGAAGGGCAATGAAGCTCCTCAGGTCCTCATCGGAGGTGGGGTTCCGGAGGGGTTCGTCGACGTGGG
This sequence comes from Zizania palustris, assembly GCA_019279435.1. NCBI lineage: Eukaryota > Viridiplantae > Streptophyta > Magnoliopsida > Poales > Poaceae > Zizania > Zizania palustris. Next base: position 11,556,499 of record JAAALK010000288.1, read on the forward strand.
AGTGGTGGTCGAGGTCGAGGTGGCGCTTGTGGTCACAGAGGTGCGATCGTCGAGGACGGAGGGGGACTCCGGCGTTGGCGAACGGTGACTGGAGGAGGGGAGGCGATGTGGCATTGAAATGGGTGGCGCGGGTGCTCGGTTCGCTCTCAAGGCAAAATGACATGCGGTGTGGATGAGGGGGTGGCCGGGGTGTAAATAGAGGCACTAGCGGGGGCAGAGGGGCGCAATCAGGGGAGGCCGAGAGTAAAACCTCTCTTCAACACCAGAGAGCTCTTTTCGTGCATGCGTGCGCTTGATCCGGGACGACGACGCGTGAAATAAAGGGGGAAACGGTCGGCGGAGCGCGGGGGTTTGAATGCTGGGCTTAATTCGAGGGAAGGGGGTCGGGGACAGTGGATCTGAGGTGCGTTAAGGCGTCGGCCGGTGAGGGGGGATTTGGGGGCGGATCTCATAAGGACGACGAATCTAACAGACGGGGGCCACCGGGCAGCGGGCGCAAGGCAAGAGCGAGGCAATGGGACGCGACTGACAGGTGGGGCCGAGGCGTCGGGCGCGCGCGCGGAGGGAGAGGGGCTCGCTGACAAGCGGGGCCCGGATGTCAGTTCGAGGCACGGGAAGGGAGCGGGCTAGGCCAGACGGGGGAGAGAGAAGAGGGGGAAGGGGCTCGTTACTGTTTCAATTATTTTTCGAATAAAAATAATTACAGAAATTGATTTAAAATATTTGGGCTACTTCCAAGGGTGATAAAAATTTGTAAAAATTTTCCAAAATATATCTTGGCCTTGGGATCATAAACAAAATTTTCTATCCTCTGGTTTGGTCATTTCTCCTAGGTTCTAGTTCAAAAAAGCTAAGAAGGGCATTAAAGGTATTTCCAAATTAATTAATTCTAGGAAAATATATTAAATGATATTTTTATTTCTCTGGAAATTTGGGGTGTTACAAACCTATCCCTCTTACAAAGAATCTCGTCCTCAAGATTGGAACGCTACTCGAATAACTCGGGGTATTTGGCTTTCAACTCGTCCTCTTTTTCTCATGTGGCTTCTTCAATGGGGTGGTTGTACCACTGAACCTTGCAGAAGCGGACCACACGACTCCTGGTTACTCTTTCCTTAGTCTCCAGGATCTTGACGGGTTTCTCAATGTAGGTCAAATCCTCTTGGACGTTGAGTTGTTGGAGGTCGGCTTGTTCGGCGAGCACACGGAGACACTTCTTCAGCTGAGAGACGTGGAACACATCATGGACTCCTGCCAAGGACGGAGGCAGATCTAGTTGATATGCCACTTCTCCTTGCCGTCGGAGAATCCAAAAAGGTCCAACATAACGGGGTGCTAGCTTGCCTCTCATGTTGAACCTTTGAGCGCCACGGAGGGGAGTGACCCGGAGATAGACATAGTCACTCTCCTCGAAGGTCAGGTCTCTTCGTCGGTTATCGGCGTAGCTCTTTTGTCGGGACTGGGCTATTTTCAAGCTGTCCCTGATGATCTTGACCTTCTCTTCGGCTTCTCTCAATATATTTGTCCCAAACAGATGTGACTCTCCGGTCTGATCCTAGAGCAACAACGTCCTGCACTTACGCCCATAAAGTGCTTCGAATGGGGACATCTGCAGGCTAACTTGATAGCTGTTGTTGTAGGAGAACTCCGCATAGGGCAAGTTCTTGTCCCACATTCCGCCAAAGTCTAGAGCGCAAGCTCTAAGCATATCCTCCAATACCTGGTTGACCCTTTTGGTTTGGCCATCGGTCTGTGGATGATAGGCGGTGCTAAAGTTTAGCCGGGTGTCGAGTTCCTCTTGAAGGTTCTTCCAAAACTTAGAGGTAAACTGACTCCCATGGTCAGATACAATTTTCTTTGGCACTCCGTGCAGGCACAAAATCCGGGTCATATTCAACTCAGCCAACTTTGCAACGGTGTAAGTTGTCTTGACGGGGATGAAGTGAGCCACTTTGGTGAGTCGGTCGATGATCACCCAGATAGAATCATGACTGGCTTGGGTCCTGGGTAGTCTCGTGATGAAGTCCATTCCTATCTCTTCCCACTTCCATTCGGGAACTTTAAGGGATTGTAACAGTCCAGCAGGTCTCTGGTGCTCTGCCTTGACTCACCGGCACGTGTCGCACTTGGTCACATACTCAGCTATTTCCCTCTTCATGCTGACCCACCAATATTTCTCCTTTAGGTCTTGGTACATCTTTGTACTCCCGGGATGTATGGAGTATAGAGTATCGTGAGCTTCTTGAAGGATGAGAGTCTTCAACTCAGGCTTGTCGGGTACACATATCTAGTTTCCGAACCAGATGGTACCATGCTCGTCCTCGGAGAATCCGGGGGCTTTACCCTTCCGCACGTTCTGTTGGATCTCCAAGATGTCTGGATCTTCCTTCTGTGTTTCCCGGATCTGGTCTATCAAGACAGGTCTAGACTCCAAAGCAGCGAGATACGCTCTGTTGGTGATCCCTAGATTCAGTCTTTCTATTTCCTTATATAGCAAGGAGGCCTGGTCTTGTATCATGATGGCATTGCAATACCTTTTTCGACTAAGGGCGTCTGCCACCACATTGGCCTTGCCTGGATGATAATGGATGCCCAAGTCATAATCCTTGATCAATTCCAACCATCTCCTCTGCCTGAGGTTCAGGTCCGGTTGGGTGAATATATACTTGAGACTCTTGTGGTCGGTGAAGACCTCGCACCGATTCCCCACAAGGTAATGTCTCCATATCTTCAAGGGAAAATTACTCACATACCATTATAATTTTCAGAAATTACATATATGCCATTGTCAGTGACTGTGGTGGCCCCCATCTATCAGTGACACACCAATGGCATATTGGCAAACCGTAAAAATTGTAATTTCATGGAAAAAATTAACCCCTTCAAGGCATGAACCACGGCTTCCAATTCCAGGTCGTGGGTCGGGTAATTCAGCTCATGTGGTCTCAGCTGTCGAAAGGCGTAAGATATCACCTTCCCATCTTGCATTAAGACACATCCCAATCCTTGACAAGAGGCATCACAGTAGACATGGAAGTCCTTCCGGATGTCTGGCAGGGTCAGAATTGGGGCTGACATGAGCTTCTTCTTAAGGGTTTGGAAGCATTCTTCACAATCCGGGGTCCATTAAAACTTTACTTCTTTCTGCAACAGCCTGGTCATAGGCTTGGCTATCTTTGAAAAGTTCTCGATGAACTGGCGGTAGTATTCGGCCAATCCGAGAAAACTTCGGATCTCGGTCATGTTCGTGGGTTGTAGCCAATTGGTCACTGCTTCCACGGTGGTTGGGTCCATGGCTATTCCTCCGGTATATATGACATGACCGAGGAACTTCACCTCAGACGACCAAAACTCACACTTGTTGTATTTGGCGTACAATTGTTGTTCCCTTAGCTTTCCGAGGGTCAGACGGAGGTGGGTTTCATGTCCTAACTTAGTCTTTGAGTAGACGAGGATATCGTCGATGAATACCACGATGAACTTATCCAAGAACTCCATGAATACATTGTTCATCATGTTCATGAAAAAGGCCAGGGCATTCATGAGTCCGAACGACATCACAGTATACTCGTAGAGTCCATAGCGAGAGGTGAAGGTAGTCTTGGGTATGTCTTCTTCTCTAATCCTCAATTGGTGATAACCTGACGTGAGGTCAATCTTGGAAAACACCAAGGATCCTTTCAGCTAATCGAACAGGTCATCGATCTGAGGCAATGGGTACTTGTTCTTGATGGTCACGTCATTCAGGGCCCTATAATCCACGCACATCATTTTTGTCTTGTCCTTCTTCATGGCGAAGATGACCGGTGCACCCCAGGGTGAGGTACTCGGCCGGATGTACCCTTTTTGTTCTAGGTCTTCGATGTTGCTCTTGACTTCGGCTAGCTCATTGGTGGCCATCCGGTAGGGGCGCTTGGAGATTGGAGTGGTCCTGGGGACAAATTCGATTCTGAATTCGATGTCCCACTTGGGAGGCATTCTTGGCAGGTCTTCTGGGAAGACGTCCATGAACTCCTTGACTATGGGCACTTCCTCAAGGGCTAGTGAGTGAAGAGACACCTCACGAGTTTTGCGGTTGGTCATCCGAAAAGTGACGGCTTTGCCTTCGGGGTCGGTCACAGTTACGAACTTGCTTGCACAATCGATCACTCCCTTGTGTTTCATCAACCAATCCATCCCTAGGATGAGGTCGAGTCCGGTACACTTAATGAGGACTGGCTCGGCCCGGAATAATATCCCTTGAATCTCTATCCTTACCTTAGGGCTGTATAAGTGGGCTAAGGTTTTATTGCCTAGGGTGGGAATCATCATGGGGGATGGTAGCGGGAGCACTTCCATGTTGTCGGTTTTCACAAAATCCTCCGAGATGAAAGAGTGTGTTGCCCTAGAGTCAAAAAGTATTATAGCTGGTATGGAATTGGCGGTAAACGTACCGAGTACGACTTCAGGAGCTTCCTGAGCTTCCTCCACGCTGATGTGGTTGACGCGGGCATGAACCGCCTGGTTGGGTGCCGCGCCTTGAGGCTGCTTGGGGTTAGGACACTGGTGCGAGTAGTGCCCTTCCTTCCGGCAGTTGAAGCAGATGACCGGCTTTCCTTGGCGGTCCCTCATGATCGGGGTCTTGGTGGCGGGCGTCGGCTGAGCGGCTGGAGCTGGTGGAGCGGGGCGGGGATGCCTGGCGTTGGATCCACCGGTGGCGTGAGGTGGCCTGTAGACTGGCCGAGGATGGCAGGCAGGTGCTGGTGGCAGAGGGACGAAGCGAGGCCTCTAAGAGTTCGCTTGATGATGCTTGAACGCAATCATCTTTCTCTTCTTGAGGTCCAACTTATTCTGCTCGGTCTCTTGGATGAGCACTTTGTTCACCAACCGTTGAAAGTCAGCTTAGTCGGTGGTGACGAGTTGTATGGACAGCTCATCCTTAAGTCCCCGGAGGAACTTGGCCTGGCGGAGGGCGTCGGTTCGCACCTCTTCTGGCGTGTAGCGAGCCAGGCGGTTGAACTCATGGAGGTACTCCATGACAGTTCGGTTGCCTTGCTTGAGGTCGCAGAACTCCTGCTGTTTCACTGCGATAACTCCGGCGGGGACGTGAGCGGCGCGAAAGGCGATGGTGAACTCTGCCCAAGTCACCACGTGGTCCTCCGGTTGGGACTCACGGTAGTTGTACCACCATTCTACGGCGGGACCCTAGAGCTGATGAGTAGCGAATGTCACTCTCTCCCAGTCGGTGCAGGGGAGGAGGTCCAACTTCTTCCCGATGGTGCAGAGCCAATCTCCGGCCTCCATAGGGTTTGTGGTGCTGGAGAAGATCGGGGGACGCACGCGCAAGAACTCCGAGAGTTGAGGCGCGGGTGAGGGGGCTGGAGCACGAGGGGCAAGCTCCACATTCAGTAGCCGGTCCAACTATGCTTGTTGGTGCTGCATCTGGGTGAGGAGCGCAGAAATCAGCTGGTTCTGATTCGCCATCATCTCTGCTAAGGTGGGGTGGTTGGCGGATGGCGGCCTAGTCTGACGCTGGCTCGTTGCACCCTAGTTGGGCACAACACTTCCGGGCAAACCGTTGCTTGCCCCTTCTCCATTGTTGGACCCTGTGTTCTTGTTGTCAGCCATCTTCTGAACATATAAGAGCTTTAGCCATAAGATAAAATGTTGAGAAACAAATATTTAGTCAAAACAGCCCATAGAGGCTCATATATATATATATATCAAAGTGGTATAAAATGTTCATTACATCAATGTTCTTATTTTAACCCACCTACAACACAACTCGTTGCAGGTGGTACCACAATCACAAAATTATTAAAAATCACTCAACGATAGCTACCGCCTACTTGTCGTCCGGGGCGGTCTTCGTGCTCTCGGAGCCACGAGGGTCCTGAGGGATGGCGGGCTCGAGAAAATTCTCGATAATGGGGTCAGAGACGATGGTGGGGCGTGGGGCTGGGGCGCTGGAGCTGGACGGTCCGGCGGTCGTGGGGTGGGGCGGGATCCTCTTGGGGAGAGGGGCGGGCTCGCGGATGGGATTCTTCCTCCTCGGGAGGAGGGGGACCATCTCCACTATGTCCTTCTGCAGCTGTATAATCTTCCGCTGCAGCTCACCATTTTTTTGGATCAAGTTCTTCGTCTCCTGACGAAGGAACTCGACCGCCTCATGGTGCTCCTCGGCGTCCATCACGGCCTTGGTATGGAGATCATCCATGGCCTGAAGAAGGCACGTCTGCCGAGCCATGACCGGATCGCGATCAGAGTGAACTCCGATGTAGATGCTATGGTGGTCACCGGGAGTGCGCTTCGGCACGAGCCGGAAGGACGAGTTCTGAAGACGATCATCATAGATCATCCTCAGCTCCATGAGGGCTTGGAGGGCGACGCATTGGCACGCGACGTCGAAGGTTGGGCGCCCAAGTGCTGCTGTGAAGAACGGCAGGTGCTTGCTGGAACCATGGATGGTGAGGGAGACGTCACATGGACCCGCGAATTCTTCCATGTAAACTCCATGAAACTCGGGCTCGAAGAGGAACCCAAGGAAGGTGACCATCATACGGAGCTCCCTGACGAAGCCCTCGAAGTGGTGGCAGAAGCTGTGGACTTGGTAGACCGGCATCTACAAAAACAACAAGTTGAAGAAAAGTGAGGGGAGGAACAAAGTTATAAAGTAGGTTTTTGTGAAATAGTTTTTTTGCAGCTAAGGGCTAGGCTGGTCCGTTTGGCTTCCTACAGTCAAGTCGGCACTTATACCATCTTGTGACGCCCCGATTTATCAAAATCAGAACATTATTGAATTTCCAACAAAAAACAATAATACAAGAGGTTCATCATGCGATAACATACATACGGTAAGCATTCAAGGTACGTAGACCATATTATTACATAAGATTAAAATAAACAATAAAGATAAACTGCATGACGAACGCCCTCTTCAGGATCTTCTTCTTGACTGGGTCGCTACTCCAGACCATCCTCGTAGTAGGCATCCTCAGAATGGTGTGTCCAACGGGTATGAGTACAAAAAGTACTCAACAAGCCACCGCAAGTGCAAATAGTAATGCAATGTAATATCAAAGGAAGGGTAATGGCTAGAAGTGCGGAAACGTACATTTTTCAGTTATTGCATTTAGTGTAGTCAAATTTTATCAAGCGGAATAATAAACATGAACATCATAATACCATCTAACTCGAGGAGTACGTTTTCCCTCCTCACACAACAGTCCTTACATGTCAAACCATCATGCACATTCATTTCAAAAGTAAACTAACTGTGGGATGTCACGCACCCGCCCTTGACCGTGGGCTTGGCTTTTCGAAAAGATTTTTGACTCTGATCAGAGATGTACTACTGTACCCACAAGGCACGCACTCATCCCATACACCAAAGTGTAACGAGATGACCCATACCATGGGAACTCGTGCCAAAACCTCAGCATGAAATGCTCCAAGCGATAACCACCCGCTCTAGGTTTCACCGGCGCGCCAGGCCGCATCTCGGCTAACGTCGCACCCCCTTTTGCGCCACGTCGGTACAAGCCACCCGTAGGTGCAGCTTGACCCATCTCCAAATGGTGGCCTCGGTTTGGAACATTCCATACCTTAGTTAGGACTTACCCATTAGACTTGTGGTTAGTATGGAAGTGTATTGCAATGAAATCCCGCAGACCGGTCCTTATAGTGCCCCTGGTGCTACCGACCAATGCCCTAGCTTGCACCCGAAACCCACCATGCATACACTCTCAACCATAACTCTATCACCAACAGCATTCCAGAGATAATAATAACGGGGATCATATAGTAGAACCAAGTTGCTACGACTCATTTTTAATCTTATAGCAATCGTGTCGATACATTGGACACTAGCTAATAGTACTAATCATATGGTGACAAGGAGTTTAGGCTAGATAGCATGGCTTGGGTTGCACATAAAGGTCGGGGGATCCTAATAAATATATTGTAAGGGTTTCATTCGACTAATGCATGTATATCCTATGTGTTTTAGCGATAGTTTAGTAAAACATGGGTTCAATATGCTAAAACGATTGGTTTGGTGACTAGCCTTGTTCAGCGAAAGGCAACGGGGGAACCTCCGGGAAGTATTCGGGCTCCTCGACGGCGTCGTAGTCTTTTTAACATGAATAGTAAACATAACATGCAATAACAATACAACATCCACATAACAAGCATATAGGTTTTTGATTTGGTTTGATCTAAGGAAAATAAAGTTATTAACTTTCTGAAGTTTATCCTAAGAACATTTTAAAATAAATTTTTAATGAAATAATGGCCTTCCTAAAAGGAATAATAATGTAAACTAATGTATTTTAAATTTTCTAACTAATTTAAAATAAGAGGTCCAGTGTAAACCTAGTGGTTTCATTAGATTAACATGAAAAGAATAAAAGATAATTTTTTTCTAATTTGAAATGAACCAAATTGATAATTTACCCTAAAGTGCATTTGAATATATTATTAAACAAAAATAAAATACTCAATATAAACTTACTTTTTTATTGTATTAACATGTAGAGAATAAAATTACAAATTTTCTGGAATTGAAATGATAATTTTTGGAGTTAAAATGAGCAAGATATGAATTTCCAAAGTTTAAATCAATATCTGGATTTTTATTTAAATTACAAACGGTCTCGGGTCCACGGTGAACCAGATCCACTGTGAACCCGCGCACTGTGCACGTGTCTGGCCCATCCTGGACCGTTGGATCTAGATCCAATGCGTGGGGGTGCGGCAGGGACGTTAAATGGCGATCAACGGCCCACAGCGCTCGATACCACTTTGACCAGATGGACGCGCGAGATTAAACGTCGCAAGGGTTCTAATCTACGCCGTCGGTTCGAGATCATGCGGCCAGGATAGAATCCGACACGGCACGCGTCAGGAGGGGTAAAGTACATGTCTTCCTCGACTCTGGCGGTACGACGGCGAGCGATTCTGACGACGGCGAGGGCCACCCGGCCTAACTAGGGCTAAAAACGGAAAGAGGGAGCTATGGGGAACACGAGGGTACCGGCGGTGATGGCGACGACGAACGGACGGCGACCGCCGATGTAGAAGGGCGAGAAGCTCCTCGGGGTGGTGCTTGCGGTCACGGAGGTGCGATCGTCGAGGACGAAGGGGGACTCCGGCGTCGGCGAACGGTGACTGGAGGAGGGGAGGCGGTGTGGCGTTGAAATGGGTGGCGCGGGCGCTCGGTTCGCTCTCAAGGCAAAATGACGTGCGGTGTGGACGAGGGGGTGGTCGGGGTTTAAATAGAGGCACCAGTGGGGGCAGAGGGGGCGCAATCGGGGGAGGCCGAGAGTAAAACCTCTCTTCAACGCTGGCGAGCTCTTTCCGTACATGCGTGCGCACGATCCGAGATGACGACGCGTGAAATAAAGGGGGAAACGGTCGGCGGAGCGTGGGGGTTTGAATGTCGGGCTTAATTTGGGGGAAGAGGGTTGGGGACAGCGGATCCAAGGCGTGTTAAGGTGTCGGCCGGCGAGGGGGGGATTTGGGGGCGGATCTCATGGGGATGATGAATCTGATAGACGGGGGCCACCGGGCAGTGGCCGCAGGGCGAGGGCGAGGCAACGGGACGCGACCGACAGGTGGGGCCGAGGCGTCGGGCGCGCGCGCGGAGGGAGAGGGGCTCGCTGACAAGCGGGCCCGGGTGTCAGTCCAAGGCACGGGAAGGGAGAAGGCTGGGCCGGCCGGGGGAGAGAGAAGAGGGGGAAGGGGCCCGTTACTGTTTCAATTATTTTTCGAATAAAAATAATTACAGAAATTGATTTAAAATATTTGGGCTACTTCCAAGGGTGATAAAAATTTGTAAAAATTCTCCAAAATATATCTTGGCCTTGGGATCATAAACAAAATTTTCTAGCCTTTGGTTTGGTCATTTCACCTAGGTTTTTGTTCAAATAAGCTAAGAAGGGCATTAAAGGTATTTCCAAATTAATTAATTCCAGGAAAATATATTAAATGATATTTTTATTTCTCTGGAAATTTGGGGTGTTACATCTATAGTCTTAGACTTCTTCCTCCTCTCTTTTTGCCCTCGTTATGAACAACCATCACATGGTTTGGAGCCTTCATGATACTCTCTTCAGCAGATTTCAGCATCCCATGCAACTCAGCTAGTGTCTTCTCCAGTCCAACTTGTTATAGTCCATAATGAATGGCTCAAATCTCAGTGGGAGCGATTGGAGAATGACATCGATAGCGAGGTATGGATCTAGTGGAGTGCCCAGTCTTTCTAGAGTATCTAGGCTCCCTTCAGCCAGCCTACTACCAAACAAGTATTTAGACACATTGTATATTTCTGACCTTGCTTGGTCCTGAAACATGCCTTTAAGCCCTACGATCATATCATAAACATCACATTCCTCATACTGTTTCTGAAACTGAGAGGACATGTAGGCAGACATCAGGCAGCTGACATCCACGAAATCACTAGCATGCTTCTCATAAGCACGCTTATCTGATGTAGAAGCATCCTCTCCCAGTTCATTAGGGTGGGGTTCCTCTAGAACATAATCATTTTTCTCTTGCTTGAGAACAATTCTCAATTTTCTATACCAATCCATAAAGTTCATTCCAGACAATTTATCTCATTCAAGAATAGATCGTAAATTAAAAACTAGAGTGCTCTTAACAGTAGACGTAGTAGGTGCCATGATCTACAAAAGATTAAATGTGAGGTTTAGAACTATGCAATGTTTATCTTATATCCAATAAAAGATGTTCCACTATCCAAACCAGTCACTTTCCCTCTCATGACTAATAGTGGCGCAAGATCCATGGTCACACTATCTCCTAGTGAGCTTTGGCATCTCTGCTAGAAGCTAGTTGACATAGGTAAGCAACTCCTTGCTAATCACATCGTATGTGACTCTTGTCGTTAGAGAAGAATCCAATGCTCGACCCCAAATCCTATGCTCCAAGGCCCAAAATCGTTTTGATAGCCTTGTCAAGTGAACCAGTACTATGCGTGCAGAAGTCCGACTTCCGCCCCAACTGGTCGAGATAAAAGATAGTACTCTGCTTTGGCAGACTCACTATCGATGAGCACGAATCTTGGTGAGTGCAGCTATTGGGAAGAGCATCAACACTTAATTTTCTGAGGGAAAACTATTCTAGCATCGTAAGGTCCCTAGCGCACACAAAACATGCAAGAATAGAATAACATGAACGTAAGAAAGCATCACAGGCAATCATATTAACTGTGACATAGCATGGCCTTCTTCACATGGCGATCTCCATCTCCATGACTCCCGTCATCGAGTACGTGCTCCTGGTCTCCATGAAGAGTACTAGTCCATCTCGCATAGGCTATACTAATTACATGGGCCGAAGCACCGGGGAAACGACATGCAAGCCATAATGAATTTTACATCAGCCTTGGGTTGTAAAGAACCCTGACACGTAGGCCATATTTAATTTACATTCATTGCATGCATCTCATACATCACATTTAACCAAGGCCATACTAGTCATGACATTCTCTGCAAAACAAAGTCAGGCGAGCAATCTACAAGTGATTGGATTTTGGATCTAAAAAACCTGAGTTAGTAGCCTCGGTTTTTCAAAATCGCACGGGTCGGAACTTCTGATCTGGCATCAGAACTTCCGATCAATATTGTAATCCCGCATCACAACAATTGCCTTCTATATCGAATCATTATTTGTTATCAGAACTTCCGATCATTATCAGAACATGAGGGATACATATCGAACACTACGCATATAGGCTCTGATACCACTGTTGGGAATAGGGGCAGCTATGCTAGCCGACAAATTCAAAATTTCTGCCCTATGGCCCTAGGCTCATGCGCATGTGAGATCATAGATCAGTACCTTCTAGCACACAATGCCCTAGGTGCAGCGGAAGAAGATGTTGGAGAAGCGTGTCAAGCCTCTCCTCGCTTCGTTCTTACCAGTCCCTCACCGATCAATTCGATGATGACGATGTAGTCGTTCGCATGTAGACGTTCACGAGCATCTCTATTGGAGCAACTCCTCCATGGAGTCCACACGTACAAGGATGGAGTACCTCCCACAGCATCGTGCTAGCACCGCACTGTGAGAGATGGGGATCCTTGACCTAAACTGTTTGAGATCAAGAAGGGAAGGAGAGAACTCTTGGGTGGCTAGGTCTAATCTAGGTTTATTGCTTGCCCCAAGACAGTCCTCCTCCTTCATTTATATAGAGTTGAGAGCTCCTAGGTCATGCTCATCCCGAAACCGCAATAGATCCAATCTGTTTGCCCACGTCAGAACTTCTAACAGTGTATTTTAGGTCTCCTGATACAGTACGACACGCAACAGATTCAATCTGTTATAGCCCACGTCAGAACTTCTGATACCATATCGGAACTTTCGATCAATACAAAATTCCCCAATTCCAAATTGGAACTTATGGCTTGTCGAAACTTCCGATGCCATATCGGAATTTCCGAAGCAACAATTTCTCTCTGTATCAAGACCAGAAATTAAAGAGAACTTCTGATACTACCTATCGGAACTTCCGATCCACAGAATTTTCTTGGGTGCATCCTTCAGGGCATCCCATCCTTGGATATTCGGGATACCAAACACATCCTAAGAGAATATATAGAAAACAAAATAAGAATACTAGTACAAATCATTTATATTCAGTTTATCAAGTCACACACATCAGTTTTCAATATAATGAATTAGGTCACTTTGGAGAAAATAAAACAAGAAACCTCTAACTTAATCAAGGAAAAAATAGAGTAAGAAATCTCTCCGTGAATAAATTAATGTATTATGTATTACTTCTGGTTCCACCTCTCGAATGGATAGTTCCAATGAATTTGGACAAGACATCCAAGTCAAGTCTTATATGGAAGATGCATGCTTAGATGTTGCATCTAAAAAACACCGGGAGGGAATATTTTTCTAATTAGCAAACAAGAATGTCCACATTTAGTTCTAGAGAGTGGAGGAAGTGCCACAACGGCACACCTGACATGGCACATATGGCCTGACACTAATATGTGTTGAGGTAGCATGGCCTAGCACGATGTCAGCGTGAATGCGCAGCTATGTGGGTTCGACAACTCGTGGTGAGCGGCGATGACGACTGAAGCACGACGGAGATAGGCGACAATGGGGGCATGATGAGGGGCTGTGGTGAGGGTGTACGGCGGAGATGGGCGGAAATGGGGGCATGTCGACGAGGGCATAGTATTGAGTATGTTGACGAGGCTTGGTGGAGAAGGGCGTCGACAAGGACTGGAGCGGCAGTGAGGTAGGCACGTCGACGGCTTGGCGCGATGACGAGGGGTGGCAGAGTGTGGTGATTCCGGTGGAGAGGGGTGGTAGTGGTCGGTGGCAAGAGGAGGGAGGAGGGCAGCGTCTAGAGGTGTGAGAAGAGGGGAGCAACACCGTATTTAAAGAGTGGAGCTGAGTGAAAAATTAGCGTCGGGTGAAAAGTTTTGTTTGCCGAGTGTTTGCACTGGGTAAACATAAATTGTTTTCGAGTGCCACAATTTCTCATGTGTAGTTCGAAGGTGCTTGGACCCTGTCAAACTCATTGCGACTCAGACTGATGAACAATATGTTTCTTGCTTTGCTATTACAATCGTATTGTTCCTTCTCAGTCTGTGAGGTGCGAGTTTCAGGAATCACATATTCGAAATCGACAATGTCCCATATAGCACTTCATTGGCTTATGTTGGACCGGAAACGGCGACCAGAGGGGAGGTGAATGGGAGCTTTTACAGTTTCATACTAAAAATAGCCTTCTGTTTTAATTTTGTCTTCTGCGGAACAGGCTTCGAACACACCCTTCGAGGTTCTGGTTCGGAGGTATTTCACAGCTCCGAACACAGGCTTCGCAAGGAGCAAAAGTTCGAAGCCAAGAAGACTTCGCTCCACCCACAACCTCGAAAATTCACCTTCTGCTAAGTCAGTGCAGCCTCCGCACACAGAGTGCCTTCGTGCAGGCTTCGCACTTCACCCTTAGCAAGAGCGGACTTCCCTCTGAGGACTTCGATCAGCTTTGCTAAGTCAGTGCAGGCTCAGCACACTAGGTGCCTTCGAGCAGGCTTCGCACTACAAACTTCGCAAGAGCAGACTTCCCTCTATGGACTTCCACCAAATACTTAGCGATAGCAACTGGTGCTGGGCTTCGTACTTCGAAGGTCTAAACGCACACTAAACAGACTTCACCGAGGACTTCAACACGGGAAGAAAACGGGCTTCGATCTAATCCAAGACCAGTACTTCTCTAGTAATCAGAGAGGTCTAGCCTCCAGTTTACACAGAGCGAACAGACACTGAAAAACACACACTTCGCTAGAACACACTTTGCTCCAACAGGCTTCTCACACAGTTCTCCAGAAAGGATTTAGTGCACAAACTCAACTCAAAAGAAGTGAGACAAGAGAGATCGAAGCATGCAGAGAAGTACGCATACAAGCTCAAGCAGTAAATAAACACAGAATCAAAGCTTCAATGCTTGAATAGGGAACACAAAAATGAACTCACAGGATGAATACAAGGTATGTGGCGGCTAGCACAAGAGTTCTACAATGGCTGCTCAAAGTGTTGATGTGACCTAGCCAGCCTCCACTATTTATAGGCACTATTCAGCCCTGTGAATAGACTACTTTACCCCTAGGGTTTACACTGTTTTTGTCTCATCAGAACAGGGGGTACAACTGGTAGTCTACTTTATTTGGAGGCTTCTTTTGTCAGCTTCGCAGAGGAGACAATACCAGCTTTTGTAGAGCAGACGCTGTTAGCATTTGTAGTTTTGGATCATTCTGAAGCCCCCCTTCGCACGTGAGGGGTGCGGTAGGTTCGGTGAGAAGCCTTGAGCCTGACGGCCTTCGCTTCACCAAAGTCACCCTTCGATACAGTGACGGTTTTGAGCCGAAGCCGTCAAAGCCCTTGGGCCTTCGCACCAACACCTTCGGAGTGGACCACCACGGCTTCACAGCTTCTACCAGCTCGAACTCCGTCAGTCCGTGTACCGAAGCCATGCATGGCCGAAGTACCTCAAGTAAGCCTCACTCCGGAGCCAGCCTCACTCCAAAGTCAGCCTCACTCCGAAGCTAGCTTCACTCCGAAGCCTGCCTCACTCCGAAGTCATCTTCACTCCGAACCCAGCTTCACTCCGAAGCCAGCCTCACTCCAAAGCCCCAGCCTCACTCCGAAGAAAAATCATGCACAAAATGTTTTAGAAATATTAAATAGAGCTGAGTTGTCATGATTACATGAATTAAAATCAGGCATATAAGTGCAAGAGATGTAAATGCAATTTCACACACAATGAGCATATGCAAGAAAGTCAAAATCTACTCCCCCTCACAAAATGTCGTAAGGGTGACAAACACCAAGTTCCCCACGCAAGTAGGCAAAACGTGAAGCATCGAGGGGTTTTGTGAATATATCGGCTAGCTGGTGTTGGGTATCAACATATTGAAGCTCAATATCACCCTTCTCATTATGATCTCTGAGAAAATGGTATCGCACATCAATGTGTTTGGTTCTGGAATGCTGAACCAGGTTGTTTGCAATACAATAGCACTAGTGTTATCACAGAAAAGTGGAACACTCTTATAATTTAACCCGAAATGCCGCAAAGTGGAAACCATCCACAAAATCTGAGAGCAACAGCTAGCTGCAGCAACATATTCGGCCTCAGCCGTCGATTATGCAACACTAGACTATTTGCGGGAAGACCAGCAAACCAGAGAAGTACTCAGAAAATGACAAGTACCAGAGGTACTTTTCCTATCAATCCTACACCCAGCAAAGTCCACATCGGAATAACCTCGAAGACACAAAGAGGAAGACGCAGAATACCAAATGCCAAATTCGAGAGTATGTTTGAGATACCTGAGAATGCGCTTTACCACTTGGCGGTGTGAAGCTCGTGGTGAAGCCTGAAAACGTGCGCATAGACACACTGCGAAGTGTATGTCCGGCCTCGTAGCAGTCAAGTAGAGGAGGGAGCCGATCATGCTTCGGAACTCCTTCTGATCTACGGCTTCTCCATTCTCGTCAGGATCCAATGCTACAGACGTAGCCATTGGAGTGGTAAGGGGCTTCACATCAGCCATGTCGAACTTCTTGAGCAGGTCCTTAGTGTACTTCATCTGGTGGACGAATGTACCTTGTTTGCTTTGCTTGATTTGCAAACCAAGGAAAAATGTGAGTTCGCCCATCATGGACATCTCGAACTCCCTGCTCATGGTATCTGCAAACTCGGCAACCAAAGCATGAGAAGAGCCACCAAAGATGATATCATCCACATAAATCTGGACTAGGAGGAAATATTTGCCATGCTTGAGAGTGAACAGGGTTTTATCAACAGATCCCATCAAATATCCCCGCTCAAGAAGAAAAGACTTAAGTCTATCATACCAAGCCCGAGGGGCCTGCTTGAGTCCATAAAGAGCCTTATGAAGTTTAAGGACTTTATGTGGGTATTTGGGGTTTTCAAAACCAGGGGGTTGTTTTACATAAACATCTTCGCCTATGAAGCCATTAAGAAAAGCACTTTTGACATTCATTTGATAGAGTTTGAAACCACGGGATGCCACAAATGCAAGTAAAATCCTAATGGCCTCAAGACGAGCAACAGGTGCAAAAGTTTCAGTAAAATCAATCCCTTCTAATTGAGAATAACCTTGAGTTACAAGTCTAGCCTTGTTTCTAACTATAGTCCCATCCTCCCCTTGTTTGTTTTTGAAAACCCATTTTGTTCCAATGAAATGAACATTTGGTGGAGGATCAACTAAAGTCTAGACTTGGTTTCTCTCAAAATTTTCAGGTTCTTCATGCATGGCATTGATCCAACTAGAATCAGAAAGAGCATGACTAACATCTAAGGGCTCAAAAGAAGCAACAAAAGCGGAATCAATGAAATGAGCATGAGAACGTGTTACCCTTTGATCGAGCTCACCAATGATCTGCTCGGGAGGGTGCATCCTTTGAACATGATGTGGAGCCTCGTGGCGGGATGCAGTCTCCCCCTCAACTTGTGCGTTGGAGTGGTCCAAGATGACCGATGTCGAGGCAGTTGCTTCTGGACCTTGTGCCGAAGTGGTTGAAGCGGGGTCGGCTTCATGGGTTGATATCGAGGGTAGTAGGGGTTCATCCTCGAAATCTCCGGGATCTTCTTCTTCGAAGATGGTCTGTTCCATGTCGTGTTCATTTGCCTGTTCAAGAGCAGAACTAACAGAGGGGGTCGATTCATCAAAAGTCACATCACATGACTCAATGACAGTGTTAGCCTCCAAATTATAAACACAATAAGAATGACCATGTGTAGTGTAACCCAAAAATATCTCGTCAGAAGAACGCGACTCAAATTTGTCCAAATTACCACGTTTTAGGATAAAGCAACGACAGCCAAAAACTCGAAGATGAGTAACCTTGGGCTGTCTCCCAAAACGTAGCTCATAAGATGTCAAGTTCAAAATTGAGCGCAAGAAGATTCGGTTTGAGATGTAACAAGCAGTGTTCATGGCCTCAGCCCAGAATTTTCTAGGAGTCCTATGCTCATCGAGCATCGTCCTAGCCATCTCAACCAAAGTGCGGTTCTTTCTCTCAACAACACCGTTCTGTTGAGGAACCCGCGGAGCAGAGAATTGATGTTCTACACCATGCTCCATGCAAAAGTCAACAAAGAGACTGTTCTTGAACTCAGTGCCATTATCACTTCAAATGAATTTTAATGCACCAGGGAGTTTAGTGAAAAGTCTCAAAGCCAAGCTCTGAAAGTGTGAAAACACTTCATCCTTACTGGCAAGAAAGAAGACCCAAGAGTAGCGAGAGAAATCGTCGACAATGACTAACACATACCACTTGCCGCCTGAAGAACTAACCCGAGAAGGACCTACAGTGTCCATGTGGAGAAGTTCTCCGGGTTGTTCAGTCATCACCATGGTGACTGGCGAATGCGAAGCGGCAATCATTTTTCCATGTCAACAAGGAGCGCAAACTAAATTCTTCTCAAACTTGAGCTTGGGCGATCCTCGGATCAGACCTAAGGCACTCAGACGAGCAAGCAAATCAAAGCTCATATGCCCTAGTCTCCTATGCCACTTCCAAAGCTCAGAAGTCGAATGTGCAACAAGACAATGAGAAGAACCAGATGATTTAGAAAAATCAGCTCCAAAAACTCTCCTAACTCTAAAAATCTTACAGACCACAACACCATCAGAATTGAGTACTTGCGAAGTGTCGCGATGGAATCGCACTTCGAAGCCCTCATCAAGCAACTGAGATACTGAAAGCAAATTGTATCCCAAGTTTTCAACCAAAGCAACATCTTTGAGAGTGAAGTTCAAGTTGATTCTTATCACACCTTTACCTTTCACTCTACTTCTTCGATTGTTGCCGAAGGTGATATGTTCCCTTTGCTTGGTTGTGGTGAGGCTAGAGAACCATGCTGCATCTCCGGTCATATGGTGCGAACAACCGGAGTCCATGATGCACGTGCCCTCCAAGCCTCGGTCCGGCGCCTACACATGATAAGAAAATCTCGATCGCTCAGTGCTGAGGTGAGTGAATACATGATGAGGCATCCAGCACTGAGTGATACGAGTAGTAGGCACAGTAAAGTAGAATGTCTACGCACAGGATAATCAGAATGATGCAAAGTGCGAGGTCTACTGACATGCTGTGATCTAAAAGCATGACGAGGTCTCCTACTCCGACGAGGTACAAAGCTACTCGTTCGGGGTCTACCACCATATGGAACATGATGAACACCTCGAGGAGCAAAACCTCTCCGAGAAGTATGAGGAGCCTCGAAAACAGGACGAGAGTAAAACTCAGACTCATGCATACCTAAAGATGGGTAGTGCATGTTCTGGAACCTCATCGCCTGAGAGCGTCGCTCATCCTTGATGCGACGAAAACAGAACCCAACCAGATGACCCGCCCGCTAACAGTAGGAACAATGAAAAATTCTCCTAGGGGCACTCTCATGGGTCATAGGAGCAACTCTCACAGGCTCCTTGGGCTTCTGCTGTGTGGTTTTCTTGTGAGGGATTTTCTTGGCAGGAGGAAGTGGTTTTCTTTGGAGTCCGGGTAGGATTTTTGGCTGATGGAGTGTCTAACAGAGCTCTCTCTTTCTCTAAGGTAGTGGGTGAGGTAAAAATAGTTTTGTTCTTACTGTCTGAAGGAATCCTCTCAAAACCCAAACCTAGAGCTACCCCTGCTCTGTCAGCACACATCTTGGTTTTGGCCAAGAGCGAGTCCATCCTACCCTTTCCCTCAGTGCATTTATTAACCACAGAAAGAAGGTAATCATTTTCAGTCATGAGGTTTTCAGCTCGCTCTCTAACAGTGCCTAGTTGGTCCTTAAGGGTTATGCATGTGTCACATACAGGTTGCATATCCTTAGAACTACCGGCCCTCTCCAATCTAGCCTCTAAGTCATGAACATGCTTATCACGTAAATCAATGCTCTCACGTAATAAGGGGCAGTTCATGCATTCAATTTTATCATGAGGACTAGAATCCACAATCAAAAGCTGCTTCTGTGCAGTCTCAAGCTCAGATAGAGTTTGAGCATATATAGAACGCAACTGAGCAAGCTCACCCATGACAACAGTACAAGATTCACATTCAGCATCATTAACCCTAGACTTAAGCATGGCATAATCAGTAGACACAGATTATAGTCTAAGTCTAAGGTCTTTTCTTTCTCTAGCGGCTTGCACAAGTAACCTATCCTGACCAAGAACTATTTCATTCAGTTCATCTAGTTTAATTGAAAGCTGGTCATAGGATAGTGGTACCTCAGATGAGTCAAGCTCATCACCACTGTGATCGCTGTCGGCCATGAAGCAAAGGCCGGTGAAATCTCGTCCCTTCTTGTCCTTGTTCTCCTCCTTCCTTGGAGACTCCTCCTCCTCAGAGCTCGACTCCTCAGTTGAGAAAGTGTCGATGTCGCTGAGAGCAGCAACAAATGCTCTGGAAGCGGCTTTGGCTACTCTCTTAGCCACCTTGTCAGCGATTGCCCTTCACAAAGGGTTTCCTCTCCCTTCTTGTGGTATTTGGGGCGCTCACTCTCATCTCTCTTCTTGAGTTTAGGACAATTGTCCTTGATGTGAGCAGTGTCCCACACTCAAAACAACCACTAAAACCACCTCTCCTCTGATCCCGTCTCTCATGGTGAAAACGGGTGAACCTTCTGGCAATGAGAGCAAGCTCATCATCATCCAGAGTATCCACCTGCTCCTTAGTGATGGAGACCAGGGAGGACAAAGCAAAATCATCTACAAAAACACAAGTGCCTGATGTGCTTGGTTCTGCAGTGGTGCCACGGCTAGTGCTAGAAACTAGTGCCAATGGCTGTGGCAAGGAGTTCCTATGCACTGCAAGAGATGCCTTGGCAATCTCTGTGGACTTCAGCTTGCTGAAGAGCTCATCACAGGTCAATGTGTCATAACCTGCGGACTCCTCAATGCTGGATATCTTTACTTCCCATATGCTACGATCAAGAGCATAGAGAAGCTTGATAGCCCTGTCGTGATCATTGTAAGCAAGCGTCCCGTTGGACCGCAAGTTACTCACTATCGCATCAAAGCGAGAAAACATGGCATCTATAGATTCACCAGGTGCCTGCACAAACAGCTGATACTGTTGATTGTATGTGCTTTGGCGCCTGGCCTTAATCTGTGTATAGCCCTCATGAAAAATAGTGAGTGTAGTCCAAATCTCCCTAGCTGTCCTAAGGTGCTTGCACCCTATCAAACTCACTCCGACTCAAACCAATGAACAGTATATTTCTAGCCTTGGAGTTGGCATTATATTGATCCTTCTCTGTTTGAGAGGTGCGAGTTTCAGAGATGGAGTATTGTGAGTCCACAATCTCCCAAATTGCATTTCCTTGGCTTAGCAAGTAAGCCTCCATGCGCACCTTCCAGTATGCAAAATCAGTCCCATCAAACAGAGGTATTTTACTAACTCTGTCCATGTCACCAACAGATCACAAAATCGGTTAAGGTCAACTGGTGATCTTAACCTGCTCTGATACCAATTGTTGGACCGGAAACGGCGACCAGAGGGGGGTGAATGGGAGCTTTTAAAGTTTTAGGCTAAAAATAGACTTCTGTTTTAATTCTGTCTTCTGTGGAACAGGCTTCGAACACACCCTTCGAGGTTCTGGTTCGGAGGTATTTCACAGCTCCGAACACAGGCTTCACAAGGAGCAAAAGTTCGAAGCCAAGAAGACTTCGCTCCACCCACAACCCCGAAAATTCAGCTTCTGCTAAGTCAGTGCAGCCTCCGCACACAGAGTGCCTTCGTGCAGGCTTCGCACTTCACCCTTCGCAAGAGAGGACTTCCCTCTGAGGACTTCGATCAGCTTTGCTAAGTCAGTGCAGGACTCAGCACACTAGGTGCCTTCGAGCAGGCTTAGCACTACAGACTTCGCAAGAGCAGACTTCCCTCGGCGGACTTCGACCAAATACTTAGCGACAGCAAGTGGTGTCGGGCTTCGTACTTTGAAGGTCTAAACGCACACTAAACAGACTTCGCCGAGGACTTCAACATGGGAAGAAAACGGGCTTCGATCTAAGCCAAGACCAGTGTTTCGCTAGTAATCAGAGAGGTCTAGCCTCCAGTTTACACAGAGCGAACAGACACTGAAAAACACACACTTCGCTAGAACACACTTCGCTCCAACAGGCTTCTCACACAGTTCTCCAGAAAGGATTCAGTGCACAAACTCAACTCAAAAGAAGTGAGACAAGAGAGATCGAAGCATGCAGAGAAGTATGCATACAAGCTCAAGCAGTAAATGAACACAGAATCAAAGCTTCAATGCTTGAATAGGGAACACAAAAATGAACTCACAGGATGAATACAAGGTATGTGGCGGCTAGCACAAGAGTTCTACAATGGCTGCTCAAACTGTTGATGTGACCTAGCCAGCCTCCACTATTTATAGGCACTATTCAGCCCTGTGAATAGACTACTTTACCCCTAGGGTTTACACTGTTTTTGTCTCATCAGAACAGGGGGTACAACTGGTAGTCTACTTTATTTGGAGGCTTCTTTTGTCAGCTTCGTAGAGGAGACATTACTAGCTTTTGCAGAGCAGACGCTGTCAGCCTTTGCAGTTTTGGACCCTTCTGAAGCCCCCCTTCGCACGCGAGGGGTGCAATAGCTTCGGTGAGAAGCCTTGAGCCTGACGGCCTTCGCTTCACCGAAGTCAGCCTTCGATACAGTGACGGTTTTGAGCCGAAGTCGTCAAAGCCCTTGGGCCTTCGCACCAACACCTTCGGAGTGGACCACCACGGCTTCGCAACTTCTCCTAGCTCGAACTCCGTTAGTTCGTGTACCGAAGTCATGCATGGCTGAAGTACCTCAAGTAAGCATCACTCCGGAGCCAGCCTCACTCTAGAGCTAGCCTCACTCCGAAGCCTGCCTCACTCCGAAGTCAGCTTCACTCCAAAGCCAGCCTCACTCCGAAGCCCCACCTTCAGAGTATCACCCTTCGAAGTCCCTCCTTCGTCCAAGGCCTCCGCATGAAGCATTCCATGAGCACTTTGTCGCAGTGTCTCTCACCTAACACACTACTCGACGATCCTCACCCGGACCATGCCTTCGATGCACCTCGACTTCTGAGACCTTTGTCGGGTATACCTTCGAGTGTCTCCCTCCGGAGCACACTCCGAACACCTTGCCTCATTGCTGAGGACTTGATCCACCATACTCCGAAGTCACTCCATTCGGAGTACCCTTTGAAGTGCCTCGCCTCTGAGGACTTCGTCTCGGAGTACCTTCATCCGGAGCCAGGCTCCGCACTTACTGCTTTCTCTTAGTGCACCTCGACCCGAGGTCCGACCTCGACCCCTTCGTAGCCTTCGTGACGGAGCTTCCTGCTCCCCTGGCATCAAGCCTCCCGCTTGACCCAGGTTCACTTGCTACGAACAGTCCATCACCTCCGAAGTCACATGCGCACCACAGACAGACAAACAAGTGTTTTCAGTACCCCGGAGACCTCTCCGGGTAAACAACCTCCGATACACACTCCGGTGTACCGCCCAAAGTACCGAGACCTTCGGTACGACCTAGTCATCGTGTACCGTCGGACCCCTCCGATAGGCACACTCCGCTGCAACAGCTGCAGCAAACAGAGCCCACCGAACCCTTCGGTGAAACAACCTTCGAACCCCTTCGGAGGGACCCCTTTGAATCAGAGGGTAAAATCTGTCAATCACTCATCACAGACTCCGAAACCAACCCTTGGTTTCTCAGCTTAGTAGATAATCCTCCATGCGCACCTTCCAATAAGCAAAGTCTCGACCATCAAACAATAGAATCTTCGTGTTCTTGTCCATGTCGCCACAAGGATCACAAACCGGTTAAGGTCAACTTGTGATCTAACCGGCTCTGATACCAATTGTGGGATCGGAATGGGGACTAGAGGGGGTGAATAGGCGCCTCGACAAATTCTTGCGAATATGATGGCCTTTTCAAATCACCCAACGCACCTCTAAATGAGAAACCAGAAGCAGATGTAGTAAAGACTCCAATGAAAATAGATGCTATCACCCTCCTATCTGATATTATGTCAAATGATAGATTAAGAGATCACCAGCACTGAATTTGCACACACAAAGACTGCACTCTAAAAATAGCTCTGAAACCTTTTCTGTTCTATACAAAAGACTCACATAAAAAACAATTTCAGAATGGGCTTGGTGGAACATATGCTCGGCAGTACATACAGTTGTTAATGGCGAAAAAGCATCACTGCATACGGCAGCACATGATTGGCAAGCAGGGAAAGAAAAAAAGGGAGAAAAATGTTTCTATGTTCAACTTTCAGCCATCAAGATTTTCAGCAAATGACTACCTTCCAGAATTTTTATAGCATATAGATGAGCCAAAAACTATATATAGTTGTGTTCAGAACCTTTTGCAAACTTCAAACATGGAACCCTTGTAACTTGGACAACAAGAGTTATGTAGAACTCAGGTCAAAACAAAACCAAAACAAATCAAAAATCGCCTCAAAGATTGAATCCAGACTAAAAACAGAACACAAAACTTGGCAGAAATTAGAAGTTTTCTGAAAATTTTAGGCACTTTGTTGGACAGAAAAATATATGCAGACAGTGGTCAAAACATTTTGCAAATTTCAAACATGGAACCCTTGAAATTACACAACAAAAGTTATGTAGAACTCGGGTCTAAAAATAGTACCAAAACAGATCAAAAATCGCCTCAAAGATTGAATCCAAACTGAAGACAGAACTCAACACTCAGCAGAAATTAGAAGTTTCCAGAATTTTTTAGGCACTTTGTTGGACATAAAAATATATTCAATATTGTTCTAAAACTATTGAAACTTCAAAAATGGAACCCTGGAAACTTGTACAATAAAAGTTGTGAAGAACTCACACCCAAAAACTGCAGCAAAACTGCTCAAAACTTAGCTCCAAAAGTGAATCACACAAGGATGAATAGTACCCTCGAAGCTCCTATGGCTGCGCTAGAAGTTGCTTGATCCGACACAAAATGAATGAACAGTAAGCACGAATTAAGAGCAGCAAAAAGGCTAGAACAAAATAGAAATTGTTGTTGGTAGCCCCCAAAATGTTCAGCTGAAAGAGCCACCTAAACCCTAGGCCTTTGGGTCCTTTATATAGACAAGCCCATTAAAGAAATCTCCAAAATGCCATTAGGGTAAAAGTTCTAGGTATTTACCTAATTGCCATAATGAATTTTCAGAATTACAAATTCTAAAAAATCCATTAATGCAAACTCCTAATTTATTACATCATTGACCCTATTCTTTTAATATTTTTTCAGAATTAAGAATTCCGAAAAATACTAAAAGATTACACTACTCTAGACGACAAAACAGAAAAAATAAACTCCTAATTATTGGAAGTAAAAACATTTCCTGATGTGATGGTTTTCAGCAAAAACCGACAAAGCCTCCTCGATCGCCGACATGTGACGCCAATCCGTGAACTCGACCGTCAGCAAGTCTCTCCCGCTCTCGATCCCCTCGATCTGTCTAATCACTTGCATTGGCCTCCCTTTCACTGACTTGGCTGTCACGCTGTCTCGACCATCCGTCCATCCATGTCTTGCTCTATCTCCTCGTGCACTCCTAAGATCATCTCCAACTTCACCTGGCATCCTTGATCCTCTGGCATCGAGCTCCCCGCTCGAACCTTGATCACCCGCCGTTGACAGTTGGTTAGCATCTCCACCCTGCACACATAAGACAAGCCAAAACAAGAGATGCAGTGCACACTGATCCCCTCAGCATAATCCATATCCACACATCGATCCCATCGATGCAATCAAGCCACAACTCACTCACTCATCACTCCTAATCACTCAACCTTGTCAATCACTCATCGTACAGACAAAAACCACAGTGCGACCTCACTTGGTTTCACAAAATGTCAAGCTAACCAACATGGGTGGCACAAATCTCGCCTTGAGCTTGACTGATATCGTGTGGTAAATGGATTGGTGCATGAGTATATCAAGGTACAAAAAGTATGATTTTGTCTTTGTATGCTTTTATGGGGTCAATATGTGCTGCTAGGTACCACTATTGATTAATAATCCGAAAATGCTTTCTGGTGAGCGGCCATTTGCGTATGAAACTATAGGGACACACGCTTAAGTGGATGGATTTGAAATTTGCGAAAATTGGCTCTTGTGCAAGAGGTACATTGATGGAATTCTAGGGTAACCGGAAGTTCTCGTTGTGAACTAGAAGTTTCAAGATTCTAGAACTACCAGAAGTTTCGGTTGGACCGGAAGTTCCCAACCAGTCCCAAATTCAGTTTCCTAGAGGAACTAGAAGTTTCGGTTGTGAACCAGATCTTCTAAATTGAATTTAATTGGGAATAAAAGGTCCAAATCGGAAATTTTTGTTGTGAATCGGAAGTTTTGGTTCAGATACAGAAGATTCAAATCAGAAGTTTTGGTTGTGAACCAGAAGTTCTTGTTAGGAATTAAATTGATACAGAAGGGTCAAACCAAAAGTTCCGGTTCTGAACTAGAAGTTCTAGGATAGGGGCTCACACGTGGGCTACTGCTTCTCACTAATTATATTAGAGATCTGACCATAGCCACCACCTCTCCTCTCCCCACTATATGAAGCGTTGAGATCGGGTTTCTCCGCGGATATCTCAAGTGGTGCTAGCACACCGACGAGAGGTGATTCATCCCTGTACATGTGTACTCTATGGAGGCACTGCTAGAATAGTGGCGCTCGTCGTCTTTTTCATGCACACAGCAATGGACTTCATCAACGTGGTTGCCAACGAACAGGCGGAGCGAGGCAGACTTGAGCAAGAACATGTTTTGTAAATATCTTCTTTCACGGCACTAGCAGCATCTTGTAGTTTGAAGATAATGATCTATGATCCCTCACGCGCATGGTTCCTAGGCTAACGGGGTTAAAAATTAAAATTGTCGGCTAATGTAGCCTCCTCATCTCTCAACATAGTCATGTTATCATCAATCACCAAAAAGAGCGATATTGAAAGTGCATCTAGGCCCCTAATTAATTTCGGCATATTAATGACAATGATTATCAAAAGCTACTAATCGCATTGATGAGATGGATGCAGAGAATTCATTAAAAACAGTGTTACAATTAAAACAAATTTGGAGAAAAGCTCGGTTTAGTCCGAAATAGGCTCAAAGATGAAAAATATTGAATTGCTTTTAAACTTGAGTTTAGGACCACCGTACTATAAAGAGGGATATGTTGGAAGTTTTTCCAAATCTTTGTGTTTAAAGAAAAACTTTTTGAAAGAATTTTGGATTGATTCAAACGCATTTCAAAATTTTCCAACATGACTGGAATTTCCGTTCCAGCTCAGAAATTCCGAAATGAACCTTGTGTCTCTAGATTTTAATTGGCTCGAAACTTCTAGTTCGGCCTAGAACTTTTAAATAAACCTTCTATTTCTGAATTTTAATTTTCCCGAAACTTTTGGTTCAGCCCAGAACTTCCAAAATGAACCTTTTGTCTCTCCGTTTATTTGTCCCACCGGAACTTTCGAAATGAACATTCTGTTTCTAAGTTCTGAAATGATGTTTCTGTATTGATTTTGTTTTTGACCTAGAACTTCCAAAAATACTATTATGTTTGAATTTATTTCTAAGTTCGAACTTCCGAGTTGATCAAGAACTTTCAGATGACCTATAGCAAAATATCTTCAAACGGTCATTTTTTGTGTGAGGAGTATAAATACCCCCTCGCCTCATTTTGAACAGTAAGGGAACTCAACAAGAACAATAGAACCAAAACCCTAAACACTCTCTCACTTCTTCAAATATAGATCTAGAGCAAATCATTGAGATTTGTCTTGAGAGTACAACTACAAATCTTCTAGCAAACTCCTTGCTTCCATCTTTTGATAAGATTTTGGGTGGTTGAGTTTGTTCATTTTTTTTATAAATCTTGAGAACAATATTTGAGCCTGCAAGCCTTTCAATGGATTTGTTAGTCTTCAAGGTGCTACCTCCTAGACGGCTAGGCGTCAATCCGCGAGCACCCAAGGAGATTGTGGTGTGCTCGGAGAAGTTTGAACAATATCTACCTTGGCTTCAACAAGGTAACTAGTGGAAATCCAAGATTAACTTCGGTTAAGGATTGATGAGAAAAAAGGGTTGAAAGAGACCCGACCTTTTTGGCCGCCTAAATAGAGATGTAGGATCAGTGGATCGGAACTCTGGGAAATATATCCCTTGTGTTTATTGTGTTCTTCATGTTCTTTCTAGCTCATATCTTCATATTGCCCTATCTACTTACTAGCTAAGTTGTAGAATATAGTCATGTGTAAAAGTTATAGCTAACAACATTGCTCACACTTCTATTCATTTACATTGTTAGCTAGATTAAATTTTATATTTGATCGATTTTTTAGTCTGCCCGAAACTTTTGGATCAAGCCAGAACTTCGGCACACTAGAAGTTTTGGCAACCTCCGGTGACCCAGAACTTCTAGATCAAGCTAGAACTTTCGGGCCCTAGAAGTTCTGTCACCACCTTTTGGTGAACTGGAACTTCTAGTTTCGCTTGGAACTTCCGTTCCTTCAAATTTTCAAACTAATATTTTCCACAAAAAAATTTTAGATCGCATATTCACCCTCCTATAGACAACTTTCATACCCCATAATGCCTATAAGGTTGTACTTTGGTGGGCATGACGTTTTACCAAGGAATCGGTTCCTTATGTACCACTTGAAGTTGGGCTACCAAAGGCAAGGACGACTCATGACAAGTTTTATCCAAAACACCATTTTTATATTTATTTTCAACACACTAAGCACTTGTACCGGTTTTCAAAATAACCTTGCAAATCCCATTTTCAACCCACACGATTCATTCATTTACAATAATGTAATGTAGTAAGAGTAAGAGAAATATTTTGATTATGGATAACCCACGTCGTGATACTAGGATATGATCATCGTAATCATCATGGTTAAAAGTATTATAGGGTTCTTAAGTTTCAAGGATGGTCTATGTGCAAAAAGTTTTAGATTTAGTTGACTTAATCCCAAGGGGTGATCGTCATTAATTTCAAGTAGATGTGTGAGTGTGTACTAAACATGTATTTATATAAAATTAAATTAACATTCATGGAAGTAATCATGATAAAATAGAGACTTTTCTTTATCCGGATAGTACTAGGGGTCTTCGGTGTCAAACTCTTGTAGGTCTTCGACATCGGTAACTTACAAGTAACATCACAAAACTAAAAGCATACAAAAAGTTTTGGGAAAATATTTTTATTCTAATCTAAATTAAATTTTAAATTTATAAAATTTTATAAGTTTTAACAGAGCTAATCAGAGCTAAAACAAATTTCATATGAATTTATAAAGATTTAATTAGTTTTTGAAATTATGAACTCATACAAGGTGCATCACTGTTCAAACGGGCCGGCCTGTTTATTTCCGAAAAAAATAAAAAAGTGGCATTGTGCTAATTGGGCCAGATGAATCGGCCTAGGCCGAAATGCACGCACGAGGAAATGATGCCGCAGGCTGCCGCGTGGGACCCCATGGTCGACGGTTGAAGGCGGCGCTACGCGGCGCATGCATGTGGTGGTCCACGGTGCAGGCAGCAGCGGCTAGAGGCTAGGTGGGCGGGCCTCATCGCCAGGGACGGGCGCACGCCAGCACGCTCAGCCCAGCTGGTGTAGCGGGCCCATCAGGCAGGTGGTAGGCTTCGGAGGCACACGCGCACAACAGCATTGGTGAGACCCGGATGTCAGCCGAACAGAATAAAGTGGGCAGCGGTGGCTAGAGGTGGAAGATGACGTGGATGGCTGACATTTTTCTAGCGCAGATCCCTTCTGATTTATCTTCGATTGACGCGAAAATTTAACAGGATGATCTATAGACTAGGGTTAGCATATCCTACGGTTGGATCTTCAAATAGGGTCATGGTTCATCTAGATTTAAGAAGGGGGTAAATTTGTTGATGGATGGTATGTGGGATGACGGAGGTACTATGGTGACCAACGATGATCCTTTATATTGGATTAGGTACGCTAGGAAGTTAATCATGGCTCCTGATCAGCCTACAATGGCTCATATGAAGCTAGCCATGTGATTACGGTTGAAAACAAATCAGATATTATCTGATCTGATCCGACCTAAATCCGAGTAAAGTGAGGATACGATATATTTTTTAAATCCATCGATCCGATGGATTTGGATACGAATCTGGATAATATGGTGTGGATTTGGATTCAATTATGGTATCGCAAAAATACAGCAGATACAGATTATTCGAAATATTGTTCGAATTATCCAGTCGAGAGCTAACCGGATAATCTATTTTTTTGCCATAACAACCAGTTGAAACAGCCCAAGTACCTAACAAGCCTACGATAGACACCAAGCCTACTTGTCTAGCTGAACCGTGCATCCTGCATTGCTACGCCCATGCCCTAGTTCTATTTTCCTTCCCAATCCTCTCTCCCGTCGCCACAACCAAATGCACAAAGAACTAAAGAAGTGAACACCAGAACAGTCGATGCACGGCTATAGTACTATTGCCGGTGGCCACCATTGGGCACCTAGCATTGGTTGCGCTCCTGTCATCGGCTCATTGCTACATCCTCCTCTTTTTTTGAGGCAAATCAGTAGGAGAGGCTCCTACCTAGATTTGATTAAAAAGTTAAAAAGAGATACAACAGAGAGCAGGGCGAGGAAGCCCGGGGGGAGATTACAGGGGGAGGGTACAAGTGCCCAGCCAATTCCTTGCCTCCTCCTTGAGCCGAGGCGGGAACCGCTGAGACTGAGCAGAAAACACTGTGAGAAAAAGACCTAACCAACCTCCGACCGTCGGGGGGGTGGATCTGAAGATGCTACTATTCCTAGTAATCCAAATGGCCCAAGCAGAAATCATCACAATCTCCATAAAGAAAGGTTTGTCAAACCTCCTTCTAGCTGTCGAGAGGTTATCTTGAATCGTGGTCGAGGGATGCCATTGAATGCCCAGCAGATACCAGCATTGGAGGCTGAAGGGGCACTCGAAGAAGAGATGGGACCCTGTTTCCTCCACCCCCGAATGGCAGAGGCAGCAAGAAGTATCCTCATCCCAGGGCAGCACGTGTTTGCGACGGAGGATATTCCTAGTGTTAAGGCGGTCAACCAAGAGTAGCCAAAAAAAGACCCTTGATCTTGCTGGAGCACTTGGACCTCCAGAGCCATTTAAAGGCGGAATGGGAATGCATGAACTTGAATTGGTAGCCGTAGAGATCTTTAGGATGATAAGTGGAAGAATGCCAATGAAGGTCCACTTGTCAGGGACATCCTCATCTAGGTTGATCGAAGACAACACCTGATGAAGGAGGTTGAACTCAAGCAGGGCTTCCGAGGAGAGAGGGAGGAAGAAATTGCCAGCCGAGCCCGAGGAGGAGAAGAAGAAGTGGACGGAGCAGCCAGGGGCTCTGGCGAAGGAGAAAAGACGAGGGAAAACAAAGCGAAAGGGAGGGCCGCACCAGCATCCTCCCAGAAGGAAATCGACCGACCACAGGAGACAGAGGGGGATGCGACGGCCCGCAGAAGGGAGGCCAGGCTAACAACATCCCGCCACCAGAAAGAAGCCCTGGGGTAGGGGAGGTGAGGGGGAAGAGGGGAAGAAGCAAGGTCCATGCGGATCAGGTTGACCCAGGGGGTGTCGTGGTGCGATAAGAATTTCCAGAAGTGTTTGAGAAGCAGGGCAGAGTTCTGGGAGCGGAGGTCGATCACCCCCAACCCACCTTTGAGCTTGGGCCTGCAAACTAAGTGCCAGGCGACCCTGGAGGAGGATCCAGCATTAACAGAATTACCCTGCCAGAGGAAGTTGCGGCGAGCCTGATCAATCCGTTGGATAACCTTGGCAGGGATTTTGAGGGAGCACATGGTATAGGTAGGGAGGGCCGAGAGAACCGAGTTGACAATTTGGAGTCTCCCGGCCATGTTGAGCCACGGAGAGAGGGAGGAGAGACGATTGGAAATATTGAGGAGGAGGAATCTGAAGTCAGTGGCTTTGGGCTTGAGGGCCCCCAGGGGGAGGCCAAGGTACTGAAAAGGGAGGGAGCCCACCGGGCAACCGAAGGTGGCGGCCAGGAGATCCGTCCGGTGCTCGGATAAGTTGATGGGGATGAGGGAGGATTTAGAAAGGTTAACCGAAAGACCAGTGGATTGGGAGAAGGAGTGCAGGAGGCCCCGGAGGAAGAAAAGGTTGCGCTAGTCAGCCCGTAGAAAGATGATGGTATCATCAGCATACTGGGCGATAGGGAAATCCAGGTGATCAGGGTGGCACGGAGGGCCATGGATGATCCCAAGACGGGCGGCCTTGTTAATGATGTGTTGGAGGAGGTCCGCAGCAAGGACAAACAGAAGGGGAGAGAGGGGGTCCCCCCGGCGCACCCCACGCCGGCACTGAAAGAACTTCCTGGGGCAGCCATTGAGAAGGACCGAGGAGAAGCCAGAGGAGAGGAAAAGTTTGATCCAAGAAATCCAGGAGCTGGGGAAGCCAAGATGCGTCATCATGAGGAGGATGGCCGAATGTTCAATGGTGTCAAAAGCTTTCTCGAAGTCAAGCTCAGAATGATAGCCTCCTGTCTAGACCGCTTGCACCTATGCGTAAGCTCCAAGGCCCAGGCGATGCAGTCCTGGATAGTACGACCTTGATGAACCCATATTGATTTTTGTGGATAAGAGTGGAGAAAATGGCCTGAAGTCGATTAGCAAGGGCTTTAGTGAAGATTTTGACACTGAAATTCATGAGGGAAATGGGCCGAAAGTCCCGAACGGAGGAAGCAGAGGCAGTTTTGGGGATGAGAGCGATAAAGGACCCGTTGATGGGGTGGACTTGGGCAGAGTGATTAGAGAGGGCAGAGGCTAAGTCCAGGAAGTCCTGGCGCACAATGTGCCAACAGGCTTTGAAAAAGGCCCCATTGAAACCATCTGGGCCCGGGGCCTTGTCCGGGAGAGCGAAGAGGACCATCTGGGACCTTTGGAACAAGGCTGGCCAGGTCAAAGAGCATAGGGGGGGCCGAGGAGGAGCCCATTTAGTCAGGAAGAAATCAAGGAAGGCCTCAGCCTTGTCCTGGGCGGAGGTGGCCCAAGAACCGTCCCCAAGCTGGATGGTGGGGATCGTATTTCGGCGGTGCCTGATGGTGGCAGCGGAATGAAAGAATTTAGTGTTAGCATCGCCGAGCTTGGTCCAACGGAGGGTGAAGCGCTGCTTCCAGTACTTATGGCGCAGGGAGAAAAGAAAAGCCAGATGGTTCTAGAGAATGGACCTGAACACGGATTCTGGCCCAGAAAGATGGCGGAGCTCCTCACTTTTGTCCAGATAACCCAGGATGATAGAAGAATTATGAATCCAACGCTCGAAACAACCCCATCGCCGATGCCAACGAGAGAGAGCCTTCTGAAGGGACTTCAGCTTAGAGGCGATACGAAGGGCGGGATCAAGGGGGAAAGGCCCAGAGTTCCAACAAGAATGGACAAGGTCCAAGAAGCCAGGGAGCTTAAGCCAGAAGTTTTCAAACCGGAAGATGGGGGGAGCGGGGGATGGAAGAACCAATCTTGATTAGGCAGGGGCAATGATCAGAGCTGGAGTTAGGAAGAGCAGATAAAGAGGTATTGGGGTAGGAGGAAGTCCAGTGGGGGGACGAAAGACACCAGTCAAGAAGGACAAGGATGGGGTTGTTTTGCCTGTTGCTCCAGGTATACCTTCTGTTTTGAAGGTGGATGTCCTAAAGGCCATGGGTACTAATGATGTTGTTGAAGGTGTCCATGAGGTTGCTGTTAAGACGTCCCCCATTCTTGTTATGAGGGAAACGATAAGATTGAAATCGCCAACAAACAACCAGTTGGACCTCGGGGGGAATATCCAAAGAGAGAAACCAAGAGATGAAAGGGGCACGCTCAGCGTTCCGACACGGGTCGTAGATGTTAGAAAGGGACCAGGAAGCCCCGTTAAGCACAGAGGTGAGGGAGACGGTAAGCTGGAAGGGAGAGGAGGAGAGGGTGACCCCAGAAAATAAAGCACTATTCCAACCAATGAAGAGGCCCCCAGCCGAGCCAGGGCCGGGACAAAGGAAAACTGGTCAAGGCGCCTGGGACAGAAGGACCGCACCAAGGAGGGCGTGAAGGAGGGCATCTTGGTCTCCTGAAGACAGACAATATCCGCCTGGCCGAAGAGATGAGGGTTGCGGACCGCAAGCCTCTTAGAACAGGAGTTGAGTCCCCGCACGTTCCAACTGACCACCTGCCAAATTCTATCGCGACCCATCGAGAAAATTTTAAGCAAAGGAAGAATGTCGGTCGTGGGCAAGGGACCACCAACCGAAGCAGGCAGGGCAAAAACCGAAGCAGGAGGGACAAGGGTCCAACGAGGAAACGAGAGAGGCGGGACAAACAAAAGCGGGTAAGCCCACCAGAGCAGGAAACGTGGCACAAAAGGTCCGTACAGTCCTCCCGGGACCAACACGGCACGTAGGCCTGATAACAAGAGTACGGTAGACTGAGAACTTACAGCCCTCCCAGGGCAGCAAAGGCACGTAGGCCGCTTAGATAGAGCTAGTGGAAATGTCATTGTGATTCGCTTGAGAAGCAGGAGGGACCTCCACCAGGGGCGCCATGGAGAAGCCGACAGCAGCGGGCGCGGAGGAGGCCGAGGCGGTGTCAGAGTCACTGGAGAGGATGGTGTTGGACACAGTGTTAGCGCAAAGGCACAAAGGCTGGTAGCAGAATGTTGAATTTGCTGAATGGATAAGTGAGGAAGGGGGGTGTCCAACCTTGATAGCTCGATGAACTCCTCGATGGTAGGAAGCGGCGAGAAGCGACCCCAAGAGCGGCGAGAGGAAGGCTTGAACCCCCTGAGCCGGGCTCTGATCCTGGCGCTCCTACGCAGACCCTGAGCAGAGAGCGGGGGGGGCCGCACCGGCGAGGTCGCGGGAGGGGGAGCACGAGGTGCCCCTCCCCGCCCTCGCCTGGAGTAGACGAGCCAGACCGGGGGGCGCCCAGGGGAGGCTGGGGCCAAGACCGACGGAGGACCAGAGGAGCAGGAGGCCGAGGCCCGCCCAGGGGATCCTACCGAGACCAGCCGAAGAGGGAGGACAGGGGAAGGGGGGCTGCTCCACCGCGGACTCCATCGAGGGCGCGGAGGACACGCCGAGAGCTCCACGCTTTCCTGGGGCTCTGGGACCGCCGGGTGATCCACCATCAGGACGTCTGGCAACTCCTCAAACCCTTCCAGGACCTCGTCCAAGAAGGGTTCGCCTTCATCCATAGGGGCAGCCACGTCCTGCCCCGCCTGATCGTTCACGTGAGGCTGGTTCGGAGGAGCCCACTGGTTGGCCAGAGGGCCAAACCTCTGAGCATCTGCCCATTGTTGGATCCACTCTGGTTCCCCGGGCTGGACGAGGCCCAGGAAAGGGTGGGGGGTCCATTGTCCGGCGGCGGCGGGTCCTCATCTCCAGGCCATTGGTCGGCAAGATCCGATTGCAGCAGGTACACCGGGAAGGTCCAGGAACGACCCCCGCCATCCCGGTCGCTGCCGTGCTTCACGGTGATGCTTCTTGGGACGTCCAGGTCGTCCTCGTAAAGCACCTTCACGAGGACGCGGCCGAGGCAAGGATCCGGCTCATGCCAAAAAAAGCAATTGACCGAAGGAGGCGACGGCCTGCTGGATGAAGTTCTGAGAGCGACAATCCAGCGGGTATCCCAGGAACATCACCCATCCGACGCGAGCGAATGGCGAAAGCCTGCAGTTTGCCGCCTCGTCGTGCTTGACGAAGCGAACCAGGCGCCCATTGACAAAGAAGGGCGGCGAGTTAACCAGTGAGTCCCGCTCAAACTCCGTCCCCAACTTGTAGATACCAACTCCCAGGGGGTAGAGGGAGTATCGGTCCACGTGGAGATGAAGTTCCACGCCGAGGTGGTGCCGGATGTCGATCAAGAGCCCCATCTTGGCCGCATGGGAGAGCGGGCCTTCGTGCTCCGCAATGGCAAGCACTCATGGCGCTTGACGATCACCCCGGCGAGGGAGACCAGGTTCCGTTGCCGACGAAGAGGGCCCCCACCATCCCGGATCACTCCGCCAAAGGGGAGGAAGGGGAGCGGGTTCAAAGGGAAGTTAGCCATGGGGCGGAGAGAGCGAGGAGAAGGAGGATTGAAGGCAATAGGGGAAAACTGGCGGGGAGAGAGGAGGAGGACTCTCGGGGGAGGGAACAAAAGGGACAAGAGGGAGGGTGAGTCCGGGCGCCTCAGAAACCGTGCCAGGCGGGAGCGAGGAGGTAGGGGTGCACTCCAAGCGAGGCATGGAGACAGAAGCGGAACCGGCGGGACAGGAGGGGCGAGGCCTAGAGCCCGACGGCCGACGTGGGCAATTAATGCAAGGCGGCGAAAGGTGCAAGCCACAGGAAACCGACGGCCGCGACTGCGACGAAGTGCCAAGCAGGAGATCCGATTTCAGGCGCGAGAAGATATGCGCAGCCGGAATAGCACCCTGCCCACCCCGACCGAGCGGGGATCCGCTGGGACCGGGAACCCAAGGACGGGGGGAGCGGGGAGGGGGCGGCAGACCCAGGAGCGAAGGGAGGGCACATTTGAGTTTGAAAATGGCACGCGGACCGAGAGGGACCCTATTGGGACGGGCGCCGGAACGAGGAGAGGGGGGCAGGAAGCTAGCAGCGGAAGGAGAGCTGGCCGAGGCCGGAGGAGGGAGAGGGCACAGAAGGGAGCCAACCCTAAGGGCAGGAGGAGGCGAGGAAGGAGAAGGAGGAGAAGAAGGAGGAGGAAAGAACGAAAGAACGCTGTTGAACGAAACCTTTTTGGCGGGAAAGGCGCGGCAACGGACCGAGGAGAGCAGGGCGGGACGAAGAGGAGGGAGGAAGCGAGGGGCGGGGGGCAGACTAGGGTCGTGACAGGGGGGAGCGAGTACTCCCCCGGGCCGATGACGTGGAGTGGACGACGGACGCCGATGCAGCCGCGGGGGGTCCAGGGCGGCAGAGGGCAAAGGACGCCGGCGCGAGACCGGGATCCAGCTCGCACGCTCCTCCTCCGACCACCGTCGATGGTCTGAAGACCAGCGTGGGCTACCATCATGCCAAAGGTGGAAGTAGACGTCAAACTGATCCGTGACGACCCGACGCCGCCGACAGACCTCAAAGCCAACTCGGCGAGAGGAGACAGAAAACCGGAAGTGCCTATCTTGAAGAAAAGCAACGTGAAAACCTGCCGGAGAACCACCCAGACAAGCATGCAGGGCCATGCTGACCGAGGACTCCGAGAGGCAGAAGGTGAAACGACGAAAGACCGCCAACAGAAGGAAGGACCCAACCGGGGAGGAAGAGGGGTGATGAACCGGGGAGGCGAAGGAATCCAGAACGAAACGCTGGAAGTCCCTGCCGGGGGAGAAATCCCAAGAGGCCACGAGCGAACGGAGGTCCAGATCGGATTCGAGTTCAACCAACTCCAGCCGAGGCCCCATCGGGGCGAGAACGGGAATGGGGCAGAGGGGGAGGGAGAGGCGAGAAAGAAGACGCACCCGGAGCGGAACCTAGCAGGAGGCCAGCTGAGGGAAGCCAGCGACGAAGGACGAGGAGCGGCCATCCGGAACCACCGCTAGGGGAGTCGCGAGCCGGAGGAGAGCGCCCGCCATCAGTTCGACCTACATCCTCCTCTTTTGGTCTTCCTTGTTATTTTCTTTATATGTTACTGTTGGACCGGAAATGGCGACCAGAGGGGGGGTGAATGGAGCTTTTAAAATTTCGGGCTAAAAACTTAGCCTTAGGTTCTGTTCTGTCTTCTGCGGAACAGGCTTCGAACACTACCTTCGAAGGTCTGGTTCGGAGGTACTTCGACACCTTCGAACACAGGCTTCGGAGGAGCAACAGTTCGAAGCCAAGAAGACTTCGCTCCACTAACAACCCTCAAAAACCAACTCTGCTAAGTCAGTGCAGGCTCCGCACACAGGGTGCTTCGAGCAGACTTCGCACTTCACCCTTCGCAAGAGTGGACAGCCCTCTGAGGACTTCGACCAAGTACTTAGCGACAGCAACTGGTGCTGGGCTTCGTACGCGAAGGTCTACACGCACACAAAACGGACTACGCTAAGGGCTTCGACACAGGAAGCAAAACGGGATACAACCAGGGCTTCGCTAGTAAGCAGCGAGGTCTTGCCTCGTGTTACACAGAGCAACAGCACACTGAAAAACACACTTCGCGAGAAAAACACCCTTCGCCAAGACAGGCTTCGGTGAACTAAAAACTAGCGAGGTATGCAATACGAGCTCAAGCAAAAGCACACAGACGCAGGGCTTCGCCGCTTGAACAAGGAACACAAAATATATTGAACTCTGGATGAAAACCAGCGAGGTATGTGTACAGGAGCTCAATAGTAAATGCTCAAAGTGTTCTCATGTTACCTACTGAGCCCCCATATTTATAGCCCATGGATTCATCCTAAGGAAGTGACTACTTTACCCCTAGGGTTTACAACAGATTTGTCTCTACAGAACTAAGGGGTACAAAAGGTAGTCCACCTTTATTTTGGAGGCTTCTCTGTCAGCTGCAGAGGGGACAGTGTCAGCCTTTTTCAGAACAGACAGTGTCAGCCTTTACAGTGTTGACTTCTGGAACCTCCCTTCGCACGCGAGGGGTGCGGAAGCTTCGGCGAGAAGCCTGCAGCCTGTTGGCCTTCGCTCCGCCGAAGAAGTCCTTCGATACAGTGACGGTTTTGAGCCGAAGCCGTCAAAGCCCTTGGGCCTTCGCACCACCACCTCCGGAGTGGACCACCACGGCTTCGCAGCTACTCCCAGCTCGAACACCGTCCGTCCGTGTACCGAATCCATGCATGGCCGAAGCACCACAAGTCAACCTTACTCCGGAGCTAGCCTCGCTCCGAAGTCCTTCACACTCCGAAGCCCCACCTTCGGAGTACCACCCTTCGAAGTCCCTCCTTCGTCCAAGGCCTCCGCATGAAGCATTCCATGAGCACTCCGTCGCAGTGCCTCTTCCCGAGCACACTCCTCGACGAGCCTCACCCGGACCATGCCTTCGATGCGCCTCGACTTCTGATACCTTCGTCGGGTAACCTTCGAGTGTCTCCCTCCGGAGCACACTTCGAACACCTTGCCTCCGCAGAGGACTTGATCCACCAACTCCGAAGTCACTCCATTCGGAGTACCTTCGAAGTGCCTCATGTCCGAGGACTTTGTCTCGGAGCACCTTCAGCCGGAGCCACGCTCCGCACTCTCTGCCTTCACCTGGCACGCCTCGACCCGAGGACCGACCCGGACCACCTTCGCAACCACCGTGACGGAGCTCCCCGCTCCCCTGGCATCAAGCCTCCCGCTTGACCCAGGTTCACCCGGCTCGAACCCTGTCCGTCGCCTCCGAAGTCCCTGCGCACCACCGACAAGCAAACAAGTGTATCCAGTACTCCGGAGACCTCTCCGGGTTACCAACCTTCGGTACACACTCCGGTGTACCGCCCAAAGTACCGAAGCCTTCGGTACAAACCCAGTCATCGCGTACTGTCGGACCCCTCCGACGAGCACACTCCGCTGCACAGCTGCAGCAAGCAAAACACCGAACACACTTCGGTGAACCCACCTCCGAACACCCTTCGGAGGTACCACCTCCGAAGCCCCTTCGGAGGTACCCTTCGAACAGAGGGTAAAATCCAGTCAATCACTCATCACAAAACACCGAAACCAACCCTTGGTTTCTCAGTTACACTATACAACTCCTTGTTTAATTATTTTGATTTATTAAACTAGTTGTCTGTTCTTATTCAAACAAGGATTGGTTTTGTTTTGTCAATTGCTGCCGCTCTAAATGTAGGGTCTAGCTTAATAGCTGAATTGCACAATTGCATAATTGATGCTGCCCTAAATTTATTTGATTGTATTGTATGGCTTCTATTTTATGTAAAACCAAAAATACATTCTTTCAATAGTCTAATGCTTTATATGAGGCAATTTACATGGATGTTTAGATTTATAAATTTATGTTACAATGGCAGCAAATTTATTTTACCCTCTTCATCTTCTATACATGCAGCAATAAGCTTATAATTGTATCCGCTTTATATGATGGCACCTCGAAAAGAAGTTCAACAACGTCTCAAAAATTACATGAAAAACAATCAGATAGTAGTAATGAAGAAGAATGACAAGTTTACTGATTGCAATTGTTTATTGATGTTTGAGGCTGCCGACTTGTTAATTGGAATTGCGTACTGCTATTTGAGGCTCCCAACTTGCTGATTGGAATTGTTTAATGATGTTTGCTGATATGTGTTGTATTTTGCTGTTTGTTGTTGTTTTTGCTGATTAAATTGTTGTTGTTTACTCCTACCGTAATGTAGATTACTTTAAAATGATGTTCTTTTTGAGCTGGTAGAACTAATGTCACGCATTATTTCATGAGCTAGATAAATTCAATGATCTAATATGCACACTTTTTGATTGAACGTGACAACACAAAGGGATTCAACCATGGTGGATAGCAAACTTTTAAAATGTAATCCGATAATTTCAATTCGTTTCTGACCCGAGTTCGCACCGAATCTACACCAAATCTGATATCCAAAATAATTCGCTCCATATATGTATCCACATGCTATCCGCATCACTCTGAATCCGTTCAAAAAATGGTATAGGAAATGGTATGAATACTATCCAACACTCGCACCAAATCTTTCTTCTTAATGTTCATCGGTTTGTATCGTTATGATTTATTCTGTGATTTTAATTTTACTTATGATTTAATTTGAATTTATTCATAAAAAACCCTTATAGGATATTAATAAAGAGATATTTAAAGTTTTATTGGTTAATTCCTCGTATTTTACGAGTAATTAAGGTTTTAATATTTTGATCAGATCTATTCTATTTTTACGTTGTTGTGACTCTCGAGGATCATAACTTTTGATTGGGAATTTAGATCTGAGTAAAACTAGTCAGGAACGTTTTGTATTGAAGTCTAGTTTATTGTGTTAAAATTTCATATCAAACTAAGTTATAGTTTTAATGTTAAGCTCATTTTACTGTACCTTGGTCAGCTATTGGGAAGCCCGATGGGAATTTGCTGGAGCTCTCAAGAAAGCCCTTGGAAAATTTGAAAATCTCTTACGAAATTTCTTGAGTCCTCATGAATTTCAGTATAATCAAAGATTTTGTTGATTGGTTGAGAATTAGCTTTCTGATTTCATTTTTAAGGTTAAATTTTGGGTACGAAAACAATTCACCACCCTAGTTACTGTGGTTAGTACATTTCAATCTTACATGTAGCTTGACATGGCATAGAGTGATTGAGATGAGGGATTGGCATCCACGTGACGTAACGTGTTGTAGGACTGAAAGTAGCGATCAGAGAAGGTGAATGAATGCCTCAACAAATTCTTTCGAATAGATGGTCTTCTCTTAGCACCCAACACTCCTCAAATTTGAACTAGTGAAAGCAACCAAATTTTCACAGCAAAATCCCAAATAAACATAGTGCTATCACTCTCCTGTCAAATATGATGTGATGTGACAAATTGAGAGATCACAAGCACTAAAAATAATTTAGCCTAGAAACAATTAGTATCCTAAATTAAAAGATACCACCATAGTCTTTAAAGACAGATTAAAATTACTCACATATCAGATCAACATGTCACAAAAACATAGTCATTTCAACACACATTTCAGAACCACCTCTCCGACAACTCAACAAACGCCTGACATGCGCTAGACCACATGGATGATATATTTATAGAAAATCAAGTGCTTGTAGACATTAAATGAAACACATCAGGCAAGAGGCTTAGATATAACCTGTCGAATGGAAAAGACGTGCTCGCTGGAGTTGGGGTCGCCGTTGCCAAGCCGTCGCTGCAACTGAGTCCACGCACCTCCTCCTGGCCAAGTGCGTGCGCATATCCCCACGCAGTGTGCACACCACATTGCGTCCGTGCGCTGACGCTTGGCCGAGCGCTCGCGTCACTTCTTCCCAAACGCAC
The DNA here is from genome assembly GCA_019279435.1 of Zizania palustris. Classification (NCBI taxonomy): domain Eukaryota; kingdom Viridiplantae; phylum Streptophyta; class Magnoliopsida; order Poales; family Poaceae; genus Zizania; species Zizania palustris. The sequence goes on from JAAALK010000288.1 coordinate 11,597,998, forward strand.
GCGCTCCAATCTGTTGTGCACCCGCGGTGCCGAAACAACGTTCCGCTGTGAGCCCTGGCGCGCTTGTCGAAGAGGAGCAGAAGCAGAGACAGGGATTGGCAGCAGAACCGAGACTCCCTGGTGGCCAACAGCAACTCAAACATGAAAATCGTGTGTACAACAACGATTGGAGGTGCAGAAACACATAATTTTTTTTGGTAAAGTGCAAGTTGATTTCTGACTGAGTTACCCTAACACGAGGGCTAGGGGCTTTAAATAGCGAACTCATAAATACAAAAATATCAATAAACCCTTAGGAATTTTTTTACAGACGCAAGAATAAAATATAAAGTTCCTAAAATGCCCTTATGATTTTTATAGACTTGATTAAGACAGGGCCAAAAAGATAAAATAGTAAAATACTAACTCTAGATAGTTTGTCCTGACGCGAAACTTTCGTAGCAGCTACAACTTCGCTTCACGACCTTCTAATCTCCGATTGACGTTTCAGATGGGGGTGTCGGTTTTGTGCTGAAACCGACAAAGTGCTCGCCATCTTCGCACCGAGTACCCAAATTGGACCGACCCGACTCCACAACCCCCTCAGCCCGGCAGTCGCTCGCCACCCATTTACTTGAGTCAAACCCGGTCAACACCATGACACGTTCCCTGTCGTTCCCAACCCGTGTACCCGGATTGGGTCGACCCGACTCTGCAGCTCCCTGTGCCCGGCAGTCGCTTGCCGTCCTTGTACCTGAGTCACACCTGATCAAAACACAACATGTATTCTCTTCTCCTCTTCATCTCCTCATCTTTAACTTCCGTTGACAATCACTTATCATCTTCTAGAACCATGAGGTCCATGATCTTTAACATGGCTCCTCACGTGTTGAGTGAGTGGAGGCTATGGGTACAACACACGGTGTGGGCACACGAGGGCGTGATAGACTGACATTGTGGGACTTTGTACACCGGGCAAATGGCCGGTTCACATGAGCAAAGGCGTGCGAGTGCACAACGCGTGGCTCGGTGGGTGGTGAGTCAGTAACGAGTGTCTCGGTGGGTGCTGTGAGCGCACGCGCACAACGCGTGCAGCGGGAGATGGTAGGGCGCGTACAGGCGTGGGTGAGCAAAACGGGTTAGCTATGTTCAGGTGGGTGGTCACGGAGAACGGCGTGTCTGGCATGGCCTGCCAGCGTGAGGGTACAACGAGCAGAGCACTACAATATATGCCAAGTTGGTTATTGCACTTCTTTTTTCTCTCTCTTCTCCTCTCCATATATCTCCTTCCATCTCTTCAAACGTATTTGGTAGATGGAAATTCTGAACTATTCTACGTGATTAACCAGAATTCAGACATATCAAACAAAGTCTCCTAGGATAATATCCCTTACACTTTTAATGGCATAATTATATTCCTTACATTTTTGATGACATAATTCGCAAGCGTATGTTTACAGTATAAGACGCTACTAGGGGATGGAGGTGAATGTCGACATGACCACCAATGCGTCGTGAGCATTGCATATCAAGACAACATACGGCACATTGTCAAAAACACAGTCAACCGCTTAATGAGAAGTGAATGATTGAACAGAAAGGTCAAGATAAAATGAATAAAAAAGGGGGCCTGGCCTTTTCGAATTGGAGGAATTTCCAAGATATATATGGCTCTTTTGCCTTTGCGTCAACATCGTCCCGCACTGTGAACCGGAGAGGGAAAGCCACCTTGTGGCAATAATGGAGATGGGGGCGACAAAAACATCGTAACGGCAGCTGGCGTTGACACAATGATTCCCCACGAGCTGTGATCGAAGAAGGCACGAGTGACACGCCAGCCATGGATGAAGCTATCTAGCTAGAGCTCAATCGAAAACCACAGTACCGTCACTGCTCCAATTGAAGTGTGACCGTATATATCCTCAGCAATCATGCTGCCTGCTATGACGTGTTTCTTATCCTACCCAGCCTGTAGACAAAATATGCGGTAGTGGATATAAGTATTTTAATCCAGATTTCATTGTCCCCTACTTTCCTAATTATCTTGATTCAGATGAACACAACGAATTTATTTAGTGTAGAAAATAGTAAGGATTTATTAATTATCTTGCCTTTTGTGTTTCTAAACTTTTCTGCATTTTCATGAAAATTCTTCAGTTCGGCGCGAACAAATTTTAAAAGAGTCACTTTTCATCTAATGGAAGAAAAATTACAACCTCTGTGTCAAAATGTATAGTGCAAACCAAGGTTAGATCTAATATTTCAGTTCGATGATGTTACTACAAATTTATTGATTAATACTCATAACTTCCGGTACTACATTGATGTTATTAGATAGACCATACAACTATCATACTATTGAATTACACAAGTATACTTAGGTTAATCAACAATGTATTGTTTGTCATGTAATAATTGAGAGCAATAATATCGACGATTCGTCCTAGTACAAACACCAAAAATGAAAGAATTCCTAAATTTATATTGAGGAAAATCTTTGTCTGTCATAGAAAATTCACCTGTTTTCTCATGTACCACTAAAATTTGTTCTCTTGCACGAACATTTTGTATTCCAATTAGGAAATTTTTATGGTGTCTCTAACAACCATTGACCATCCATTTTTAATGACTAATAGTCCAGATTTATATAAAGAAAATCTATTATCTTTCAGATTTTTTTTTCTTTTTCCTTCTTTTCTTTCTCTCTCTTCCTCTCACTTACCTTTTCTTTCACTGTTTGACCGGTCTAACTAGCTTGCTCGATGAGGCGGATGAGGTGAGGGCGACAGACGCGGTGGGTGGCAGGGGACGATGATAAGGGAGGACGAGCGAAAGAGCGTTGCAGCAGCGACGGGGACGATGGAGCGTCTCGGCGACATACGCGACGAGGAGAGGTGGCGGGGCACGATCATGGGGGTGGAAAGGACGGTGGCGGTGGAGGCGACGGGGGCGGGGCGTCGGAGTGACGGCGGGGGGTGGTGGAGCATCACAACAACACACAACGAGGAGGGTGGCGGGGCCTGACCATGGGAGCGGATGGGGCGGCAACGACGGGTGGCGGGGCGTGGCAGCGGGGGCATACGAGCGGTGGCAGGGCGTCATCGTGATGATGGGGGCGGGCAGTCGTTTGGGCGTCGCAGCAACAAGGATGGCGGTGGCAGACGAGTAGTTGGGCGCCACGGCGATAATAGTGGTAAGACGACGACAGCAACGGTGGACCAGTGGCTGGGGATGGTTACCGTAGTGTTAACCGATCGGAGGAAGAGAGGAGAGGGGAGAGTAAAGAGAGGAGAGAGAAGAGAGAAGAGGTAAGTTAGTAAAAATTATTTTTTAATTAGTTTAATTATATTTAATGAAGGATCGAGATTAATTGAGTAAAATATATGGCCGGTTCATAAACTTGCGTCAAGGTATCAAATAGGTTCACGAACTTAGAAAATGCAGATTATGATACTTAAACTTGTGTAAGTGATCTAATATGGTCCAACCACGCATTTGACCCTCTTCGCGCCTACGTGGCTTGCCAGGTGGCACCTCCGCAGTGTTGAGTCAGCTCGCGCCTATTCTTTTTGCGTTTTTCTCCTATCCGTCCTCATTCCACTCTTTTCACCCCACTCCTCTTCTCTCCCGCTCACAATGCATTGTGTTAAATCGCTCTGGGCAGGCTCATAAGACCAGTGCACGAGAAGAGCGTGGCACTACGGGGCTGGAGGTCATTGGGAGGAGGCCCGACGACAACGCACGGGGCACACGCGGGCAGAGGGCGGCGCTCCCAAGCGGGGGGGGGGGAGGAGCAGGGGCATGCAGAAAGACATTGGACGGTGACGTGTGAAGGGCGTGGGGCGACGGCTCACAAGGCTAGCGTGCAGGCGGAGGCAGTACTCTAGGGTTGGAGGTCGTCGGGCAAAGGGCGGATCACGATGTGCAGGGGGTGCACGGGCAGAGGGCAGTGCTCCCTGGAGGGATGAGGCCGGGTAGAGGGTAAAACGCAAAAAAAGAATAGGTGCAAATTGACTTGTTACCATGGAGGCGCCACCTGACAAACCAGATAGGCGTGAAGAGGGTCAAACGTGTGATTAGACCAGATTAGATCACTTACACAAGTTTAGTTGTTCTAATATGTATTTTTTAAGTTCATAAATCTATTTAACACCTCAATCGACGTAAATTTATAGACCGATCATGTATTTTACTCAGATTAATTTTACCTTTACATTAACAAAGGTAAATGTAACGCCATAAACCAGGGTATGAGTAGCGACCAGCGTCTCGGTTCGGGGTGACGAGCCGTGACGAAAAAACGGCTTGTACTTAGGGGAGAGAGAAAACCTGTGACTATTTTGCCGATGAGAGAAAGATTCGTCATGTTCAAAGTTATCGCCATGTTACTCCTTCCAACGGTGACCAAGCGGCGTGGATAAAAGGGATTGAAATATTCCTTTGCTGGCAAATAAGTGACTATATAGTTAACAATTAATGGCATATAATGAACCATTAAATTTTCGGTGGTAAATAAGAGATTTTATATTAAACTATACGCAACAGCCATGTCAGTTTAGACTTTTTCGGTGTGCGACGTCGATGAGGTCTGCAGCCTAGAATCATTGTTGATTACTTGCTTTTAAGATTTTAATATTACACTGATTTTACTGTTTTAAGGAGGTGATAACCCAATTTTAATATTAATTTTAGTACTTGAGATATCAATTGATATCAAAATTAATATTAAAAGTTAATTATGGTACTTCACTGAAGAACCATAAAATTTCTGAAAAAGATTGTGTTTGGCACTTTTACTGTAACATTATTCATGAAAACTGAATAGCAAGATGAAATTGGAGCACCTTTACTGTAACATTGTAACGACAACCACAAGCTCCTCCACTACCACCGATAATCCTATGTCATCATTCAACGATTACGTGGCAACAAACTCCCATCCAATGAGAAAAGACCAATTAAAGACGAATGAGAAACTCCCAACAAACTCCCATCCACCGATAATCCACTACCACCGTCTCTTATATTTATGCATAATCAATTTTACATCACTATAATTAAAGAAAAAAGAAACCACAACATGATGTTAGATGGAATTGTCAATACATACTTTATTCGTCAGTGTTTAAATATTAATATCTATCTTTACGCAAAAACAAGAGTACAACCCATTATGAATATTATGAGGTATAACGATTGGTTTATCCTATACTTTGTATTTTAAAAATTTATGGTAAGAAGATAAACAGTAGCATTTAGTTGGAGGACAAGTACAATGGTGAAAGGGTGAATGTGATGAGATGATTTAATTTTTGGTTGGATGTGATTAATCTGTTTTTGTTTGATTATATATGACGAGATTATCTTGTTTTTTATGAATGTAGGACATGATAAATAGGATTTTTATAGGGCATTGAGCATGGGAATGACTGTTGATGGGGCACCACAGCAGGAGAAGCCGCAGGCGGGGGCGTAACGAGCATATGGACAATATAGAGAGTGGTCTCTATGTAGCCTTGTCCTACTTGATTGGTCAAAATATCACTCTGATCTAACTTTCCTGTCGATCATTTCCGCAATGGTCATGGTCGAGAGGGGGCTTCGCGTCTCTAGGGAGAAGAGGTGCTTGTAGTTGGGTCTTTTATTGAACAAGACCTGAAGCTACATGGCCTGTTCCACTTATTAGCGAGATACCAATTAACCTAAAATCATATCCAATAAATCCACTAAGATCGTTATCAGGATATCCTATATATCAGTATATGATCAAGATATAGCAAACAGGAATACATAGGATGAAGTATAACTAGAGTCATATAGAGCTTCCAAGGAGATTCTTTCAGGAGTGAATATCCTCCACCTCTCAAAAGAACTCTTCTTTTGTCGAAAGGAGCCTCCATCTACATCTTCTCATGCTTTTATCTTGTAGCTTGGCCGGTCAGGGGATATTCCCATCCACACTCCAATCAATGAGTGCCCAATTGCATACCACATGCCAACTCCAAAATGGAGGGATGATAAAATCTATCTGAATAAAACACAACCACAACCAGGGACCCAAGATATCATAATATAATTTTGAGTGTTTTTGCTGAAGAAAGTGAAATCCTCTGTTGAGCATGGAGAAGCCAATGAGCACCTACAAATCTTTTGTGTGTAACTGCCTGATTAAGCTCGAGCCCTTTTGGTCCCCATATTATAGTGAGATAGCAAGATAGGTGGTATTCCAAAATCCATACAAGAAGCAGTAGAAAATATCCTATAAATTCAGATAATCTGCTGAATACAACAGAAAAATGTCCTAGCAGGCACTATCAAGACTTGCATAGAAGCTAGGATGAGACTCAAAATTATATGCCACGGAAATATATGCAGAATAATAGAAGATCGTGTAACTCCACTCTGGGTGCTGTCCATGAAACCCTTGACATTTGTCATGAATCGCGAGGAGCAAAAGGTGCTGACTAAAATTTCTGGTTGCAGTATAGTATGCTTGTGAAGAAATATTAGCCATATTATCCAGCTTTTGCTCTACCTACTTCAAGTTACTGATGACTCACTGATTGATCCAAAACCATAGTATCATTCAGAAATACCAAAACCAAACATAATTCAGCAATTTACAATCGCACATAGTCCCATAGAAGTCGACTGAAAACTAGTAGGTTGATTCTATATTATCACTACAATGCATTAATTGCATATACTGTTGATGAGCTGAATGGTGTTCATAGGAACCTACTTGACTCAAACTCACCCATCTGCACCCGGTCTGGCGCCAGTTCTAGAAACCTTGTGGCAAATGAGCTCATTCAACCCACTTGCCGGTACGACTACAACACAAGGAAAAGCAGAGGAGCTCATACCAGGATGGAGTAACCCACAGGGCCCCTCATCTCACTTTCCAGTGATTCTTTGGGTGACCCACACAAATTGGCCTCTAAATATTCCAACTCTGCACCATATAAATTGCGACTCCTTGCATGGTCCATGACTCCAAACTAGCTGCTTTGTGCCAAGAAGGACATAGAAGCTCTTGTTCAGAGATCTCTAGCTTCGATCTATCTCCAACCTAACTCCCCAATCCAAAACTTCAGTGATGGCTTCAGAATCAGAGGTTTGTGAGCACAGTAATCCCTAGGACTAACTTGGCTCATCTTTTCTTTTCTTATCTCACACGTTGCTGTACTAATGTACCTGTAACGTAAACTGCCTGCAGACGCCTCGAATAACAGAGCTCCATGTCAGGATGGACTGCAATGGCTGCGAGCACAAGATTAGGAAAGCCCTGCGTGCCATTGAGGGTACATAATTCTACTCTTTATTCAGAGAAATCCATCCAGCTCCTGCATCTTTCTGAACTATTGCATTGCATTCTGAGAACATCAAGAGATTAATGCTTTTGTGCATGCAGGTGTCAGCGAGGTTTACGTAGATGCTGCGAACCAGAAGGTCACGGTGGTCGGGGTCGCCGATCCGGAGAGGATTGTCAAGGCCATCAGGAAGACCAAGAGGGTCCCCACCATCTGCTCGCACACCGACCCGGCGGCGGAGGCAGCGCCGCCGGCCGAAGGCGAGGCCCCACCGCCGCCCGCCGACGCGCCTCCGCCGGAGGAAGCAGCTGCAACACCGGCGGCTGAGCCCGCACCGGAGAACAAAGAAGCGCCGCCGCCCGTCACTGATGCCACCGTTGTACACATGGTTCATGACTACCCATACAGCCACGGCCACCACAACATGCCCCACCTGTACCAGGAGCACTGGCCGGCGAACCAGCATCCCGGCAACATGCACGCCGCCATGGTCAGATACGACGGCGCTGGTGCGCCGGCTTACTACGCCGCGCATGCATACAGCCACAGACCGAGCCCGTACGTCTCGGAGTACGGCTACGTGGGGTCTCCTGCCCAAGAGGGCAGATACTACAGCAGCAGCAGCCATGACTACTACCCAGCTGCTCGAGGTAAAGGAGATGGAAACCAGATCACCTCCATGTTCAGCGATGAGAATCCTAACGCATGCAGCATAGCGTAACTGCGTAAGATCGATCAGTAATTCAGTGGCAAAAGTAGCTGCATATGATGAACCTGTATCTCTGAACCCAAACAGAAGTTCAGCTCGAGAGACAGGTTTTGCTTTGGCTTTTGCCTGTCAAGAAGTAATTACGGTGGGTATTACATAGTGTTTGGTGTTGATTAGGATGTGTGTAACATGCGATTTCTGTAATTAAGGTAGTGCATGGTTAAGAGGAGAGTAAGATAAGGAAAGGGGAAATAACAAGATGCTTAACTTGTATAGTGGGAGATGATTTTCCTGGTAATCACCACTATTTTCACCGCTCGTCCACACCTCTCAGACTTTGGGAATCTAATAAAGTTGTGGTGGTGCTGTGTACGTGATGTGTATTGAAAGAAAGTGACAGAGATGTGTTATCGTATTTCCTGGGGGCAGGTCTAAACTTTGTCCTGTCTAGCATGTTCAGAATAGAAATTTTCTACTCCTCTTGAAATATTCACATATGATTTGCATCACATAAATTCAGATTCAGAGGTTTTCTGGAGATCTAAAGAGAGAGGGACCTTTTTGTCCGAAGGAATAAACTGGTACCCAATGACGGAAAAAAATCATCATAATTCTAACGCGCATTATGCTAGATAGAATTAAGAACCAATTCAGATTGACTGACAACAAATGGGACAGATACTAGTACTCTAGTAGTATTATAAGAAGAGGAAAGGTGTAATACTGCAGGCTAGGGACATTCATAGGCTAAGGCATGAGTATATAGAGATTATTATTAATTCCTCGCTAAAAATTGACCCAATTTTATACATGTCATCAGAGTACATGTGATCTTGGAACCACATGTCACTGAGAAAGGCACTAGAAAATATGGAACTAGGTGAAATGGCAAATATAGAATTTTCTCACACATATATGTACTAGCATGGGGAGGCGCCCTTCGGGCCCCTATCAATAAACATATAGGTGATGTTTGGTTGACTTAAGGTAACGTAAACGTTAATGTAATCAATTATAAGGTTAAGGGATAACAATATAACAAATAATTGGATTTGTTTGGTTAACAAGTGTAACACATTTTGTTTACATTACAGTGTTTGGTTGACAAGTGTAATATAATTTATTTACGTTATAATTATAATGTATTTTGTTTATATTTTAACATCCATTGTTATATGAAAATGATTTTTAAAGCTTTCTTGCATTCATTTGTTATTTGTTAATTTTTAGATAGGATTAGCATACTTATAATGAATGAAGATATTAATTTATCTTATGATTTATCTTTTGCAACGATATATGAATCATATATCACATTCCCTTTCTTTTCACCTGGAAAACTAGAATTCAGACTTCCAGACGCAACTTAACACCGTAATCTGACGAGTTCCCTCATCAAAATTTATATGACTTTGACTTGTGTTTTTGTCCACTTCAGCTACACATTCCCCCACCCATCTTCTTTCTGCTCCCTCTCCTCACCTCCTCCACCCTCTCTCTCTCTAACTCTACCTCCTTGGCTCGCTGTAACTTTGTGATTGGTCGCTACAGACATGTATGAGAAGTCCGGCCGCAAGCAGTGTGCAAAGGGAGCCCTGCTGCAGGGGACGTGAGCGAGGAGCGGTGGGCGACACCTGCGTGAGGAACTACGGGCAGCGCGTGCGAGGAACTGCGGGCAGCACATGCGAGGAGGAGCATTGGCTGCGTGCGCGACGACGCGAGGAGGAAGATTGGCGATGACGGCTTGCCATGGAGGAGGTTGGTAAGGTATCTGATACCAACTTGATTGGACTGTAATCAGTTTATTACTGAGCTGTAATTTAATTACACGGCATGTATTACCAGCTCACCTGAACCAAACAACACATAACGTAATCAAGTTATACTGTCAACTGATAACACTCAAAATAACCCCAACCAAACACCTTCATAATGTTAGAGAAAGGAAGAAAACAAAAATAAAAGAACAAAAGAAAGCTCTTCAAAGTTGCTACTCGTCAAGGTGCTCTATGAAGATGATCTGGATGTTCCCCGAAGCATTATGATCAAGCATGGCTGTGACCGCGACGGTGGCGGCCGCTCTTGGACCTTCCCGGTCTATCTGCTCCAATCCGATCTCGCTGATCAGTGGCCTGGTGACGAAGACCCCCCGCCGCCAGACAATGGGAACCCCCATCCCTTCTTGGGACCCATTCAGCCTGGGGAACTGGAGTGGATTCAACACTAGGCGGACGACCAGATGTTCAGCCCTTTGGCCAATCAATGGCACCCGCCAAATCAACTCCATCTGGACCACCAGAATCAGCATGTCGGTGTCAACCCGGTGGAAGAGGCCGAACCTTTCCTAGATGAGGACTTCGAGGACTTGGCTGAGGTCCAATTGGAGGACGTCCTGGAGGAGCATGAACCCCAAGACAGTATGGAAGTTTCGGGTGTCTCCTCGGCGTCCTCCTTGAAATCTTTCGTGGAACAGCCTCGCTAGTCCCCAGCCCGTCTAGCGCCCCAAGCCGCCTCGCAGCATCCTGGGTCCCCGGGGGCTGCCGTTGGACCCCAGTCTCCTGGGTCCCAGTCCACTTCAGCTCCTGCCTCCCCCCGGTGCAAGACAACCTTCTGGCTGGTCTCAACGCCCCCGCTCCCCCAGAGCGCGCCAACCTCCCGGTACGGTTTGTCTACGCTAGGCGCCGAAGGGACGGGGCTCCCCGGGCCACCCCCTCCTCATCCTCGTCCGTGCAGCCCCCTCCTCTTTCGGTCCTGGGTTTGAGGCGGAGCGCCAGAATCAAGGCCAGGCTCAGGGGGTACAAACCTTCGTCTCACCGCGGTCGAGGCCAGTACCTTTCCCCGCTTCCCACCATTGAGGAATACATCAAGCTTTCCAGGTTGGCCACCCTATGCCCTCCGCTCTCTATTCAACAAATTCAACATTCTGCGGTTAATCTCTGTGGCCTAAGCGCTGATGTGGTGTCCACCTCCTCTCTTCTCTCCAGTGATTCTGAGGACACCACTGCCTCTTCTGCGCCTGCCGATGTTAGTCCCTCCGCGGCTTCTTCTGTGGTGGTCCTCCCTGCCATTGCTCTTGTTCAACATGATGATCAAAACCGCTCCGTCTAATTGGCATGCGTGTCATCCGTCGCCCTGGGAGGGCTGTAATCTGACTTTATTTTGGTGGCTCATCTGTCTGTGCCACGTACTTTATCCCCCAGACCCTATGATTGTGCTCTTATTTGCCATTTATTGGCTTGCTTACTTGCTGCTTCTTCGCATCCGTTATTCCTTTTGCATTTGGCACGTGTGCCCCTGCTCACTGCCTTGCTCTTTTCCTGGCCTCGTTGTTTTTGATGGGTGGCACAAGAATCTGGCAGGTGGTTAGTTGGAACGTGCGTGGCCTTAACTCCAGCTCCAAGTGGCTTGCGGTCCGCAATCTCATCATCTCGGCCAAGGCAGACAACGTCTGCCTCCAGGAAACTAAGATGGCCTCCCTAGAGCCCTCCTTGGTGCGGACTTTCTGTCCCAAGCGCCTTGACAAGTTCTTCTTCATCCCTGCTCTGGGTTCGGCTGGGGGGCTTTTCATCGGCTGGAACAACGCCCATTTCTTTGGGGTCCTCCTCTCCTCCTCCCGCTTCCACTTGACCATCTCTTTTACCTCTGTGTTGAATGGCTCCTCTTGGACCCTTTCTAACATCTATGGTCTGTGCAGGGGCATCGACCGCCCACTTTTTGTCTCCTGGTTTCTCTCCTTGTCTATTCCCCCGACTCAGACTAGTTGTTTGTGGGTGACTTTAATCTCTACCGCTTCCCCAACAACAAGAATGGAGGGCGCCTAAATCACAATCTCATGGCCACCTTCAACAACATCATTGGCACCTTAGGTCTCCATGACATCCATCTTTAGAATCGGAATTTCTCTTGGAGCAATAGGCAAAGTCCTCCCATCTTGGTGCTGCTGGACTGGTGTCTCTCCTCCCCCCACTGGGCTTCTTCTTTCCCCAACACCTCCTTCCTCGCCATCCCCAACACTAGCTCTAATCACTGCCCTTGTCTGGTCAAGATTGGGACCTCCATCCCTCGGTCCTCCATCTTCCGCTTCGAGAACTACTAGATCAAGCTCCCGGGCTTTCTGAACCTTGTTCAGTCATGCTGGAATTCTGGGACCTATCCTCTTGACCTGGCCCAGCGCATTACCTCAAAGCTCAGAGCCCTCCAAAAGACTCTTTCTAAGTGGCAACGCCATTGGGGTGATTTTGAGCTCTGGATCAGAAATTCCTCCATTATTCTGGACTTTCTTGACAGAAGGGAAGAACTTCGCCCGCTCTCTGGGTCGGAGATTCACTTCAGATCTATTCTTCAGAACCATCTGGCTTTCCTCCTGGACCTCCGAAATAGGTACTGGAAGCAAAGATTCACTCTCCGATGGGCTAAGCTTGGTGATGCTAGCACCAAATTCTTTCACTCTGCTGCCACCATTAGAAGGCGCCAGAATGCCATCCCTTCCATCCCTTCCATCCCTATCAAGCTCATCCTCTCTTCTGGCTTCTCTTCAGTACTGCTCAATGGCTCCTCTAGGAAATTCTTTCTTTGTAAAAGAGGAGTGCGATAGGGTGACCCACTCTCCCCCCTTCTGTTTGTCCTTGCTGCTGATCTTCTTCAGCATATTATCAACAGGGCTGCCCATCTTGGGGTCATCCTGGGTCCCAGGTGTCATCCTGATCACCTCGACTTCCCTATGGCTCAATATGCTGATGACACTATTATTTTTCTTCAGGCTGACCAACGAAACTTGTTCCTCCTCCGTGGCATCTTGCATTCCTTCTCTCAGTCCACCGGTCTCAGAGTTAACCTTTCCAAGTCCTCCCTTATTCCAATCAATATTCCTAAGTAGAAGGCGGCCCTTCTCGCTGCCACCTTCGGCTGCCCGATGGGCTCCTTGCCTTTCACGTACCTTGGACTTCCCCTTGGGACGTTGAAGCCCAAGTTTGCCGATTTTGGCTTCCTAATCAACAACGTCACCAAACGTCTTTCTTATCTCACCTTGGCTCAACATGGCTGGCAGACTGCAGATTGTCAATTCGGTTCTCTCGGCTCTGCCTACATACACTATGTGCTCCTTAAAGATCCCCGCGAAGGTAATCTACTGTATCGATTGGGCCCGCCACAACTTAGTTTGGCATGGTAACAACATCAATGCGGGCTCCTCGTCCAGGGTGGCTGGCATTTTGTTTGCAGACCCAAGCTCAAAGGTGGGTTGGGGGTTATCGACCTTCGCACCCAGAACTCCGCCCTCCTCCTTAAGCACTTCTGCAACTTCTTGGCTGATCACGATACCCCCTGGGTTAAGCTGATCCACCTCAACTACACCACCTCATCTACCCCCCGCACCTCTCCTCCCCCAGAGGCTCTTGCTGGTGGCGGGATATTGTCGGCTTGGCTAACTAGTTTAGGGCAGTGGCCACTCCTTCCGTCCTTAGTGGGCAGTCGGTCTCCTTCTGGGAAGATGGCTGGTGTGGTCCTCCCCTTCGCCATTCTCTTCCCACCTGTTCTCCTTCGCCAAACTCCACCTTTGCTCGGTCTACTTCTTTCTTAGCCAAAACGACCCATCTGATAATTTCCACCTGCCTCTTTCCTTCGAAGCCTACCATGAGTTTACCCACCTACAGCAACTCACGGCCAACAGAGTCCTCCGGGACGACAGCTCAGACAATTGGTCTTTTATTTGGAACTCCACAATTTACCGCCCTAGATAGTTCTACGGATACCAGTTCAAATTCATGCAGCCCCATGCCTCTTTCAAATGGCTATGGAGGTCCAAGTGTTCCAACAAGCTTAAAGTATTCTTCTGGCTTCTTCTGGTTGATCGACTCAACACAAAAAATATTCTCCACTGAAAGCGCATCCTCAACACGGCAGAAGATCCCAATTGTTGCCTTTGCTCCTCGGATGTTGAGGAGACGGCGGCCCACTTATTTTTCGATTGCACTTTCAGTCATCAATGCTGAGCTTGTTGGGTCTCCACTGGCAGATCGATTCTTCAGTTCAAGACAAGCTCATGGATGCTAGAAGAAGGTTTGGCAAACCTTTTGTAACACCCCAAATTTTCAAAGTAATAAAAATATTATTTAATTCAATTTCTTGAATTTATTAAATTGGGAAATACCTTAAACACCCTCCTCTACCATTTTTGAACTACAACATAGAGTAAATGGCCAAACCAGGGGCTGAACTTTTTATGTATGATCCTAAGACCAAAATATATTGTTGGACCAGAAACGGCGACCAGAGGGGGGGTGAATGGGAGCTTTTAAAATTTCGAGCTAAAAACTAGCCTTCGGTTTCAGTTGTCTTCTGCGGAACAGGCTTCGAACACTACCTTCGAAGGTCTGGTTCGGAGGTACTTCGACACCTTCGAACACAGGCTTCGGAGGAGCAAAAGTTCGAAGCCAAGAAGACTTCGCTCCACTTACAACCCTCGAAAATCTACTCTGCTAAGTCAGTGCAGGCTCCGCACACAAGGTGCTTCGAGCAGGCTTCGCACTTCACCCTTCGCAAGAGTGGACACCCCTCTGAGGACTTCGACCAAGTACTTGGCAGCAGCAACTGGTGCTGGGCTTCGTACACGAAGGTCTACACGCACACAAACGGACTACACTAAGGGCTTCGACACAAGAAGCAAAACGAGCCTCGGTCAGGGCTGCGCTAGTAAGCAGCGAGGTCTCGCCTCCTGTTACACAGAGCGAACGCACACTGACAAAACACACTTCGCACAAAAACAACCTTCGCCTCAACAGGCTTCGGTGCACTACAACAGGCGAGGTATGTAACGCGAGCTCAAGCAAAAAGCACAGGAAGCAGGGCTTCGCCGCTTGAACAAGGAACACAAAATAGATTGAACTCTAGATGAAATACAATGAGGTATGTGGCTACAGGAGCTCAACAGTAAATGCTCAAAGTGTTAAATGTTACCTACCAAGCCCCCATATTTATAGCCCACAGTTCACCCAAAGGAAGTGACTACTTTACCCCTAGGGTTTACACCAGTTTTGTCTCTACAGAACAGAGGGGTACAAAAGGTAGTCCAACTTTATTTTGGAGGCTTCTCTGTCAGCTTTGCAGAGGGGACAGCGTCAGCTTTTTGCAGAGCAGGCAGTGTCAGCCTTTGCAGTCTTTGACCTTCTGCAGCCTCCCTTCGCACGCGAGGGTGCGGTAGCTTCGGCGAGAAGCCTTGAGCCTGGTGGCCTTCGCTTCGCCGAAGATGGCCTTCGATACAGAGACGGTTTTGAGCCGAAGCCGTCAAAGCCCTTGGGCCTTCGCACCAACACCTCCAGAGTGGACCACCACGGCTTCGCAGCTTCACCCAGCTCGAACTCCGTCAGTCCGTGTACCGAAGCCATGCAGGCCGAAGCACCTCAAGTCAATCTTGCTCCGGAGCTAGCCTTGCTCCGAAGACTTCCTCACTCCGAAGCCCCACCTTCGGAGTACCACCCTTCGAAGTCCCTCCTTCGTCCAAGGCCTCCGCATGAAGCATTCCATGAGCACTTCGTCGCAGTGTCTCTCCCCGAGCACACTCCTCGACGAGCCTCACCCGGACCATGCCTTCGATGCGCCTCGACTTCTGAGACCTTCGTCGGGTACCTTCGAATGTCTCCCTCCGGAGCACACTTCGAATTCCATGCCTCCGCAGAGGACTTGTTCCATCCAACTCCGAAGTCACTCCATCCGGAGTACCTTCGAAGTGCCTCACTTCTGAGGACTTTGTCTTGGAGTACCTTCAGCCGGAGCCACGCTCCGCACTCTCTGCCTTCACCTGGCACGCCTCGACCCGAGGACCGACCCGGACGACCTTCGCAGCCACCGTGATGGAGCTCCCCGCTCCCCTGGCATCAAGCCTCCTGCTTGACCTAGGTTCACCTGCTACAAACCTTGTCCGTCGCCTCCGAAGTCCCTGCGCACCACAGACAAACAGACAAGTGTATCCAGTACTCCGGAGACCTCTCCGGGTTAGCATCCTCCGGTACACACTCCGGTGTACCGCCCAAAGTACCGAACCCTTCGGTACGAACCCAGTCATCGTGTACTGTCGGACCCCTCCGACGAGCACACTCCGCTGCAACAGCTGCAGCAAGCAAACACCGAACACCCTTCGGTGAAACCTCCTCCGAACACCCTTGGGAGGTCCAATCTCCGAACCCCCTTCGGAGGTACCCTTCGAACAGAGGGTAAAATCTTGTCAATCACTCATCACAAAACACCGAAACCAACCCTTGGTTTCTCAATCTCCCCCTTGATGAGTGCATTGACAACCAAATCCAAGTTCAAGAAAATTTAAAAATTTTCAGCACACAAGTGACCATAAAAATCAGAAAAGAGCCAAATCATGTCACTTGACAAAAGAATTTTCCTCCCCCTTTCTCACAAGAGTGAAAAGCCCCTTCGGCAATAAAAACTCCCCCTGAGTTAAATTTTCCCTTTGGTAATAAAGAACCTTCTCCCCCTTTATGTCAAATTTTCTCCCCCTTTGGAAATTATACCCCTTGCGGCAGAGAACGAAGCAAGTCTGTCTCTTTTGAGGAATTTCTCCCCCTTTGGCAATGCAAGCATCAAGGAGCATGTAAAAGATGCAACGCTTCGAAATGAGCAGAATTGCAAAGACATATGAAGCAAAAATATGCCAACAATAACACCAATGATCATGGGCTCAGCTCAAATTAATATTCTCTAAAAACATGATGAAGCAAGTGATATGATCATTTTTGAAATAAAAGCATCACCACTTAGTCAAGGAAACTAGACAGGTAAGAACAAAGACTGCGCAAAGCTAGTCAATTTCTACTCTAGACAGACAAGTCCAGTTCAAATGGAGCTTAAAAAGCAAACTTGATAATCATTGAATTTTGTTGTTCTTTTCTTGGTGCCAGGGGTTATTTGTGTGTCCACCTTATACTTTCCAATCCGGCCAAGCCTAGGCATGAAAGCCATAAGAAGCTTAAGGCATAGATTTTGGCATACACTACGCTATTCCAGTTCAGACCAATGTGCAATGGTAAGCAGTCTAGAATAGGGTAGTGCGACAAACAAACCCACCTGGATCTTTTAACTTAAAGCATGCAAATCATGGAATTTTTGATTTTAACCAAGTGAACCAATTGTTTGGTACTTTATGAATATCCATGAAAATTGAGAACAATTTTTCAAGTTGCAATTTTTAGCATCAAAGAAATGTGTCTTGCTATCAAGCAGATAAAAGATAGCTAAAGCAGTCCTGCCTAAACATGCTAGATTCAAGACTAAGCAGTGAGCACGGTTTGATTTTGAAAATAAAACACCATGCACATGAATGTTCCAGATGAATTAAAAAGAGCTCAGCTGACATGATTTCATGAATTATAAGCAGGCATATAAGTGCAAAATATGTAAATGCAATTTCAACACAATTTAGACAAAGGCACATCCATCTAAAACAGCTCCCCTTCACAAAATGCCGTAAGGGTGACAAATGTCAAGTTCCCCACGCAAGTAAGCAAAACGAGAAGCATCGAGGGGTTTTGTAAAAATATCGGCAAGCTGGTGTTGGGTATCAACATATTGAAGTTCAATATCACCCTTCTCATTGTGATCTCTGAGAAAATGATATCTCACATCAATGTGTTTGGTTCTGGAATGCTGAACCGGGTTGTTTGCAATACAAATAGCACTAGTGTTATCACAGAAAAGTGGAACACTCTTATAATCTAACCCGAAATCCTGCAAAGTGGAAACCATCCACAAAATCTGAGAGCAACAGCTAGCTGCAGCAACATATTCGGCCTCAGCCATTGATTGTGCAACACTAGACTATTTGCGAGAAGACCAGCAAACCAATGAAGTACCCAGAAAATGACAAGTACCAGAGGTACTCTTCCTATCAATTCTACACCCAGCAAAATCCGCATCGGAATAACCTCGAAGACATAAAGATGAAGACGCTGAGTACCATATGCCAAATTCAAGGGTGTGTTTGAGATACCTTAAGATACGCTTTACCGCTTGGCGGTGCGAAGCTCGTGGTGAAGCCTGAAAACGAGTGCACAGACACACAGCGAAGTGTATGTCCGGCCTCGTGGCAGTCAAGTAGAGGAGGGAGCCGATCATGCTCCGAAACTCCTTCTGATCTACGGCTTCTCCATCTTCGTCAGGGTCCAATGCTACAGATGTAGCCATTGGAGTGGCGAGGGGCTTCGCATCGGACATGTCGAACTTTTTGAGCAGGTCCTTGGTGTACTTTGTCTGGTGGACAAAAGTACCTTGTTTGCTTTGCTTGATTTGCAAACCAAGGAAAAAGGTGAGTTCACCCATCATTGACATTTCAAATTCCCTGCTCATGGTATCTGCAAACTCGGCAACCAAAGCATGAGAAGAGCCACCAAAGATGATATCATCCACATAAATCTGCACTAGGAGGAAATCTTTGCCATGCTTGAGAGTAAACAAAGTTTTATCAACAGAGCCCATCAAATACCCTCGCTCAAGCAGAAAAGACTTAAGTCTATCATACCAAGCCCGAGGGGCCTGCTTGAGTCCATAAAGAGCCTTATGAAGTTTAAGGACTTTATGTGGGTACTTGGGGTTTTCAAAACCAGGGGGTTGTTTTACATAAACATCTTCACCTATGAAGCCATTAAGAAAAGCACTTTTGACATCCATTTGATAGAGTTTGAATCCCCGGGATGTCGCAAAGGCAAGCAAAATCCTAATGGCCTCAAGGCGAGCAACAGGTGCAAAAGTTTCAGTAAAATCAATCCCTTCTAGTTGAGAAAAGCCCTGAGCTACAAGTCTAGCCTTGTTTCTAACTATAGTCCCATCCTCCCCTTGTTTATTTTTGAAAATCCATTTTGTTCCAATGAAATGAACATTTGGTGGAGGATCAACTAAAGTCCAGACTTGGTTTCTCTCAAAATTTTCAAGCTCTTCATGCATGGCATTGATCCAACTAGAATCAAAAAGTGCATGACTAACATCTAAGGGCTCGAAAGAAGCAACAAAAGCAGCATTAGTGAAATGGGCATGAGAACGTGTTACCCTTTGATCAAGCTTACCAATGATCTGCTCGGGAGGGTGCATCCTTTGGACATGATGTGGAGCCTCGCGGCGGGATGCAGTCTCCCCCTCAACTTGTGCGTTGGAGTGGTCCAAGATGACCGATGTCGAGGTAGTCGCTTCGGGACCTCGTGCCGAAGTGGTTGAAGCGGGGTCAGCTTCGGGGGTTGATGTCGAGGGTAGTAGGGGTTCATCCTCGAATTCTCCGGGATCTTCTTCTTCGAATAAGGTCTGTTCCATGTCGTGTTCATTTGCCTGTTCAAAAGCAGAACTAACAGAGGGGGTTGATTCATCAAAAGTCACATCACATGACTCGATGACAGTGTTAGTTTCCAAGTTATAAACACGATAAGAATGACCATGAGTAGTATAACCCAAAAAGATCCCGTCAGAAGATCGCGACTCAAATTTATCCAGATTACCACGTTTTAGGATAAAGCAGCGACAGCCAAAAACTCGAAGATGAGTAACCTTGGGCTGTCTCCCAAAACGCAGCTCATAAGATGTCAAATTTAAAATTGAGCGCAAGAAGATTCGGTTGGAGATGTAACAAGCAGTATTCATGCCCTCAGCCCAGAATTTTCTAGGAGTCCTATGCTCATCAAGCATCGTCCTAGCCATCTCAACCAAAGTGCGGTTCTTCCTCTCAACAACACCGTTCTGTTGAGGAACCCACGGAGCAGAGAATTGATGTTCTATGCCATGCTCCATGCAAAAGTCAACAAAGAGACTGTTTTTGAACTCGGTGCCATTATCACTTCGAATGAATTTCAATGCACCAGGGAGTTCAGTGAAAAGTCTCAAAGCCAAGCTCCGAAAGTGTGAAAACACTTCATCCTTGCTGGCGAGAAAGAAGACCCAAGAGTAGCGAGAGAAATCATCGACAATTACTAGAACATACCACTTGCCGCCTAAAGAACTAACCCGAGAAGGACCTACAGTGTCCATATGGAGAAGTTCTCCGGGTTGTTCAGTCATCACTGTGGTGACTGGCGAATGCGAAGCGGCAATCATTTTTCCATGTCGACAAGGAGCGCAAACTAAATTCTTCTCAAACTTGAGCTTGGGCAATCCTCGGATCAGGCCTAGGGCGCTCAGACGAGCGAGCAACTCAAAGCTCATATGCCCTAGTCTCCTATGCCACTTCCAAAGCTCAGAAGTCGAATGTGCAACAAGACAATGAGAAGAACCAGACGACTCTGAAAAATCAGCTCCAAAAACTCTCCCAACCCTAAAGATCTTACACACCACAACGCCATCAGAATTGAGCACTTGCGAAGTATCGCGATGAAATCGCACTTCGAAGCCCTCATCAAGCAACTGAGATACAGACAGCAAATTGTATCCCAGGTTCTCAACCAAAGCAACATCTTTGAGAGTGAAGTTCGCGTTAATTCTTACCACACCTTTACCTTTCACTCTACTCCTTCGATTGGTTCCGAAGGTGATATGTTCCCTTTGCTTGGTTGTGGTGAGGCTGGAGAACCATGCTGCATCTCCGGTCATGTGGCGCGAACAACCGGAGTCCATGATCCACGTGCCCTCCAAGCCTCGATCTGTCGCCTACACATGATAAGAATGTCTCGATCGCTCAGTGCTGGGGTGAGTGAAATAATGACGAGGCATCCAGCACTGAGTGACACGAGTAGTAGGCACAGTGAAAGCAGACGGTCTACGCACATAGTAATCAGAATGATGCAAAGTGCGAGGTCTACCTACATGCTGTGAACGAACAACATGTAGAGGTCTCCTACTCTGACGAGGTACAAATCTGCTAGCCCGAGGTCTACCACCATATGGAACATGGTGAACACCTCGAGGAGCAAAACCTCTCCGAGAAGCACGAGGAGCCTCAAAAGTAGGACGATAGTACATCTCAGACTCATGCATACCTAAAGATGGGTAATGCATGTCCTGGTAACTCATCGCCTGTGCGCATCGCTCATCCTTGATGCGACGAAAACAGAACCCAACCAAATGACCCGCCCGCTGACAATAGGAACAATGAAACACTCTCCTGGGGGCACTCTCATGGGTCATAGGAGCAACTCTCACAGGCTCCTTGGGTTTCTTCTAAGTGGTTTTCTTGGGAGGATTTTTCTTGGCAGGAGTAGTGGTTTTCTTTTGAGCTCGGGTAGGTTTCTTGGCTGGTGGGGTGTCTAACAGAGCTCTTTCTTTCTCTAAGGTAGTGGGAGAGGTAAAAACAGTTTTGGTTTTACTGTCTGAAGGTATCCTCTCAAAACCCAAACCTAGAGCTACCCTTGCTCTGTCAGCACACAACTTGGTCTTGGCCAAGAGCAAATCCATCCTACCCTTTCCCTCGGTGCATTTGTTAACCACGGAAAGGAGGTATTCATTTTCAGACATGAGGTTTTCAGCTCGCTCTCTAACAGTGCCTAGCTGGTCCTTAAGGGTGATGCAAGTGTCACAAACAGGCTGCACATCCTTAGAACTACCGGCCCTCTCCAATCTAGCCTCCAAATCATGAACATGCTTATCACGTAAATTAATGCTATCGCGTAATAAAGAGCAGTTCATGCAATCAATAATATCATGAGGTCTAGAATCCTCCTCCAAAAGCTGCTTCTGTGCAGTCTCAAGCTCAGAAAGAGTTTGAGCATGAATAGAACGCAACTGAGCAAGCTCACTCATTACAACAGAACAGGACTCACATTCAGCATCATCAAATTTAGAATTAAGCATGGCATATTCAGTAGAAACATTTTCTAGCCTAAGTCTAAGGTCTTTTCTTTCTCTAGCGGCTTGCACAAGTAATCTATCCTGACCAAGAACTACTTCATTCAGCTCATCTAGTTTGATTAGAAGCTGGTCAGATGATAGAGTTACCTCTGATGAGTCAAGCTCATCACCGCTGTGATCACTGTCGGCCATGAAGCAAAGGCCGGTCAAGTCACGTCCCTTCTTGTCCTTCTTGTCCTCCTTCCTTGGGGACTCCTCCTCCTCAGAGCTCGACTCCTCAGTTGAGGACGTGTCGATGTCGCTGAGAGCAGCAACAAAGGCTCTGGAAGCGGCCTTGGCTACTTTCTTAGCCATCTTGCCGCGCTTACCCTTCACAAAGGGCTTCCTCTCCTTCTTGTGGTATTTAGGGCGCTCACTCTCATCTCTCTTCTTGAGTTTGGGGCAATTGGCCTTAATATGAGAGGTGTCGCCACATTCATAGCAACCACTAAAACCACTTATCCTCTGATCCCGTCTCTCATGATGAAAACGGGTGAACCTCCGGGCATTGAGAGCAAGCTCATCATCAGCTAGAGTGTCCACCTGCTCCTTTGTGACGGAGACCAGGGAGGACAAAGCAAAACCATCTGCAAAAACACAAGTACCAAATGTGCTTGGTTCTGCAGTGGTGCCACGGCTAGTGCTAGAAACCAATGCCAATGGCTGTGGCAAAGAGCTTCTGTGCACAGCAAGAGATGCCTTGGCAATCTCTGTGGACTTCAGCTTGCTAAAGAGCTCATCGCAGGTCAAAGTGTCATATCCTGCGGACTCCTCAATGCTAGATATCTTCACTTCCCATATGCTACGGTCAAGAGCATAGAGAAGCTTGATAGCCCTATCATGATCACTGTAAGCAAGCGTCCCGTTGGATCGCAAGTTACTCACTATCGCGTCAAAGCGAGAAAACATGGCATCTATAGATTCACCAGGTGCCTGCACAAACAGCTGATACTGTTGGTTGTAGGTGCTTTGGCGCCTGGCCTTAATCTGAGTAGAGCCCTCATGAAAGACAGTGAGAGTTGTCCAAATCTCCCTAGCAGTCCTAAGGTGTTGCACCCTATCGAACTCACTTCTACTCAAACCGATGAACAATATATTTCTTGCCTTGGAATTGGCATTATACTGATCCTTCTCAGTCTGAGAGGTACGAGTCTCAGGGATGGAGTATTGTGAGTCCACAATCTCCCAAATTGCATTTCCTTGGCTTAACAAGTAAGCCTCCATGCGCACCTTCCAGTATGCGAAATCTGTCCCATCGAACAGAGGAATTTTACTACCTCTATCCATGTCGCCAACAGATCACAAAACCGGTTAAGGTCAACTGGTGATCTTAACCCGCTCTGATACCAATTGTTGGACCAGAAACGGCGACCAGAGGGGGGGGGTGAATGGGAGCTTTTAAAATTTCGGGCTAAAAACTAGCCTTCGGTTTCAGTTCTGTCTTCTGCGGAACAGGCTTCGAACACTACCTTCGAAGGTCTGGTTCGGAGGTACTTCGACACCTTCGAACACAGGCTTCGGAGGAGCAAAAGTTCGAAGCCAAGAAGACTTCGCTCCACTTACAACCCTCGAAAATCTACTCTGCTAAGTCAGTGCAGGCTCGCTCCGCACACAAGGTGCTTCGAGCAGGCTTCGCACTTCACCCTTCGCAAGAGTGGACACCCCTCTGAGGACTTCGACCAAGTACTTGGCAGCAGCAACTGGTGCTGGGCTTCGTGCACGAAGGTCTACACGCACACAAACGGACTACACTAAGGGCTTCGACACAAGAAGCAAAACGGGCCTCGGTCAGGGCTGCGCTAGTAAGCAGCGAGGTCTCTCCTCCTGTTACACAGAGCGAACGCACACTGACAAAACACACTTTGCACAAAAACAACCTTCGCCTCAACAGGCTTCGGTGCACTACAACAGGCGAGGTATGTAACGCGAGCTCAAGCAAAAAGCACAGGAAGCAGGGCTTCGCCGCTTGAACAAGGAACACAAAATAGATTGAACTCTGGATGAAATACAACGAGGTATGTGGCTACAGGAGCTCAACAGTAAATGCTCAAAGTGTTAAATGTTACCTACCGAGCCCCCATATTTATAGCCCACAGTTCACCCAAAGGAAGTGACTACTTTACCCCTAGGGTTTACACCAGTTTTGTCTCTACAGAACAGAGGGGTACAAAAGGTAGTCCAACTTTATTTTTGAGGCTTCTCTGTCAGCTTTGCAGAGGGGACAGCGTCATCTTTTTGCAGAGCAGACAGTGTCAGCCTTTGCAGTCTTTGACCTTCTGCAGCCTCCCTTCGCACGCGAGGGTGCGGTAGCTTCGGCGAGAAGCCTTGAGCCTGGTGGCCTTCGCTTCGCCGAAGATGGCCTTCGATACAGAGACAGTTTTGAGCCGAAGCCGTCAAAGCCCTTGGGCCTTCGCACCAACACCTCCGAAGTGGACCACCACGGCTTCGCAGCTTCACCCAGCTCGAACTCCGTCAGTCCGTGTACCGAAGCCATGCAGGCCGAAGCACCTCAAGTCAATCTTGCTCCGGAGCTAGCCTTGCTCCAAAGACTTCCTCACTCCGAAGCCCCACCTTCGGAGTACCACCCTTCGAAGTCCCTCCTTCGTCCAACGCCTCCGCATGAAGCATTCCATGAGCACTTCGTCGCAGTGTCTCTCCCCGAGCACACTCCTCGACGAGCCTCACCCGGACCATGCCTTCGAGGCGCCTCGACTTCTGAGACCTTCGTCGGGTACCTTCGAATGTCTCCCTCCGGAGCACACTTCGAATTCCATGCCTCCGCAGAGGACTTGTTCCATCCAACTCCGAAGTCACTCCATCCGGAGTACCTTCGAAGTGCCTCACTTCCGAGGACTTTGTCTTGGATTACCTTCAGCCGGAGCCACGCTCCGCACTCTCTGCCTTCACCTGGCACGCCTCGACCCGAGGACCGACCCGAACCACCTTCGCAGCCACCGTGACGGAGCTCCCCGCTCCCCTGGCATCAAGCCTCCCGCTTGACCCAGGTTCACCTGCTACGAACCTTGTCCGTCGCCTCCGAAGTCCCTGCGCACCACAGACAAACAGACAAGTGTATCCAGTACTCCGGAGACCTCTCCGGGTTAGCAACCTCCGGTACACACTCCGGTGTACCGCCCAAAGTACCGAACCCTTCGGTACGAACCCAGTCATCGTGTACTGTCGGACCCCTCCGAACGAGCACACTTCGCTGCAACAGCTGCAGCAAGCAAACACCGAACACCCTTCGGTGAAACCTCCTCCGAACACCCTTCGGAGGTCCAACCTCCGAACCCCCTTCGTAGGTACCCTTCGAACAGAGGATAAAATCTTGTCAATCACTCATCACAAAACACCGAAACCAACCCTTGGTTTCTCATATATTTTTGAGAATTTTTATAAATTTTTACCAATCTTGGAAGTAGCCCCAAGATTTTAATCTATTTCCTGGAATTATTTTTATTCGGAAATGTTTTGAAATAGTATTGGGCCTCCCTCCTCCCTTCTCTCTCGCCCGTCCAGCCCAGCCCATCACCTTCGCCCGCCTCTGGCTGACAGTCCAACGCCACCTGTCGGCGCCGATCGCCTCCCCACGCGCGCGCGCCCGACACCACGGCCCCACCCGTCAGTCGCCACCCTCACTCGCTCGCGCTCGCTGGCCAGTGGCCCCCACCTGTCGGATTCGTCTTCCCCGCGAGATCCACCCTCAAATCAACCCCCTCGCCGGCCGACGCAATAACGCACCTCGGATCCCCTGCCCCCGACCCCCTCGCCTCAAATTGAGCCCGCCATTACCACCCCCAGTCCACGGCGACCGTTTCCCCCAATTAAACCCGACCGATTCGCGTCCAGGTTCGATGAATCGAACTCAACCCGAGCTCGCCGGCGTTTAAACACGTTTTATTCCCGGCCACCGTCGATTACGCCCCCTCTGCCCTGCCGATGGCCCTATTTAAACCCCCTAGCCACCCGCATTTCACCCCCACGCTCACACACTACGAGAACGCACAGAACACCCTCACTTCAAGTTTTAGCGCACCACCGCCGCCCGTTCTCCGGTCGCCCCTCGCCATCGCTAGTAACCTCCTCCGCCCTAGCCAACCACACCGCCGTGACCGCAAGGACGTCGCCGACCCCGGCCACCCCTCTGCCATCGACGAACCTCGCCGGAACGCCGTCACCGACAAGGACCCAAAACCACCTCGCCGTCTACCCTCGTCACCAGCCACACCCTGTTGTCCCCGGACCACCGCAGAGGTACCCTCGTGATCCCCACAATGTCCTCTTTCCGTTTTAGGCCTTAGCTTCGACCGCCATCGCTCGTCGTGGCCTCTGGCTCGCTCGCCGTCGTCAGAGAAGACAACCGGCACGGGCTGAGTACCCGTGCCGTGTCGGATTCACGCACGACCATGCGATCTGGATCCGACGGTGACGATTAATTCCCGCGTGCGATTTAATCAGATCCGTTAGATCTCAGCGAAGGGGTACGTTCTAATCTCAGCCCTTCGCTAGGTTTAAAACCCCACATCGCATCTTAGCCGCACGATGCGTGCCGATTCAACGTTTTAATCTCAGTCGTCCGCGTCATTTTAACTCCCCCGCCTCGCCCGTGACCGCCCGATCGCGATCCAACGGTGGATCTTGATCTGGCGCACGCGCACAATGCGCAGGTGCACGGTGGTCTCGGCTCACCGTGGACCGACGCGTGCTTTTGGTTGAATTTAAATTCCAGAAATGCTTTTAAACTTCAAAAATTCACATCTAGCGCGTTTGAACTCTAAAAATTGTCATTTCAACTCCAGAAATTTTATAATTTTATTCTCTACTCTTCAGTTCAATAAAAACAATATGTTACTTTAGACTTTTTCATGTTTAATTAAATGAGCATTCAAATACCCTTAGGGTAAAAACATAAATTTAATTATTTAAATTCCAGTAAAGCTTATATTTATTTATTTCCTGTTAATATGAACAAACCACTAAGTTTTCTATGGACCTTTTGTTTTAAATTTATTAGAGAACTTAGAAATGAGAATAATCACTTTTAAAACCCTTTTTCAAAGGGCAACACTTCATTTTAATTTCCTTCAAAATTATTTATAAAATGAATTTCAAAATCTTAACAACTTGACTTATTTTTAATCAAACCAACTTAAACCTATGTGCTTATTATGTGATGCTATATTGTTTGATTGGATCTTGTGTTTATTTTATTTTACTTTATTTATATTGGAAAGACTACGACGCCGTCGAGGAGCCGGAATATTTCCCGGAAGTTCCTCCCTCACCCTTCGCTGAACAAGGCAAGTCACCAAACCAATCTTTTGAGCATATTGAACCCATGTTTTATTAAACTATCGCTAAAACACATAGGTTATACATGCATTAGTCAAATGAAACCCCTACAATATATTTATTTAGGATCCTCCGACCTTGATGTGCAACCCAAGCCATGCTATCTCGCCTAACCTCCTTGTCACCTTATGATTAATGTTATTAGCTAGTGTCCAATGTATTGACACGATCGCTATAGGATAAAAATGAGTCGTAGCAACTTGGTTCTACTATATGATCCCCGTTACTTCTTATCCTTGGAATTCTGTCGGTGATGAGTTATGGTTGTGAGTGTATGCATGGTGGGTTCCAGGTGCAAGCTAGGGCATTGGTCGGTAGCACCCGGGGCACTATTAGGACCGATATGAGAGATCCATTGCAATACACTTCCGTAATAACCACAAGTCTAATGGGTAAGTCCTAACTAAGGTATGGAGTGTTCCAAACCGAGGCCACCATTTGGAGATGGGTCAAGCAGCACCTGCGGGTGGCTTGTACTGACGTGGCGCAAAAGGGGGTGCGACTGTTAGCCGGGATGCGGCCCGGCGTGCCGGCGAAACCTAGAGCGGGTGGTTATCGCTTGGAGCATTTCATGCCGAGGTTTTGGCACGAGTTCCCATGGTATGGGTCATCTCGTTTGGGATGAGTGCGTGCCTTGTGGGTACAGTAGTACATCTCTGACCAGAGTCATAAATCTTTTCAAAAAGCCGAGCCCACGGTCAAGGGCGGGTTGCGTGACATCCCACAGTTAGATTACTTTGAATATGTATGTGCATGATGGTTTGACATGTAAGGACTGTCGTGCGAGGAGGTAAAACGTACTCCTCGAGTTAGTTGGTGTTATAATGCTCATGTTTACTTTTCCGCATGATTAAATTTGACTACACTAAATGCAATAACTGAAAATGTACTTTTCCGCACTGTTAGCCATTTACTCTTCCTTGTTTATTATCGTGCATTATTACTTGCATTCGCGGTGGCTTGTTGAGTACTTTTTGTACTCATACCCGTTGGACCCCACAGAGGATGCCTACTGTGAAGACGGTCTTGAGTAGCGACCCAGTCAAGCAAAGATCCTGAAGAAGGCGTTCGTCATGCTATTTACTTTTATTATCGTTTTTATTAAACTCTGATGTAATAAATATGGTCTGCGTACCATGAATATTGTCGTATGTACGATTGTCGCATGATGAACCTCTTGTATTATTGTTTTTCTATGGAAACTCAATAATGTCTCGATTTTGATAAATCGGGGCGCTACAAGATGGTATCAGAGCCGACTTGACTGTAGGAAGCCAAACAGACCCGCCTAGCCATTAGCTGCAGAAAATTATTTCTCGAAAACCTACTTTATAAACTTTGTTCCTCCCCTCACTTTTCTTCAACTTGCTGTTTTGTAGATGCCTGTCTACCAAATCCACAGCTACTGCCGCCACTTTGAGGGCTTCGTCAGGGAGCTCCACATGATGCTCACATTCCTCGGGTTCCTCTTCGAGCCCGAATTCCAAGGAGTGTACTTGGAGGAGTTTTCCGGACCCTGTGACGTCTCCCTCACCGTCCACGGCTCCGGAGAGCATCTGCCGTCCTACACCACCACGCTTGGAGGCCCAACGTTCGACGTCGCGTGCCAATGAGTCGCCCTACAGGCTCTTATGGAGCTGAGGATGATCTACGATGATCTTCTTCAGAACTCGTCCTTCCGGCTTGTGCCGAAGCGCACTCCCGGTGCCTACCGTAGCATCTACCTCGGAGTTCACTCCGTGCGTGATCCGGTCATGGCCCGGCAGTCGCGTCTTCTTCAGGCTATGGACGATCTCCATACTAAGGCGGTGCTCGACGCCGATGAGCACCATGAGGCGGTTGAGTTTCTTCGTGAGGAGACGAAGAACTTGATCCAGCAGAACGGCGAGCTGCAGCGCAAGATTATGCAGCTGCAGAAGGACATCGCGGAGATGGTTCCCCTCCTCCCTAGGAAGAGGAAGTCCATCCGTGAGCCCGTACCTCGCCCCAAGCAGATCCCGCCACACCCCTCCACCGCCGGACCGTCCACCGTCAGTGCCCCTGCACCACGCCCCGGCCTCGTCTCCGACCCAATCATCGAGAACTTTCTTGAGCCAACCATCCCTCGGGAGCCGCGTACTCGTGGTTCCGAGAGCACGGAGACCGCCTCCGGTGGCGAGTAGGCGTTAGGAGCCGTCAATTTAATAAATTTTGTATGTGGTGCTATCCATGACGAGTGTGTTGTGGATAGAATAAAAGCTTGATTGTAATAAACAATTTTTACCACTGATCTATGAGCATGAAATTTGTGAACTATTTTCTTTAATCGTATTGTCATCCTCTTTTGCCTTATAACCTCGTATGTTCAGAAGATGGCCGACCACCAGAACACCGGCTCCAACAACGGAGAAGGATGAAGCCGTGACGCGCCTGAGGGTGTCGTACCCAACTGGGGTGCAACTAGCCCACGTCAGTCTGGGTCGCCATCCGCCAACCACCCTACCTTGGCGGAGATGATGGCGAATCAGGACCAGCTGATCACCGCCCTCCTCACTCAGATGCAGCACCAACAAGCTCAGTTGGACTGTCTACAGAATGGGGAAACCACCCCTCGCGCACCCGCTCCCCAACTCTCGGAGTTTCTGCACGTGCGCCCGCCCATCTTCTCAAGCACCACCAACCCAATGGAGGCCGGAGATTGGCTCCGCACCATTGGAAAGAAGCTTGACCTCCTCCCCTGCACCGACCGGGAGCGAGTGGCCTTCGCCACTCACCAGCTCCAGGGTCCCGCTGCTGAATGGTGGGAAACTACCGTGAGTCCCAGCCAGAGGACCACGTGGTGACATGGGCGGGGTTCACCATCGCCTTCCGTGCCGCCCACGTCCCCGCCGGTGTCATCGCGGTAAAGTAGCAGGAGTTCCGCGACTTGCACCAGGGTAGTCGGACTGTCATGGAGTACCTCCATGAGTTCAACCACCTCGCCCGCTACGCACCGGAAGAGGTGCGGACTGACGCCCTCCACCAAGCCAAGTTCCTCCAGGGACTCAAGGATGAGCTGTCCATCCAGCTCGTCGCCACTGACTATGCCGACTTCCAACGGCTAGTCAATAAAGCGCTCATCCAAGAGACTGAGCAGAATAGGTTGGACCTCAAGAAGAGGAAAAGGATCGCCTTCAAGCATCAACAGGCGAACTCTCAGAGGCCCCGCTTCATCCCTTCACCTCCAGCGCCCGCCTACCATCCTCGGCCCGCCTACAGGCCGCCTCACGCCGCCGGTGGACCCAACGCTGGGCATCCTCGCCCCGCTCCACCAGCTCCGGCCGCTCAGCCGACGCCATCTGCCAAGGCCCCGATCTTGAAGGATCGCCAAGGGAGGCCGGTTGTCTGCTTCAACTGCCGCAAGGAAGGGCACTACTCGCACTAGTGTCCCCACCCCAAGCAGCCCCAAGGCGTGGCACCCAACCAGGCGGTGCGTGCCCGCGTCAACCACATCAACGCGGAGGAAGCTCAGGAGGCTCCCGAAGTCGTGCTCGGTACGTTTACCGTAAATTCCATACCAGCTATGATTTTATTTGACTCTGGAGCGACACACTCCTTCGTCTCGGAAGGTTTTGTGAAAATCAACGAATTGGACGTACTCCCTCTATCCGTCCCCACGATGATTGCCACCCCTGGTAATAGAACCTTAGCCCACTTATATAGTCCTAAGGTTCAGATAGAGATCCAAGGAGTATTATTCCGGGCCGAGCCAGCCCTCATTAAGTGCATCGGACTCGACCTCATCCTTGGGATGGATTGGTTGATGAAGGACAAGGGAGTGATCGACTGTGCCAACAAGTCCGTCACAGTGACCAACCCCAAAGGCGAAGCCGTCACTTTTCGGATGACCAATCGTGAACCACTCGAAGCGTCCCTCCATTCGCTAGCTCTTGAAGAAGTACCCATAGTCAAGGAGTTCATGGACGTCTTCCCTGAAGACCTACTAGGAATGCCTCCCAAGCGGGACATTGAATTCCGAATCGAACTTGTCCCCAGGGACCACTCCAATCTCCAAGCGCCCATACCGGATGGCCGCCAATGAATTAGCCAAGGTCAAGAGCAACATCAAAGACCTAGAGCAGAAAGGGTACATCCGACCGAGTACCTCACCCTGGGGTGCACCGATCATCTTTGCCATGAAGAAGGACAAGACCAAGAGGATGTGCGTGGACTATAGAGCCCTAAACGACGTAACCATCAAGAAAAAGTACCAATTGCCTCGGATCGACGACCTATTCGATCAACTGAAGGGATCCTCGGTGTTTTCCAAGATTGACCTCAGGTCAGGGTATCACCAGTTGAGGATTATAGAAGAAGACATACCCAAGACTGACTTCACCTCCCGCTATGGACTCTACGAGTATACAGTGATGTCGTTCGGACTCACAAATGCCCCGGCCTTTTTCATGAACATGATGAACAACATTTTCATGAAGTTCTTGGATAAGTTCATCGTGGTATTCATCGACGATATCCTCGTCTACTCCAAGACCAAGGAAGAACACGAGACCCACCTCCGTCTGACCCTCGGAAAGCTAAGGGAGCAGCAATTGTACGCCAAATACAGCAAGTGCGAATTTTGGTCGTCTGAGGTGAAATTCCTAGGCCATGTCATATCTGCCGGAGGAATAGCAGTGGACCCAACCACCGTTGAAGCAGTAACCAACTGACTGCAACCCACTACCGTGACTGAGATCCGGAGCTTTCTCGGATTAGCCGGATACTACCGCCGGTTCATCGAGAATTTTTCAAAGATCGCCAAACCTATGACCAGGCTGTTGTAGAAGGAAATAAAGTTTCAATGGACCCCAGACTGCGAAGAAAGTTTCTAGACCCTCAAGAAGAAGCTCGTGTCAGCCCCAATCCTGACCCTGCCAGACATCCAGAAAGATTTCCACGTCTACTGTGATGCTTCTCGCCAAGGTTTGGGATGTGTCTTAATGCAGGAAGGGAAGGTGATATCCTACACCTCCCGACAACTGAGACCGCATGAGCTGAACTACCCGACTCACGACCTGGAGTTAGCAGCCGTGGTTCATGCCTTGAAGATATGGAGACATTACCTTGTGGGGAACAGGTGTGAGGTCTTCACCGACCACAAGAGCCTCAAGTACATATTCACCCAACCGGACCTGAACCTCAGGCAAAGGAGATGGTTGGAACTGATCAAGGATTACGACTTGGGCATCCATTATCATCCAGGCAAGGCCAATGTGGTGGCAGACGCCCTTAGTCGAAAAGGGTACTGCAATGCCATCATTATTCAGGACCAAGCTCCTTTACTTTACAAAGAGATGGAAAGGCTGAATTTAGGGATCACCACCCGAGCGTACCTCGCTGCCTTGGAGTCTCGGCCTGACTTGATAGACCAGATCCGAGAAAAGCAGAAGGAAGACCCGGACATCTTGGAGATTCAACAGAACATGCGGAAGGGTAAAGCCCCCAGATTTTCCGAGGATGAGCATGGTACCATCTGGTTCTGAAACCGGATATGCGTACCCGACAAGCCTGAGTTGAAGACTCTCATCCTTCAAGAAGCACACGATACTCTATACTCCATACATCCTGGGAGTACCAAGATGTATCAAGATCTGAAGGAAAAATATTGGTGGGTCAGCATAAAGAGAGAAATAGCTGAGTATGTGGCCAAGTGCGACACATGCCGGCGAGTCAAGGCAGAGCATCAAAGGCCTGCTGGACTATTGCAGCCTCTCAAAGTCCCTGAATGGAAGTAGGAAGAGATAGGAATGGACTTCATCACGGGACTGCCCCGGACCCAAGCTGGTCACGATTCTATCTGGGTGATCGTCGACCGACTCACCAAGGTAGCTCACTTCATCCCGGTCAAGACAACTTACACCGTCGCCAGGTTGGCTGAGTTGTATATGACCCAGATAGTATGCCTTCACGGAGTTCCTAAGAAGATTGTATCTGACCGCGGGAGTCAGTTTACCTCCAAGTTTTGGAAGAACCTTCAAGAGGAACTCGGCACCCGGCTGAACTTTAGCACCGCCTATCGTCCACAGACTGACGGTCAAACCGAAAGGGTCAACCAGATATTGGAGGATATGCTTAGAGCTTGTGCTCTAGACTTTGGCGGAATGTGGGACAAGAACTTGCTGTATGCGGAGTTCTCCTACAACAACAGCTATCAAGACAGCCTGCAAATGTCCCCATTCGAAGCACTCTACGGACATAAGTGCAGAACGCCATTGCTCTGGGATCAAACCGGAGAATCACAACTGTTTGGGACAGATATATTAAGAGAAGCCGAAGAGAAGGTCAAGATCATAAAGGATCGGTTAAAGATAGCCCAGTCCCGACAGAAGAGCTATGCCGATAACTGTCGAAGAGACCCAACCTTTGAGGAGGACGATTCTGTCTATCTCCGAGTCACTCCCCTCCGTGGCACTCAAAGGTTCAACATGAAAGGCAAGCTAGCACCCCTCTACGTCGGACCTTTTCAGATCCTCTGATGGCAAGGAGAAGTGGCATATCAACTTGAACTGCCTCCATCTTTGGCAGGAGTTCATGATGTGTTCCATGTCTCTCAGCTGAAGAAGTGCCTTCGTGTGCCCGCCGAGCAGGCCGATCTTCAACAGCTCAACGTCCAAGACGACTTGACCTACATCGAGAAACCCATCAAGGTCTTGGAAACCAAAGAAAGGGTAACCAGGAGTCGTGTAGTTCGCTTCTGCAAGGTTCAGTGGGACAACCACCCCGCCGAAGAAGCTACATGGGAAAAAGAAGACGAACTGAAAGCCCAATACCCCGAGTTATTCAAGTAACGTTCCAATCTCGAGGACGAGATTCTTTGTAAGGGGGATAGGTTTGTAACACCCCAAATTTTCAAAGTAATAAAAATATTATTTAATTCAATTTCTTGAATTTATTAAATTGGGAAATACCTTAAAAACCCTCCTCTACCATTTTTGAACTACAACATAGAGTACATGGCCAAACCAGGGGCTGAAACTTTTTATGTATGATCCTAAGACCAAAATATATTTTGAGAATTTTTATAAATTTTTACCATGCTTGGAAGTAGCCCCAAGATTTTAATCTATTTCCTGGAATTATTTTTATTCGGAAATGTTTTGAAACAGTATTGGGCCTCCCTCCACCCTTCTCTCTCTCCCGGCCGGCCCAGCCCGTCACCTTCGCCCGCCTCTGGCTGACAGTCCGACCCCACCTGTCGGTGCCGATCGCCTACCCTCGCGCGCGCGCCCGACACCACGGCCCCACCCGTCAGTCGCCACCCTCACTCGCTCGTGCTCACTGGCCAGTGGCCCCCACCTGTCGGATTCATCTTCCCCGTGTGATCCGCCCCCAAATCCCCCCCTCACTGGCCGACGCAATAATGCGCCTCGGATCCCCTGCCCCCGACCCCCTCCCCTCAAATTGAGCCCGCCATTACCACCCCCGGTCCACGGCGACCGTTTCCCCCAATTAAACTCGACCGATTCGCGTCCAGGTTTGATGAATCGAACTCAACCCGAGCTCACCGGTGTTTAAACGCGTTTTATTCCCGGCCACCGTCAATTACGCCCCCTCTGCCCCACCGATGGCCCTATTTAAACCCCTTGGCCACCCGCATTTCACCCCCACGCTCACACACTGCGAGAACGCACAGAACGCCCTCACTTCAAGTTTTAGCGCACCACCGCCGCTTGTTCTTCGGTCGCCCCTCGCCGTCGCTAGTAACCTCCTCCGCCCTAGCCAACCACACCGCCGTGACCACAAGGACATCGCCAACCCCGGCCACCCCTCCGCCATCGATGAACCTCGCTGGAACACCGTCACCGACAAGGACCCAAAACCACCTCGCCGTCTACCCTCGTCGCCAGCCATGCCCCGTCGTCCCCGGACCACCGCAGAGGTACCCTCGTGATCCCCGCAATGTCCTCTTTCCGTTTTAGGCCTTAGCTTCGACCGCCATCGCTCGCCGTGGCCTCTGGCCCGCTCGCCGTCACCGGAGAAGACGATCGGCACGGGCTGAGTACCCGTGCCATGTCGGATTCACGCACGACCGTGTGATCTGGATTCGATGGTGACGATTAATTCCCGCGTGCGATTTAATCAGATCCGTTAGATCTCGGCAAAGGGGTACGTTCTAATCTCAGCCCTTCGCTAGGTTTAAAACCCCACATCGCATCTAAGCCACACGATGCGTACCGATTCAACGTTTTAATCTCAGCCGTCCGTGTCATTTTAACTCCCCCGCCTCGCCCGTGACCGCCCGGTCGCGATCCAACGGTGGATCTTGATCCGGCGCACGCGCACAGTGCACAGGTGCATGGTGGTCTCGGCTCACCGTGGACCGACGCCTGCTTTTGGTTTAATTTAAATTCCAGAAATGCTTTTAAACTTCAAAAATTCATATCTGGCGCGTTTGAACTCTAAAAATTGTCATTTCAACTCCAGAAATTTTATAATTTTATTCTCTACACTTCAGTTCAATAAAAACAGTATGTTACTTTAGACTTTTCATGTTTAATTAAATGAGCATTCAAATACCCTTAGGGTAAAAACGTAAATTTAATTATTTAAATTCCAGTAAAGCTTATATTTATTTATTTCCTATTAATATGAACAAACCACTAAGTTTTCTATGGACCTTTCATTTTAAATTTATTAGAGAACTTAGAAATGAGAATAATCACTTTTAAAACCCTTTTTCAAAGGGCAACACTTCATTTTAATTTCCTTCAAAATTATTTATGAAATGAATTTAAAAACCTTAACAACTTGACTTATTTTTAATCAAACCAACTTAAACCTATGTGCTTATTATGTGATGTTATATTGTTTCATTGGATGTTGTGTTTATTTTATTTTACTTTATTTATATTGGAAAGACTACGACACCGTCGAGGAGCCGGAATATTTCCCGGAAGTTCCTCCCTCACCCTTCGCTGAACAAGGCAAGTCACCAAACCAATCTTTTGAGCATATTGAACCCATGTTTTATTAAACTATCGCTAAAACACATAGGTTATACATGCATTAGTCAAATGAAACCACTACAATATATTTATTTAGGATCCCTCGACCTTGCTGTGAAACCCAAGCCATGCTATCTCGCCTAACCTCCTTGTCACCTTATGATTAATGTTATTATCTAGTGTCCAATGTATTGACACGATCGCTATAGGATAAAAATGAGTCGTAGCAACTTGGTTCTACTATATGATCCCCGTTACTTCTTGTCCTTGGAATTCTGTTGGTGATGAGTTATGGTTGTGAGTGTATGCATGGTGGGTCGGTAGCACCCGGGGCACTATAAGGACCGGTCTGAGGGATCCGTTGCAATACACTTCCGTACTAACCACAAGTCTAATGGGTAAGTCCTAACTAAGGTATGGAGTGTTCCAAACCGAGGCCACCATTTGGAGATGGGTCAAGCAGCACCTGCGGGTGGCTTGTACCGACGTGGCGCAAAAGGGGGTGTGACGTTAGCCGGGATGCGGCCCGGCGCGCCGGCGAAACGTAGAGCGGGTGGTTATCGCTCGGAGCATTTCATGCCGAGGTTTTGGCACGAGTTCCCGTGGTATGGGTCATCTCGTTTGGGATGAGTGCGTGCCTTGTGGGTACAGTAGTACATCTCTGATCAGATTCATAAATCTTTTCGAAAAGCCGAGCCCACGGTCAAGGGCGGGTTGCGTGACATCCCATAGTTAGATTACTTTGAATATGTATGTGCATGATGGTTTGACATGTAAGGACTGTTGTGCGAGGAGGTAAAACATACTCCTCGAGTTAGTTGGTGTTATAATGCTCATGTTTACTTTTCCGCATGATTAAATTTGACTACACTAAATGCAATAACTGAAAATGTACTTTTCCGCACTGTTAGCCATTTACTCTTCCTTGTTTATTATCGTGCATTATTACTTGCATTCGCGGTGGCTTGTTGAGTACTTTTTGTACTCATACCCGTTGGACCCCACAGAGGATGCCTACTATGAAGACGGTCTGGAGTAGCGACCCAGTCAAACAAAGATCCTGAAGAAGGCGTTCGTCATGCTATTTACTTTTATTATCGTTTTTATTAAACTCTGATGTAATAAATATGGTCTGCGTACCATGAATATTGTCGTATGTACGATTGTCGCATGATGAACCTCTTGTATTATTGTTTTTCTATGGAAACTCAATAATTTCTCGATTTTGATAAATCGGGGCGCTACACCTTTCTTTATAGATGTTGTGATCATGGCTACTTGGTCCCTCTGGTTGGTCAGGAATAGGTGTGTTTTCGATGCCTTGGCTCCCTCGGTTGGGGGGTGGCTGGGCTTGTTCATTACTTTGTTCTCAGTTCAGGCCCAACGGTTCCCTCCCTGGCTTAAAGGGGCTCTTAGGTGCTGGCTAGGCTCTAGTAACCTTCCTCTGTAATCCCTCCCCTCCCCTTCCCCTTCGCGTTGTATGCTCCGGTCTCTAGTTTGTTTTTTTCGTTTATTATTAATATTAAAATCTGAGTAGGAGCCTCTCCTACTGGTTTTCCTCAAAAAAGAACCGAAGAATAAAACTTATCGATAACATTGTTGTTTTTTTATTATTATGCAAGGAACAACATAATAGATATAATTCCAATCTAGTAGTATTAAATAAACAATGTATATATATGCAGGGAGACTCTGTGTGGTGTTAACAATACATCCAAACTGAGTAATAATTCACACAGAGCAAGAAGGCCCCTAAGATGATCCTTGTCCCTCAAAGTCTCTACTAATATAAAGCGTGAAGTGGTCGTCCGTCCGCACCCTTCCCCGCGCTCCCGCGCGCCTGCATGTAGCAAAACCGCCCGCCCCGCGCAAAACTGAAAAAACCCGATTCGTCCATCCACTGCCTTCCTCCCCGCGCAGCGCGCCTCTCCCTCCCCGCCTCGACCACGCGCAGCGCGCCTCCCTCCGCCTCGGGCCGCCACCGCGCGCCGCGCCTCGGGCGACCGCCGCGCTCGCCGGAGGCCGGGAAGAGGCCGGCGAACCCTCTCGGGTTCCTAGGGTTTTGGCCGCCGCGGGCTAGCTCGATGGAGCCCCGCTCACCCTCGGGTGAGCGCGGTGCTCCGGCAAGCTAGCCACCGTGCTCGCCGGAGGCCGGGAAGAGGCCGGCGAACCCTCTCGGGTTCCTAGGGTTTTGGCCACCGCGGGCTAGCTCGACGGAGCCCCGGTCACCCTCGGGTGAGCGCGGTGCTCCGGCGAGCTAGCCGGTGGCGGCCGACCGCCGGTCGTCGTCGCCGTCACGGCTGCCACCGCCGCGTGCTCGCTCCGCCGCACGCCTCGCGTCGCCGCCGCTCTCTCGCCGCTCGCTCTCGGGCCGGTGGGGGGAGAAATGAGGATTTTAGTGTTAGGGTTTCTGCGTGGGGGTTTTTATTCCGCCGATTGTAGGACCGAAAGTAGCGACTAGAGGGGGGGGGGGTGAATGGGCGCCTAAAAATTCTTTCGAATCAATGGCCTGCTCCCAATACCCAACGCACCTCTAAAGACTAATCAGCAGAGAATGAACAGATAGTCTAAGTCTAAAGGTATCTAGCCTAGAAGCAACTGTTGATAAACAAAGAAATGCCAGTGCAATGCTAATAGACAGATAAACAGAGTACACGAGACAAGGCAAGATAAACTTCTCAGTAAAGCAATCTAAGTGCACTATGAACGAGAAGAGAAGTTACTGTTCAAATCTGTCTCCTGTTCGGAACTTGGCGAAGCCTGCTTCGCCGGTCGAGGTGTGCTTCGGTGGTCGAAGCCTGCTTCGGTGGTCGAAGCCTGCTTCGGAGATGGTTGTCGAAGGTTGATAGATATGTGCCGAAGGTTAAGTTGATCTGTCCTATCTCAAGAGGAAATAGCGGAGTATGCTTCGAAGCAACGTACGAAGGTAACGAAGCTTGCTTCGAACAGAGTACTTCGAAGCACAACCTTCGAACACGTCCCACAGAAAGACAACCTTCGAAGGAGTAGCGAAGCCTGTCACACGACAGAGAAACCAAATTCGAAGCCTACACTCTACCTTCGAAAAAAACAACCTTCGAACTAACACATTTTGATCTCCGGAACAGAAAGCTGCAAACTCCTAGCGAAGTCTATCCAAAAGACTAGCTTCGAAGCTAACTTCGAAACTTGTCAAAGTATCAACTTCGTACAGCTTAAAATAGAGAATAACTCCGCGAAGATTGTCGAAGTATGTTAAGCTAACAGACAGCACATAACCATACTTCGAAGCTAGCAGCACGGAGTGAAGTCGAAAAACGAAGCCCTTGAAAATGTCAGGTCGAAGCCTGCCTCACGGAGCTGAGGGACTTCGAACAGAGAGAGAAGGGGCTTCGCCAAAAACAGTCAAAAAGGCATTCAATCCAGTCTGCTTCGATCAAAAAGCTACGTAGAAAAAGCAGAGCCTGTGTACTAGTGTACTGTTGCTACAGTGAAGTAGTACTACTTGCAGCAGGAACAACTAGTACTACTTGCGTGAAGAACACACGCAACAAAGTCTCATTCTCAGGAATAAAATCAACTCCACACAACAAACCGAAGCTTCTTGAATCAGAGGAATCAATGCACGCACCTCAACAAGAACAGAAGATTGAATCTTACTGGGACAAAATAAATGCAAGGAAAAATGCACGAACAAGTGCCTGGCGGCGCACAACAAGAGAGAGAAACGTGGGAGACAAAATGACCCAATGGATTAAAAAGTGAATTCTATAAGGGGTAGTCCAACCCTAGGGATTGGGGCCCTATTTATAGGCTGCCCAATGGCCTAGAATATTCCACCAGCCCCTTAGGGTTTTTACAGACGCTAAAATAAAGGAAAAGACTCAACTGCCCTTAGGAATTTTTACAAACACGATTGACTGACTGTGGGCCTAGAGATATAGATGACTTATCCGGAAGCTAAGATTTCGTAGCGACTACGGCTTCTCTTCTAGACAGTCTGATACAAGATCAACGGTTGTCAGTTTTGCGCTGAAACTGACAAAGCCTCCACCGACTTTGCACCAGGTACCCGGATTGGGCCGGCCCAATTCCGCAGCTCTTCTCAGCCCAGCAATCGCTTACCGCCCGTGTACCTGAGTCAATCCTGGTCAACAGCCCAGTGGGTCTTCTGTTGCTCCTGGCCCATATACCCGGATTGGGCCAGCCCGACTTCGCAGCCTCCTCTGCCCGACAGTCGCTCGCTGCCTGTGTACCTGAGTCACATGCAGCCCATGAAACAGCAGATCTCCTCTCTTCTTCAGTCCTCTTTGACTATCGTTGACAATGACTCATCACATCTAGAGCCATGAGGCCCACGCTATTTAGCATGGCTCCTCAATCTCCCCCTTGATGAGTGCATTGTCAACACTTCATTTCTTCAGTTCTTTAGTACCTGCGAATCAACTGTGGAAACACGAAAAGAAAAACACAAGGAAACAAAGAAGAAGAAGAAAAGGTAAAAGTTTTAACCCTAATGACCAAAAGCCAAACAAAAGCAAAAAAAACGGTCATTATGGTTAACCAAAACATAAAAGCTCAAAATGAGTGCGATTTTCAGAACAACAAGGATATCAACAGAGTAAGAACAAGCGAGACAAAAACTCCCCCTTAAACTCTGATGCCCAATTTTCTCCCCCTTGTTGACAAGTGAACTCATCAAGCACTCAAAAGAGACACACACTCCCCCTGAAACGCAACTCCCCCTCAAAATATGCAATGAATGCAACTGGGGTGCATGAGGAGTGAATAAAGCATGCTTCTCAGATATGATTGACTGTAATTACAACATCTAACAAGTAGAGCAAAAGACATACTATCTAGGACACATGGCATGATCAGTGCAACAGATGATATCTAAAGAAAGTCATTAGCACGCATGTTCCAGTTTTTGCAAACAAAAGCATCACCACATTTTCCAATAAACAAGCAAGGTAAAGCATGATATGCAAATGCTATCTAATATCTACCAAGATAAGCATTATCCAAAACAAAGTGCTTCAGCAAACTTGTTATCATTTCATTTTTCAGGCTTTTTCTCTTTCCTTTTTCATTTTTGCCAGGGGTTATTTGCATGTCAAACCTTATGCTGACCGACCAAGTCAAGCCTAGGCTAGAACTGGACCATCAGAAGCTTAAGACATTTGGTCTTGGCAGACACTACACTGTCCTAGTTCATACCAAAGTGCTATGGTACGCAGTCCAGAACAATGTAATGCGACAAAGCAAACCCACCTGGATCTTTCAAGTTATGCATAAAAAGGCATGTAATTTACATTTTTCTTGATTTTTATCATTTTTAACGCACATTTCCATGTTTTAAAGTAGAAAGATGTACAAGTTGCATGTTTGCATCTAAGTCAGGAACTAGCTACCAGGCATGTTAACAGATAGCAAGAACATTCAGCCTACGCATGCTAGTTACCAGAAGCAATGGTGATCATGTTTTCAAGTTTAAAGCATAAAAGCCATGCATATGACAGATATCAGACATATCAAGTGAACTGGACCAAAGCATGATCATTGACAAGTATTCAAGAGCATGTACCAGCTAGAATAAGTAAAGCAGTTCAATCATATAACAGAAGCATCTCTAAGGTGTGATATGTGAATATGCAAGATATGAACACACACAAAAAGACTCAAGAAAAGAGTAAAGAAGAAAGAAAACTGATGCAAAATATCCTAGAAAGGATACACAACACCCAAATCCCCTCGTAAACACTCAAAAGTAGACTGATCTAGGGGTTTGGTGAAAATATCAGCCAACTGATGATGGGTATCAACATGAACAAGGTCAATGACACCTTTCTCATATTGATCCCGCAAAAAGTGAAAGCGCACATCAATGTGTTTGGTTTTTGAATGGAGACATGGGTTTTTCCCTACACTAATTGCATTGGTGCTGTCGCAAAACAAAGGAACTCTGGTAAGAAAGAACAACCCAAAATCTCGCAGAGTGGAAATCATCCAAACCAACTGTGAGCAGCAGCTACATACTCAGCCTCAGTGGTCGAAAGAGCAACTCCAGATTGCTTTCGAGAAGACCAAGAAACAAGAGAAGAACCGAGAAACTGGCAAGTACCGGAAGTCGACTTGCGATCCAACTAGCACCCACCAAAGTCGGCGTCCGAAAAGCCAGATAAATCAAGAGATGATGATGCTGAATAGTAAAGACCGAGATCGGGCGCATAAGTGAGATACCTGAAGATGCGCTTGACAGCCTGCCGATGAGACGCGCGTGGTGAAGACTGAAAACACGCGCAAAGTCCCACGGCGAACTGTATGTCCGGTCTTGTTGCTGTCAAGTACAAGAGCGAACCGATCATCCCTCGAAACTCCCTTTCATTGACCTTGACGCCGCTCTCATCCTTGTCCAGACCCCCAGAAGTGCCCATCGGGGTCATCTGCGGCTTCAACTCACCACCAAAGTCAAATTTTTTCAACATGTCACGAGTATACTTACCTTGGTGGATGAAGGTGCCGTCCTTGGTCTGCTTGATCTGGAGCCCTAAGAAGTACTTGAGCTCACCCATGAGGCTCATCTCGAACTCATTGTGCATCTGCTCAGAAAACTTGGACACAACAGAATCAGTAGTACCGCCAAAGATAATATTGTCCACGTAAATTTGAGCGACTAAAAAATCGGAAGCATCTCTGAGCAAGAAGAGAGTTATCCACAGAACCCATCACAAATCCCTTCCCCAACAAAAACTGCTTCAACCGGTCATACCAAGCCCTGGGGGCTTGCTTTAACCCGTATAAAGCCTTTTGCAGCTTAAAAACATGTCGAGGAAACTTAGGGTTCTCAAAACCGGGGGCTGCCTAACATAAACTTCCTCCTCTATTAACCCGTTCAGAAAAGCACTCTTAACGTCCATTTGAAAAATCTTAAAACCCTTCGAAGCGGCAAAAGCTAAGAGAATA